>JARQOD010000003.1:221253924-221501987 GCA_033576555.1 Oophaga sylvatica | reverse complement strand
TGAGGGGTGCAGTTTTTAGAATGGTATCACTTTTGGGTATTTTCTGTCATATTGACCCCCCAAACTCACTTCAAATGTTAGGTGGTCCCTAAAAAAATGGTTTGTAAATTTTGTTGGAAAAATGAGAAATCGCTGGTCTAATTTAACCCTTATAACGTCCTAACAAAAAAAAAATTATGTTTCCAAAATTATGCTGATGTAAAGTATACATGTGGGAAATGTTATATATTAACTATTTTGTGTGACATCACTCTCTGATTTAAGAGCACAACAATTAAAAGTTTGAAAATTGCAAAATTTTCAAAATTTTTGCCAAATTTCTGTTTTTACATAAATAAACACAAGTCATATTGAAGAAATTTTATCGCTATCAAAAAGTGCAATATGTCATGAAAACCCATTCTCACAATCAATGACAGCATTCCAGAGCTATAACCTCATAAATTGACAGTGGTCAGAATTGTAAAAATTGGCCCGGTCATTAAGTACCAAATTGGCTTTGTCCCTAAGGGGTTAAGATAACAGGACAGTAGAGCTACTGCATATGAGAGCATAATTTCTACTCAGAGCTAGCAAAACTGATGTAGCATGACACTGAAATTGTCAGAAGTTGAAAAGGTATGTGTTTATACCTGAAGAAGAATGCCATGTAGCTTCTACAAAAGCGCCTTTTTTGCGATTTTTTTCAGATGTAGTAAACAAACATTTTCAACTGTAGTAGAGCTGTGTTTGTCAAAAGTAGTACAGTACAGGGAATGTTGTTTGATGTAGCAGAGTTGTATTTGTCAGGGCAGCAGAGCTAAGTTTTGCTGAGGAGGGGATGTGTTCTGAGGAGTTAGGACCCACTGTAGCAGTGCCGGAATTAAAAGAGGAGCCCGTGAGTTGTGTCAACCTCACTCACTGCTCGCTGGCACTCCTGTTTAGAGTTGAGCGATACTTTCCGATATCCAAAAATATCGGATCGGAATGGTATCGACGATATCCACAAAATATCGGCGATACCCGATACCGATACCGGAAATCGGGACCGATACCGGAAATTTTTCAACAGGACAATGACCCCAAAAACACCTTTAGACTGTGTAAGGGCTATTTGTCCAAGAAGGAGAGTGATGGGGTGCTACGCCAGATGACCTGGCCTCCACAATCACCAGACCTGAACCCAATCGAGATGGTTTGGGGAGAGCTGGACCGCAGAGTGAATGCAAAAGGGCCAACAAGTGTTAAGTGTTATGAATGTGCTAGAGATGGTTTCTGAGCAGAGGCTCCCTCTGGTGGTTACAGACAGTACTGAGCCTTTCAGCGAGGAATGGCAATCTGGGATCGCTGACTGGTCTGATATAAGGGAGGTTCCCTCCCATGATGGTTGCCGGTGATCAATTGTTCTTGTCTCAATTGTGGTTCCTGGTTCATTTGGAAGTTTGCTGAGTCTTGCCTGCATCTTCTGCTATCAGATAAGATATTTTCTGCTTTTATTTTTGTGCTTGCTTTTTGCATTGTTCCCTGCACTTCTGTGGAGGTCAGCCAGGTCCCCTCCGGGGGCTTGTGCTCCTCTCAGTTTATCTGAAGCCACTGTTATTTGTTCATTTGCTTTTTCCTGTTTTTTCAGTGGCTGCGGCTTAGTTTTGTTACACCAGAGATCTGATTTTAGGTGGTAGAGATCGTGTGATCTCAGATGTTTTTGCAAGAAGAGTTGGTATTTTTTAGGGGTTTTTTTGCATTGCAGTGCGTATCCTTTCCTGTACTTTTCTGTCTAGACAGATTGGGCCCCAGCGTTTGCTCATTCTATTTTCTGTCTGTGTCCGTGCTTCTTCTTATCTAACCGCCATTACATGTTTGGGGGCTTCCTATTTTCTTTGGGGATCTGCTCCGGGGCAGATAGCTTTCATCTTTCTGCCTTTAGGTGTAGTTATCTCTCAGGCTGTGATGAGGCGTCTAGGATCAACGTAGGAACGCTCCACGGCTACCTCTAGTTGTGTGGTTAGTTCAGGGTACTGCAATCCAATAGGTTCCAGCCTCTCTGGTGTATTGCCGTTTTTGCTTATTCTCCTCAGCTACCAAAACACAACAGTATCACCGGCCCAAACTGAAAAATTATATGGTACTCACAGAAGGGAAAAATAGTGTGGAAAGAAAAAAAAAAGTTGTCAGAGTTGTCAGAGATTTTTTTTTTCCTGTTTGTTGCATTTTTTCCCTCTTTTTCACTGGGTGCTGAGGAGGATTTTTTTTTCTCTCAATGGAGCTTGCACAGTTGTCTGGCCGTGTGGATCAGCTTGCCACTGAGGTTCGGAGTATTGCTACCTATCTTGCTAGGTTGCCGGTTGTGGAACCTAGGATTCCCATGCCAGATTTGTTTTTGGGGGATTGGGCTAAATTTCTGAATTTCAAAAATAACTGTAAGTTGTTTTTTGCCTGAAAGCCTAAGTCCTCAGGGAACGCAGCACAGCAGGTTCAAATTGTCATCTCTCTCCTGCGCAGCGACCCTCAGGATTGGGCTTTTTCCCTGACACCTGGGGATCCTGTTTTGAATGATATTAATGTATTTTTTCAGGCTCTGGGGTTATTGTACGATGAACCTAATGTCACTGATCAAGCTGAAAAAACCTTGTTGGCATTAAATCAGGGTCTTGAAGACGCTGAGTTGTACTGTCAGAAATTCCGAAAGTGGGCAGTCCTGACCAAATGGAATGATGATGCTTTGGCAGCCCTTTTTCGGAAGGGGCTGTCAGAGAATGTAAAGGATGTTACGGTGGGATTCCATGCTCCCTCTGGTCTCAATGATTCTATGTCATTGGCTATTCAAATCGACAGACGTTTGCGTGAGCACAGAGGTATGCGTGAGATAGTGTTGCCTTGTGAGCCAGGTTCTGAGCCCATGCAGTGTGATAGAGTGACTTCTGGGGCACAGCGTCATGAGTTTCGAAAGCGCAATGGGTTATGTTTCTACTGTGGTGACACCTCTCATGCTATTTCAGTCTGCCCTAAGCGGGGAAGACGTTTTGCACACTCAGTTGTCTTGGGTAGTGTTCAGACTAAATTTCTGTTGACTGTTACCCTGATTTGCTCCCTGTCCACATTTTCTGCTCAGGCTTTAGTTGATTCAGGAGCAGCTATTAACCTGATGGATTTTGACTTTGCCAAACGTTGTGGTTTTCCCATGATACCCCCGCAGAAATCTATTCCCCTACTGGGCATTGATTCTACCCCTTTGGCGGAGAATAAACCCCAGTTTTCTACTCAGGTGATAATGAGGGTTGAACCAGATCATCAGGAGAGTTGCAAATTTCTGGTGCTGTATAATCTGCATGACATTATTGTACTAGGTTTCCCTTGGTTACAGTCTCATAATCCTGTTTTGGATTGGAAATCTGTGTCTGTGACCAGTTGGGGCTGCCAATGTGTTAATGCCAACACTCCTGTTTTTTCTGCCTCTCCCCAGTCTCAGGATGTTCCTGACTTTTTGACTGATTTTTCGGATGTATTTAGTGAAAGTAAATCTGCATCCTTTCCCCCTCACAGGAGCTATGATTGCGCTATTGAATTAGTGCCTGGTGGTAAATTTCCAAAAAGGTCGCCTTTTTAACTTGTCTGTACCTGAACACGATGCTTTGCGATCTTATATCAAGGAGTCATTGGAGAAGGGTCATATCAGACCATCCTCTTCACCCTTGGGTGCCGGTTTTTTCTTTGTGGCCAAAAAGGATGGTTCATTGAGGCCGTGTATTGATTATCGTCTCTTGAATAAGATCACTGTGAAGTATCAATATCCGTTACCCTTGATTTCTGACCTGTTTTCCAGGGTGAAAAGTGCTACTTGGTTTACCAAGCTTGACCTCAGGGGGGCGTATAACCTTATTCGCATTAAGCACGGGGATGAATGGAAGACGGCGTTTAATACCCCAGAGGGGCATTTTGAGTACCTAGTGATGCCCTTTGGGCTCACTAATGCTCCTTCCATTTTCCAATCCTTCATGAATTATATTTTCAGGGATTTTGTGGATAAATTTCTGATTGTTTATTTGGATGATATCTTGATTTTTTCCAATGACTGGTACTCTCATGTGAAACATGTTCGGACTGTGTTCCAGATTTTGAGAGAGAATGCACTGTATGTGAAGGGATCAAAGTGTCTTTTTGGCGTACAGAAGGTCTCATTTCTGGGATTCATTTTGTCTCCGTCTGTTATTGCAATGGACCCGGTCAAGGTTCAGGCCATCTGTGATTGGGTCCAACCTACTTCATTAAAGACTCTTCAGAGATTTTTGGGTTTTGCCAATTTTTATCTTAAATTTATTGGTAATTTCTCCGGTATTGTTAAACCATTGACTGATTTGACCAAAAAGGGTTCTGATGTGGTGAATTGGCCTCCTGAGGCAGTCTCTGCGTTTCAGGAACTTAAGCAGAGATTCACTTCTGCTCCTGTTCTACGGCAGCCTGATGTTTCTCTACCGTTTCAGGTGGAGGTTGATGCCTCTGAAATTGGGGCAGGTGCCGTTTTGTCCCAAAGAGATCCAGAGACCTCTAAGAGTAACCCTTGTGCCTTTTTCTCTCGGAAATTTTCTCCAACTGAACGTAATTATGACGTGGGTAATCGGGAGTTATTGGCCATGAAGTGGGCCTTTGAAGAGTGGAGACATTGGTTGGAAGGAGCCAAACATCAGGTGGTGGTCCTCACAGACCATAAGAATCTGGTTTATCTCGAATCAGCCAAGCGACTTAATCCTAGACAGGCCAGGTGGGCCTTGTTTTTCACACGTTTTAATTTTGTGGTTTCTTTTCTTCCTGGCACTAAGAATGTTAAGGTGGATGCCCTCTCGAGGAGTTTCTTTGCGGACTCTCCTGAGTTATCTGATCCTACTGTTATTTTGAAATAGGGTGTAGTTCTTTCCGCCATCTCGCACAATTTGAGACTGGCTCTGGAAGGGTGTCAGGAGGATAAACCTGAGCGCTGCCCTATTGGGAAATTGTTTGTCCCAGACCAGTGGAAGAAGAGTGTGATGTCTGAGATTCATTGTTCCGCGTGGCTGGTCATCCCGGGATTTTTGGTACCAGAGACTTGAAGAGTCGGTCCTTTTGGTGGCCTACTTTGTCTCGTGACGTCAGGGAATTTGTGCAGTCCTGCGGGACTTGCTCTCGCTCCAAGCCTTGCTCTCGCTCTAGTGGTTTGTTAATGCCATTACCTGTGCCCAAGAGGCCATGGACCATATTTCTATGGATTTTATTTCTGACCTCCCTGTTTCTCAGAGAATGACCGTTATCTGGGTAATCTGTGATAGGTTTTCCAAGATGATACATCTTGTGCCATTACCTAAGTTACCTTCCTCCTCCGAATTGGTGCCTTTGTTCCTTCAGCACGTGGTTCGGTTACATGGCATTCCGGAGAACATTGTGTCTGACAGAGGAGTCCAGTTTGTTTCCAGATTTTGGAGGACATTTTGTTCTAAACTTGGTGTTCAATTATCTTTCTCATCTGCTTTTCATCCTCAGACCAATGGACAAACCGAGAGAACAAACCAGACCTTGGAGACTTATTTGAGATGTTTTGTGTCTGCTGATCAAGATGACTGGGTCTCTTTTTTGCCTTTGGCTGAGTTTGCTCTTAATAATAGGGCTAGCTCTGCCACCTTGATGTCTCCATTTTTCTGCAATTTTGGGTTTCACCCTCGATTTTCTTCGGGACAGGCGGAGGCTTCTGTCTGTCCGGGTGTTGACTCTGTTGTGGAGCGAATGCAGCAGATTTGGGACCAGGTAGTGGAGAGGTTGTCTCTCTCTCAAGAGAGGGCCCAGCGGTTTGCCACCCGGCATAGGACTGATGGTCCTCGGTTTAAAGTGGGGGACTTGGTTTGGTTGTCCTCAAGAAATATCCCAATGAGGGTTGCATCTCCTAAGTTTAAGCCTAGGTTCATTGGACCTTATAAGATCATGGAGATTCTTAATCCTGTTTCCTTCCATTTGCTTCTTCCAGGGACATTTAAGATCCATAACGTGTTCCACAAGTCCTTATTGAAGAGGTTTGTCGAGCCAGTGGTTCCTATGGCTGCGCCTCCTGACCCTGTTTTGGTTGAGGGCAATCTGGAGTATGTGGTTGAGAAAATATTGGATTCTCGTTTTTCTAGACAGAAACTCCAGTATTTGGTTAAGTGGAGAGGTTATGGTCAGGAGGACAATTCTTGGGTGTTTGCTTCGGACATCCATGCTAGGAGACTGATCCGTGCCTATCACCGAGCTCATCCTGATCGGCCTGGTTGCACAAGTGAGGGTTCGGTGACCCCTCCTCAAGGGGGGTACTGTTATGAATGTGCTAGGGATGGTTTCTGAGCAAAGGCTCCCTCTGGTGGTTACTGACAGTACTGAGCCTTTCAGCGAGGAATGGCAATCTGGGATCGCTGACTGGTCTGATATAAGGGAGGTTCCCTCCCATGATGGTTGCCGGTGATCAATTGTTCTTGTCTCAATTGTGGTTCCTGGTTCATTTGGAAGTTTGCTGAGTCTTGCCTGCATCTTCTGCTATCAGATAAGATATTTTCTGCTTTTATTTTTGTGCTTGCTTTTTGCATTGTTCCCTGCTCTTCTGTGGAAGTCAGCCAGGTCCCTCCTACTGCAATCCAATAGGTTCCAGCCTCTCTGGTGTATTGCCGTTTTTGCTTATTCTCCTCAGCTACCAAAACACAACAGTTAAGCATCTCTGGGAACTCCTTCAAGATTGTTGGAAGACCATTTTTGGTGACTACCTCTTGAAGCTCATCAAGAGAATGCAAAGAGTGTGGAAAGCAGTCATCAAAGCAAAAGGAGGCTACTTTGAAGAACCTAGAATATAAGACATATTTTCAGTTGTTTCACACTCTTTTGTTAAGTATATAATTCCACATGTGTTAATTCATAGTTTTGATGCCTTCAGTGTGAATGTACAATTTTCATAGTCATGAAAATACAGAAAAATCTTTAAATGAGAAGGTGTGTCAAAACTTTTGGTCTGTACTGTATATATTGTAGGGATCCGCTCTGATTGGCAGGAGCCGGGTGTCATGGGTGTATCGCCACAAGGATCGTCGCGATTACACACTCTGACTTCTCACAGCTGAGTTGCTGTTTCTTTGTGTTTGGTAATGAGGGAGTTAATTTTACCTAGCTCTTTGCTAAGACTAGGTCCAGCCTCGCCCGGCTGCTTTTGATTATGTTCTAATTAGATTCCTTCATATACCTGCCAGTCTGCTTGTTAGATGCCGGTGAAAGCCTTTATGTAGTCTAGCAGACTGGATCGGTTCTGAGAATACTTAAGCTAAGAGCTCCTTAGTTGTTTTTACTCTTATAGCTTATAGTTTATCTCTGAGACCTTAGGTGTTCCTACTGTGTGTGAGTGTTGTATGTAAGACTTTATTTACTTTATTTCTTGTCTTTCTTGTATGTCTTTCTGTTCATTAACCGTTACCTGTTCATTCCCTTTGGTGGTAATCAGGGTCCTTCTTAGGACTAGATTACAGTTGGCAGGGATTGATAGGAGACAGGGTTTACGCTGGTGGCCTGGACCTCTGTACCTTTAACAGTACCTCCAGGTAGAGGGATTAGTTAGGACCCCAGTTTAGGGTCAGCATAGACCCCGGTCACCCTCTAGCCGGAGACAGCGTATAACGGATTCCGTATTGACCCACTGGACTTTCTGTCAGGTAATTCTATGTTATCATATATCTATGCGCATGTTATATTGTATGTTGCCCTTTTGATATAGATTACTGTCATCACATATATATATATATCTGCTATACAGCGTGACACCGGGCCGCAGTAATGAGGCAAACACAGAGGCTTTCAATTCAAAGTTCAGTGGTTTTAATAACGGGTTCACAAGTCCAGATAACAAAAATCAAAAACATAACATACTCCATTTTGGAGAACCACTGGTCCCAGACTCACCCTTGTTGGGACGGGCTTAACTAAGCGGCTGCAGGCCAGCAGGGACCGCCAGGTGCCATTTCGGGTGGTCTGGTACTTGCTTCCTGGTGCACACAGACACACTGTAACAGAAATCACTTCTTCCTGGCTGACTCCAGCCAAACTCCTTCCTTCCACACCCACATACTACAACAGCTCCTTGTTAAATAGGCCTAGTCCACACCCTCAGGTGAGGTACACATCAGCTGACCTGATCACGTGACTATGACCTCATCACAGGTCCTTGTGATCAGGGAAAATCCTAACCAAACTTCAGTCTGCTAGGAGAAATATATCTTCCATCCATCAAGACCCCCTTTTGTGTACCACATACCTCCCCCCTTTGTTCAACCTTAGGAGGGTGGACACATGACATACAGTGAACTCTAGACAGTGCATCTGCGTTCCCCTGTAATTTGCCTGCCCGATGTTCTACTGAAAATTTGAAATTTTGCAGGGACAGAAACCATCTGGTGACTCGTGCATTTCTCTCTTTGGCTTGACTCATCCAAGTCAGAGGGGAATGATCAGTTACCAACCGAAACGTTCTCCCCAACAGATAGTAGCGCAATGACTCCAGTGCCCACTTGATGGCCAGGCACTCTCTCTCTACAATGCTGTATCTGGTTTCAGCTGGAGTAAGCTTTCGACTCAGGAAACTAATGGGATGCTCCTCCCCGTTAACCTCCTGAGACAACACGGCACCCAGACCTACCTCTGACGCATCAGTCTGGACAATGAATTCTCTTTTGAAGTCGGGTGTGATCAGAACTGGTGACCCACATAGTGCCCCTTTTAGTTTTACAAACGCTTCTTCAATCTGGTCATTCCAGCGCACCATTACTGACTTCCTCCCTTTCAGGCAGTCAGTTAACGGCGCTGACAGGGTTGCAAAATTGGGAATAAACCGCCGGTAATATCCCACTAACCCCAAAAACCCTTTCACTTGTTTTGTGGTGAGGGGACGGGGCCAGTTTTGGATTGCCTCCACTTTGTTTATTTGGGGTTTGATAACTCCTTTCCAAATCACATACCCCAGGTACCGAGCTTCCTCCAACCCTAGGGAAAACTTCTTTGGGTTGGCAGTTAGCCCTGCTTGTCTCAGAGAATATGTCACCACCTGTACCTTGGCTAAGTGACTTTCCCAGTCTGTACTGTACACCACGATATCGTCCAGATAGGCCGCGGCATATCGGCGATGAGGACGAAGAACAACGTCCATTAACCTCTGGAATGTCGCTGGAGCGCCATGCGACCCGAAGGGTAGGACTATATACTGGAACAGTCCCTCGGGTGTTACAAAAGCCGTTTTCTCTCTCGCTGCTTTTGTTAGGGGCACCTGCCAATAACCTTTTGTGAGGTCAATGACTGAAAAATACCGGGCCTGCCCAAACCGCTCTATTAACTCATCGACCCGGGGCATGGGGTAGGCGTCAAATTTAGAAATTTCATTCAGCTTTCTGAAGTCATTACAGAACCTTAGTGTCCCATCTGGTTTTGGTATTAGGACTATTGGCTGGCCCACTCACTCTGGGATTCTTCAATGACCCCTAACTGCAGCATCTTTTTTACCTCTTCCGAGATGGCTTGTCGCCGGGCCTCAAGCACCCGATATGGCTTTAATCGGACTTTGGCCTGCGGCTCCATGACAATGTCATGTTGGATTAGGGCGGTACGGCCAGGGAGCTCCGAAAAAACATCGGTATTTCGGCTAACAAACTCTCGGACTTCCTGAACTTGTCTAGGAGACAAAGTGTCTGCTATTTTGATGGTATACCTGTTCTGGCTTTCTCCGCCCTGGTTGTTGTACTTTATAGTTTACAGGACCCACCTTCTCCATGATCTCGTAGGGTCCCTGCCACCTTGCAAGGAACTTACTATCCACTGTAGGCACAAGTACCAACACCCGATCCCCAGGGTTAAAGGACCTTACCCGTGCCCCCCGGTTATAGACCTGCCTCTGTGACCTTTGTGCGGCTTCCATATGTTCTCGGACTAATGGTAAGACTGTCTCCATTCTCTCTTGCATTTTGGCCACATGTTCTATCACACTTTTGTGGGGAGTTGGTTGGTTTTCCCAGGCCTCTTTAGCTATATCGAGTAAGCCACGGGGATGTCTGCCATATAATAGTTCAAAGGGCGAGAACCCCGTAGATGCCTGGAGCACCTCCCGCACTGCAAACATCAGGTATGGCAACAAGAGATCCCAGTCCTTACCATCTTTAGAGACTGCTTTTTTCAACATATTCTTCAGGGTTTTATTGAACCTTTCTACCAAACCGTCTGTTTGGGGATGATAGACCGATGTGTGCAACTGTTTAACACTTAACAAGTGGCAGAGTTCCTTCATGATTTTTGACATAAAGGGGGTCCCCTGGTCTGTTAAGATTTCTTGAGGGATTCCCACCCGAGAGAACATACCCATGAGTTCTTTTGCGATCAGTTTGGCAGAGGTGTGGCGCAGGGGAATAGCCTCAGGATACCTGGTAGCGTAATCGAGAACTACGAGGATGTGTTGGTGACCCCTTGCTGATTTATTAACAGGCCCCACCAGATTCATGGCTATTCTCTCAAACGGGACCTCTATAATTGGTAATGGCACCAAGGGACTTCGAAAATGAGGCTGCGGACTGGTTACCTGGCACACGGGACAAGAGTTACAATACCGTTTAACTTCTTCATAGACCCCTAGCCAGTAAAACCGTTGTAGAATTCTGTCTAGGGTTTTCTTTTGGCCCAAATGACCCCCTAGTACATGCGCATGCGCTAAGTCCATTACCAACCTTGGATAGGACTGCGGTACCAGCAATTGCTCGACAATTTCCCCATGTATTTTCTCAACCCGATACAGCAAATCTTGGTTCAGCTCGAATCGGGGAAATACTGTAGCTGCCCCGGGGTGTTGGGGTTCCCCATTGACAACCAGTACATTTTCCCAGGCTCAAGCCAATGTAGGGTCCCGGAGTTGCGCCGTACCAAAATTGTCACCTGCCACATTTAAGTCTGACAATTGGGGTCCCGGTGGCAAATCTTCCATCTCCCCAGCTAACACTTCTATAGGAGAGGGGTTTTCCTCCTCCACTGAAGGCACAGGTACTCCTACCGCCAGCACATCTTCCTCTGGGCCACCAGGTTCATGCCCGATTTCCGGAGAATGCAACCTGGTTGCCACTGGTGCCGATGACTGTTCTGTGGGAGGGGTAATTACAGGCCAAAGCACAGAAAATAACGGAAAATCTCTCCCCATTATTACCTCATAATGCAAATTAACACCACCTCCACCTCGTGGCACCTCCTCCCCGCTGGCATGTTTATCATCACCAGGGCGGTAGGATAATGTTTTAGGTCCCCATGTATACACAACACACCTATTTTCCGACCAGTATACTCGCTGATTTGGACGTGGCTGGCTCGTATTAGGGTCACGAGACTCCTTGAGTCCAGTAGAGCCACAGCAGGGTTACCCTCCATCTCCACTTTACACAAATGGTTCATACTGGGTCCCTCTGGTTTGCCCACTGCACACATGTGTTCTGCATAGTGAGACTGATAGTACCCAAAGTTGGTGTCCATGGGCTCAGTCAGGTGGGGGCAATCAGCTCTCACATGTCCTGGTTCTTGGCACCACCAACAGATTATGGGGCCCCTTTCGTCCCCCGACCAGTCCTGGGCGGCCTTCCGGGTCTCTGCTCGCCGAGCTGTGGGTGAAGGTTTGGGGAATTTACTCAGTACCTTCCGGGTAGTCTCTCCCTGTATCTCCTTTGTAGCCCCATATCTTTCAATGAGGTCTACCATCTGGAGGCCATCAGTAGGGGCTGCCTGTCCAACCCAGGTTTGCAGGGTGTGGGGCAAAGTTCTCCAGAATTTATCAGTTACTATCCTATCCAGCATAGCGCTGGGTGACAACACCTCTGGCTGCAACCATTTTTCTACCAGGTGTATCAAATCATAGTACTGGGACCGAGCTGGCTCGGAAGGGGAAAACTTCCACTGGTGTACCCGCTGGGCCCGGACCAAAACATTTACCCCAAGACGTGCAAGTATCTCACCCTTGACGATCTCATAGTCTCTCTGTTGCTCGGGGGGTAGGTCCCTATAGGCTTTCGTGGGTCCTGGAGCCAAAAACGGAGCCACGATTTCTGCCCACTGGTCCCGGCTAGTCTCTCCCTCTCAGCCACGCCTTCAAACATCTCCAGGTACACCTCGACATCATCTGACTTTTCCATTTTAGGAATCACTGTGCGTACCGCTTTCCGGAAATCCTGACGTTCCAGGGCAGCTCCTGCTGTCTGCGGCGCTGTGATGTGCTGCATCAGTAGACTGTTGGTTTCCTGTTGCCGCTCCATAGCCTGCTGCTGTATAGCCTGCTGTTGCTGCTGTATAGCCTGCTGCTGCTGCATAGCCTGCTGCTGCTGCTGTATAGCTAGCTGCTGCTGTCGCATGGCCTCCACAAGCATTTTTACTGTGCTCTCCATCTCCGGACAGTTATCCACCGGGTTTTGCGTCACTTTCTTCACCCAGGACATTTACTGTCATGCAGAGAAAAAACAGCCTGACCTCACTGCGTTGCCCACATTCTCCACCAATTGTAGGGATCCGCTCTGGTTGGCAGGGGCCGGGCCGCAGTAATGAGGCAAACACACAGGCTTTCAATTCAAAGTTCAGTGGTTTTAATAACGGGTTCACAAGTCCAGATAACAAAAATCAAAAATAGAACATAACATACTCCATTTTGGAGAACCACTGGTCCCAGACTCACCCTTGTTGGGACGGGCTTAACTAAGCGGCTGCAGGCCAGCAGGGACCGCCAGGTGCCATTCCGGGTGGTCTGGTACTTGCTTCCTGGTGCACACTGACACACTGTAACAGAAATAACTTCTTCCAGGCTGACTCCAGCCAAACTCCTTCCTTCCACACCCACATACTACAACAGCTCCTTGTTAAATAGGCCTAGTCCACACCCTCAGGTGAGGTACACATCAGCTGACCTGATCACGTGACTATGACCTCATCACAGGTCCTTGTGATCAGGGAAAATCCTGACCAAACTTCAGTCTGCTAGGAGAAATATATCTCCCATCCATCAAGACCCCCTTTTGTGTACCACAATATATATATATATATATATATATATACATATATGTATATATATATATATATGTATACTCTGTTCTAAAAAATAAAGGAAATGGAATAGACAAAAGATGGAAATTATTGGCAATTA
Source organism: Oophaga sylvatica (assembly GCA_033576555.1). Classification (NCBI taxonomy): domain Eukaryota; kingdom Metazoa; phylum Chordata; class Amphibia; order Anura; family Dendrobatidae; genus Oophaga; species Oophaga sylvatica. The sequence continues at coordinate 221,488,834 of JARQOD010000003.1, read as the reverse complement.
TCAAGACACACTCAATAAAGGAGTGGTTCTGCAGGTGGGGACCACAGACCACGTCTCACTACCAATGCTTTCTGGCTGATGTTTTGGTCCCTTTTGAATGTTGGTTGTACTTTCACACTCGTGTTAGCATGACGCTGGGTTCCTCCTAATGCAGGACAATGCCAGACCTCATGTGGCTGGAGTGTGTCAGCAGTTCCTGCAAGATGAAGGCATTGAAGCTATGGACGGGCCCGCACATTCCCCAGACCTGAATCCGATTGAGCACATCTGGGACATCATGTCTCACTCCATCCACCAACGTCACGTTGCACCACAGACTGTCCAGGAGTTGGCGGATGCTTTAGTACAGGTCTGGGAGGCGATCTCTCAGGAGACCATCTGCCACCTCATCAGGAGCATGCCCAGGCATTGTAGGGAGGTCATATAGGCACAGGGAGGTCAGACAGGCACGTGGAGGCCACACACATTACTGAGCATCATTTTGACTTGTTTTAACCCCTTAACTCCCAAGGGTGGTATGTACGTTAATGTCCGGGCCAATTTTTATAATTCTGACCACTGTCTCTTTATGAGGTTATAACTCTGAAACGCTTCAACGGATCTTCGCGATTCTGGGATTGTTTTCTCGCGACATATTGTACTTCATGATAGTAGTAAAATTTCTTTGATATAACTTGTGTTTAGTTATGAAAAAATGGATATATGGTGAAAATGTTGAACATTTTGCAATTTTCAAATTTTGAATTTTTATTACCTTAAAACAGAGAAATATGTCACACAAAACAGTTACTAAATAACATTTATCACATGTCTATTTTACATCAGCACAATTTTGGAACCAAAATTTTTTTTTATTAGGAAGTTATAATGGTTAAAAGTTGACCAGCGATTTCTCATTTTTACAACAAAATTTACAAAACCATTTTTTTTAAGAACCACCTCACATTTGAAGTCACTTTGAGGTCACTTTGGCAGAAATACCCAAAAGTGACACCATTCTAAAAACTTCACCCTTCAAGGTACTCAAAACCACATTCAAGGAATATGATGGCCATCAGATCCTGATCCTCTCTGATCTTTCCAGGTGCACCCTGGAAAGCTCTAAATCCCTTGCTAATGGAATTGAAAAAGAGAGACATTCCCTATAGGTGGGGATATCCTTTTCAACTCAACTAATGGCCTTTAACGGAGGGAAGTCGGCAACCTTCCGGAGCATTGGGGACTTGGCTAATTTCCTGGGAATCTTCGAGCTCCCGATGATGGATCTTCCGGAATGGCCTCCAACTGTTACACTTCCAGAAGCCCCGCCACGATGGCTTACAGTATAGCACTCCAAAAAATGAAATAGCAGTGGTATATCATCCAACTCAACATGAGAACTTTGTACTCGTTTTTGTTCTGATTTGTTCGTTAGCTGGTAATTCTTCAACATTACCCATGGGTGTTTTGTAATAAATAGATGGGCATTGCCCAACTGACTGGCCGGTCAGACCCTGCTAACTTTTGGTGGAGGGAGAGGGTCACGTACCCGGGCGATAGACTAAAAATTTTACTGTTCTTCATCTGTCAAAGTGAACATTACTATGGTTCTTGATTGGGTGGTGGTTTCCCTAATGCATTGATGTTCAACATGTTCTGGTTGGGCTCAGGCGTTGGGTATACGGCCCTGTTCATGAGGATTTGTTGTTGATGTGGGGGATTTTAGAGGGGGGGTCTTCTTCAGCCTGATTTAGGCTTCCTTCCTCCTTGAATGAAAATAAGTAGTAATCTACCAATGTTAACACCATTGTTACCTAGCGTAGGGAGAACTTGCTTCACTATGCTTATATATGCTTTTCTCTTTCTCATTCCCCTTTTTCTCTTTCTTTTTTTTTCTCTTCCCCGTCTTCCCCATCCTATCCTGTCCTTCATCCTAACTAATTGTGCCTTTTATTTGTGGCTCCCACTATTGAACAGACATTTGGAAGTAGTGGTGATAGGCGCTGGATGACATCTGGACAATGGATAGGATTAAACTTTGTTCCTTTAACGCTAAAGGTCTTAATATTCCGGAAAAAAAACATGATATCATTTATCAAAAGAGGGAGTCGAGAGCTGGGAATCTCTTCGTCTCCTGGCCCCCTAACTCCTATATATGACAATCCATCCTTTCCTGCAGGATTAAAAAGAGACACTTATCTACATAAAAATAGAGCTTCATGGCCCATAGTCCATGATTATGTTACAAGGACAGGGATGAGGTCTCTCCAGGACATTTTTCGGGACAAGGAGCCACCAACAGGTGCATGGTTCTTTTATGAACAAATAAAAAGTTTTATTATTAAATTAGCCAAACGATCCGATCCATACAGAATATTATCTCCTTTTGAGACTCTTTGTTTAGCAGCAAATTCTTTAGACCACACTATCTTTTCATTATACAAAACCTTCCAAGAAGGGCAGAACGCATCGCGAGATTTCCCAGCATTTTTTCAAAATGGGAGATTGACTTGGGTAGACCCTTATCAGTTGAAGATAGAACAAAGATTCTCTTATGCACATTCAGATCATCGCTCTGTTCGACATCACAGGAGAGGAGCTACAAAATCTTGTCAAGGTGGTACAGATGCCCATCAGATTTAAACTTAATTTATCCAACAACACCGGATACGTGCTGGAGATGCTTAACCCCTCTCTGCCATCAGACGTACTATTCCGTCCATGTGACCCTGGACCTAATTCCCATGGACGGAATAGTACGTCATGGGCGATCAGCTGCGCTCCCGGGGGGAGCGCAGCTGATCGCCGCCGGGTGTCAGCTGATTATCACAGCTGACACCCGTGACTGTGTGTCAGGAGCGGTCACGGACCGCTCCCGGCACATTAACCCTTGGCACACCGCGATCAAACATGATCGCGGTGTACCCGGGGCACAGGGGAGGATCGCGCAGGCAGGGGGCTCCCTGCGCGCTCCCCTGAGACCCTCAGAGCAGCGCGATGTGTCGCGCTGTTCCGAGGGTCCGTCCTCCCTCCAGGTCCCCGGATCCAAGATGGCGCCGGGGTCCTGCAGGGAGGCGGCTTCCTCAGTGCCTGCTGAGAGCAGGCGCTGGGGAAGCCTGCAGCGATGCCAGAGCGATCGCTGGTGTGACAGAGTGCTGTGCACACTGTCACACCAGCGATCTGATAAAATACTGTGATGTCCCACCCTGGGACAAAGTAAAAAAGTAAAAAAAGTAAAAATAAAAAGTGTAAAAAAAATCATAAAAAAAAAAAAAAATATTCCCCAATAAATTCATTTTTTCCTGTAAATAAAAAAAACAAAACAATAAAAGTACACATATTTGGTATCGCCGCGTCCGTAACGACCCCCCCTATAAAACTGTCCCACTAGTTAACCCCTTTAGTGAACCCCTTAAAAAAAAACAAAGCAAAAAATCAATGCTTTATCATCATACCGCCAAACAAAAAGTGAAATAACACGCGATCAAAAAGACCTATATAAATAAACATGGTACCACTGAAAACGTCATCTTGTCCCGCAAAAAACGAGCCGTCACACAGCATCATGAGCAAAAAAATAAAAAAGTTATAGCTCGCAGAATAAAGCGATGCAAAAATAATGATTTTTTATATAAAATTGTTTTCATTCTATAAAAGCGCCAAAACCTAAAAAAATGATATAAATGAGGTATCGCCATAATCGTACTGACCCGAAGAATAAAACTGCTTTATCAATTTTACCACACGCGGAACGGTATAAACGCCTCCCCCAAAAGAAATTCATGAATTGCTGATTTTTGTTCATTCTAACCTCCCAAAAATCGAAATAAAAAGCGATCAAAAAATGTCACGTGCTCAAAAATGGTACAAATAAAAACGTCAACTCGTCCCGCAAAAAATAAGACCTCACATGACTCTGTGGGCCAAAATATGCAAAAATTATACCTCTCAAAATGTGGTGATGCAAAAAACTATTTTTGCAATATAAAGCGTCTTTTAGCGTGACAGCTGCCAATCATAAAAACCCGCTATAAATAGTAAATCAAACCCCCTTTATCACCCCCTTAGTTAGGGAAAAATAATAAAATTAAAAAAATGTATTTATTTCCATTTTCCCGTTAGGGTTAGGGTTGCGGCTAAAGTTAGGGTTAGGGTTGGCGCTAACGTTAGTATTAGGGTTAGGGTTGGCGCTAACGTTAGGATTAGGGTTGGGATTAGGGTTATGGGTGTGTTAGGGTTAGGTTTGTGGTTAGGGTTGGGACTAGGGTTATTGGTGTTTGGGGTTAGGGTTGGAGTTAGAATTGGGGGGTTTCTGCTGTTTAGGCACATCAGGGGCTCTCGAAATGTGACATGGCGTCTGATCTCAATTCCAGCCAATTCTGCGTTGAAAAAGTCAAATGGTGCTCCTTCACTTCTGAGCTCTGCCATGCGCCCAAACAGTAGTTTACCCCACATATGGGGTATCAGCATACTCTGTACCCCAAGAGTTATTGTGCAATTTGGCCTATTTCTCCTGTTACCCTTGGGAAAATAAAAAACTGGGGGCGACAAAATCATTTTTGTAAAAAAAAAAAGGATTTTTTTGTTTTTACGGCTGTATGTTATAAAACTTCTGTGAAGTACTTGGGGCTTCATAGCGCTCACCACACTTCTAGATAAGTTCCTTGTGGGGTCTATTTTCCAAAATGGGGTCACTTGTGGGGGTTTCCACTGTTTAGGCGCATCAGGGGCTCTCCAAATGCGACATGACGCCCCCAGACCATTCCATCAAAGTCTGCAATCCAAAACGTCACTACTTCCCTTCCGAGCCCCGACGTGTGCCCATACAGTAGTTTTCTCCCACATATTGGGTATCAGCGTACTCAGGACAATTTGGACAACAACTTTTGGGGTCCAATTTCTCCTGTTACCCTTGTGAAAATAAAATATTGGGGGCGAAAAAATCATTTTTGTAAAAAAAAAAGGATTTTTTATTTTTACGGCTGTACGTTATAAACTTCTGTGAAGCACTTCGGGGTTCAAAGTGCTCACCACACATCTAGATAAGTTCCTTGTGGGGTCTATTTTCCAAAATGGGGTCTCTTGTGGGGGTTTCCACTGTTTAGGCGCATCAGGGGTTCTCCAAATGCGACATGATGCCCCCAGACCATTCCATCAAAGTCTGCAATCCAAAACGTCACTACTTCCCTTCCGAGCCCCGACGTGCGCCCATACAGTAGTTTACTCCCACATATTGGGTATCAGCGTACTCAGGACAAATTGGACAACAACTTTTGGGTCCAATTTCTCCTGTTACCCTTGTGAAAATAAAATATTGGGGGCGAAAAAATCATTTTTGTAAAAAAAAAAAGGATTTTTTATTTTTACGGGCTGTACGTTATAAACTTCTGTGAAGCACTTCGGGGTTCAAAGTGCTCACCACACATCTAGATAAGTTCCTTGTGGGGTCTATTTTACAAAATGGGGTCACTTGTGGGGGGTTTCCACTGTTTAGGCGCATCAGGGGCTCTCCAAATGCGACATGACTCCCCCAGACCATTCCATCAAAGTCTGCAATCCAAAACGTCACTACTTCCCTTCCGAGCCCCGACGTGCGCCCATACAGTAGTTTACTCCCACATATTGGGTATCAGCGTACTCAGGACAAATTGGACAACAACTTTTGGGGTCCAATTTCTCCTGTTACCCTTGTGAAAATAAAATATTGGGGGCGAAAAAAATCATTTTTGTAAAAAAAAAAAAGGATTTTTTATTTTTACGGCTGTACGTTATAAACTTCTGTGAAGCACTTCGGGGTTCAAAGTGCTCACCACACATCTAGATAAGTTCCTTGTGGGGTCTATTTTCCAAAATGGGGTCACTTGTGGGGGGTTTCCACTGTTTAGGCGCATCAGGGGCTCTCCAAATGCGACATGACTCCCCCAGACCATTCCATCAAAGTCTGCAATCCAAAACGTCACTACTTCCCTTCCGACCCCCGACGTGCGCCCATACAGAAGTTTACTCCCACATATTGGGTATCAGCATACTCAGGACAAATTGGAAAAGAACTTTTGGGGTCCAATTTCTCCTGTTACCCTTGTGAAAATAAAATATTGGGGCTAAAAAATCATTTTTGTAAAAAAAAAAAGACATTTTTTATTTTACGGCTGTACGTTATAAACTTCTGTGAAGCACTTTGGGGTTCAAAGTGCTCACCACACATCTAGATAAGTTCCTTGAGGGGTCTAGTTTCCAAAATGGTGTCATTTGTGGGGGTTTCCACTGTTTAGGCAGATCAGGAGCTCTCCAAACACGACATGGCATCCAGCCAATTCTGCGTTGAAAAAGTCAAACGGCGCTCCTTCCCTTCCAAACTCTGCCATGCACCCAAACAGTGGTTTACCCCCACATATGGGGTATCAGCGCACTCAGGACAAATTGCACAATAACTTTTGGAGTCTTGTTTCCCTTGGAAAATAAAAATTGGGGTGAAAAGATCAATTTTGTGGAAAAAATATAATTTTTTAATTTTACGGCTCTACGTTATAAACTTGTGTGAAGCACTTGGGGGTTCAAATTGCTCACCAAAGATCTAGATAAGTTCCTTAGGGGTCTAGTTTCCCAAATGGGGTATTTTGTGGGGGGTTTCCACTGTTTAGGCACATCAGGGGCTCTCCAAATGCAACATGGCGTCCAATCTCAATTCCAGCCAATTTTGGTTGGAAAAAGTCAAATAGTGCTCCTTCCATTCCGAGCTCTGCCATGCGCCCAAACAGTGGTTCCCCCCCACATATGGGGTATCAGCGTACTCAGGACAAATTGGACAACAAATTTTGTGGTCCAATTTCTCCTGTTACCTAAGGGAAAATAAAAAATTAGTGACTAAGAGATAATTTTTGTGGGAAAAAAATAGGATTTTTTATTTTCATGCCCGGGCATTATAAACTTGTGTGAAGCACTTGGGGTTCAAAGTGCTCACCAAAGATCTAGATAAGTTCCTTAGGGGGTCTAGCTTCCAAAATGGGGTCACTTGTGGGGGGTTTCCACTGTTTAGGCTCATCTGGGGCACTACAAACGGAACATGACCCCCATCAATGTTTGCATTCCAAAACGTTACTGCTTCTTTTCCAAGCCCTGCCGTGCGCCCAAACAGTTTCCCCCCCCACATATGGGGTATCAGCGTACTCAGGACAAATTGGACAACAAGTTTTGGGGTCCAATTTCCTTGGGAAAAATCAAAAATTTGGGACTAAAAAATCATTTTTGTAGAAAATTGTTTTGTTTTTTTTTCACACCCAGGCATTATAAACTTTTGTGAAACACTTTGGGGTTCAAAGTGCTCACAACAGATCTAGATAAGTTCCTTAGGGGGTCTAGTTTCCAAAATGGTGTCACTTGTGGGGGGTTTGCACTGTTTAGGCGTATCAGGGGCTCTCCAAACACGACATGGCGTCCAATCTCAACTCCAGCCAATTTTAGTTTGAAAAAGTCAAACGGCGCTCCTTCCCTTACGAGCTCTGCCGTGTGCCCAAACAGTGGTTTTCCCCCACATATGGGGTATTGGCGTACTCAGGAGAAATTGCACAACAACTTTATCTGTCCATTTTCTCCTTTTACCCTTGTGAAAATAAAAAAAAGTTTGTAAAAGATCATTTTTGTGGCTAAAAAGTTAAATATTAATTTTTTCCATCCACGTTGCTTCAGCTCCTGTGAAGCACCTGAAGGGTTAATAAACTTCTTGAATGTAGTTTTGAGTACCTTGAGGGGTGCAGTTTTTATAATGGTGTCACTTTTGGGTATTTTCTGCCATATAGACCCGTCAAAGTGACTTCAAATGTGAGGTGGTCCCTAAAAAAATGGCTTTGTAAATTTTGTTGTAAAAATGAGAAATCACTGGTCAACTTTTAACCCTTCTAATTCCTAACAAAGAAAAATTTTGGTTCCAAAATTGTGCTGATGTAAAGTAGACATGTGGGAAATGTTATTTCTTAACTATTTTGTGTGACATATTTCTCTGTTTTAAGGGAAAAAAAATTCAAAGTTTGAAGATTGCAAAATTTTTAAAATTTTCGCCATATTTGCGTTTTTTTCAAAAATAAACGCAAGGTATATCGAAGAAATTTTACCACTAACATGAAGTACAATATGTCACGAGAATACAATCTCAGAATCGCGAAGATCCGTTGAAGCGTTCCAGAGTTATAACCTCATAAAGAGACAGTGGTCAGAATTGTAAAAATTGGCCCGGTCATTAACGTGCAAACCACCCTTGGGGGTGAAGGGGTTAAAAGACAGAGGCTCATTTGCACACATTTGGTGGCACTGCCCACTCATACAGAAACTGTGATTAGCATCCTTTGATCTCTTCAACAGACTGTCTATAACCAAAATTACACCCACAATGGAGGTGGCCCTGCTGTCCTTGTGTAGCTCCTCGATTTCTAGATTTAAGAAAGGTCTTCTAAGGCATATTCTCACTGCAACCAGAAATGTGATTCCTAGATTTTGGAAACAGGCAAATGTCCCCTCGTGCTGTGATTTGGTGATGGAACTCAAAGACATATATAGAATGAAACAGCTGATAGGACAACTGAATGGTACTATAGGAAAGGTATATAACACTTGGGCCCCCTGGGTTATGTTTAGAGAATCATCGGAATTGGACTCTTGGTTGATAGACCCATAGATGATGGGTCATATGAGTTTATCTACTGGATGGAGCCACATCTCCTACCTCACTCCTTAAAATCCTTCCCCCTCCCCCCCTGTTTTTTCTTTTCTCTTCTTTCCCCCTTGTTACTTCTCTATCTTCTTTTCTTTTGTAGAACTAGAGTCTTAGTCTAGGTACCTTCTTCTTTAAAATTTATAAACAAAGTAATATTGATGTTAATTGCCTACATGAGCAAACACCTCAGGCGCTCAGTCAACATTTGTTTTATACGTATGACTTTCTGGGGAAAAGTTATCATAGTTGCTATATAATTTTTTTTGGAATGTGATAGTAGAAAAGGTATGTTCTTTTCTCTTCCTGTTGTTAATGATTGATGTGTAAAAATACCTCAATAAACTTGATTTACACAAAAAACACATTCAAGAAGTTTATTAACCCTTCAGGTGCTTCACAGGAGCTGAAGCAACATGAAAGGAAAAAATGAACATTTACCTTTTTAGTCACAAAAATGATCTTTTACAAAGATTTTTTTATTTTCACAGGGTTAAAAGGAGAAAATGGGTACGCCAATACCCCATATGTGGGGGAAACCACTGCCTGGGCGCACAGCAGGGCTCGTAAAGAAAGGAGCGCCACTTGACTTTTTCAAACCAAAATTGGCTGGAATTGAGATTGGACGCCATGTCGCGTTTGGAGAGCCCCTGATGTGCCTAAACAGTAGAAACCCCCCACAAGTGACACCATTTTATAAACTAGACCCCCTAAGGAACTTATCTAGATCTGTTGTGAGTGCTTTGAAGCCCCAAGTGTTTCACTAAAGTTTATAATGCCTGGGTGTGAAAAAGAAAAATAAAAATTTCCACAAAAATGAATTTTTAGTCCCCAATTTTTGATTTTTCCCAAAGAAATTGGACCCCAAAAGTTGTTGCCCAATTTGTCCTGAGTACGCTGATACCCCATATGTGGGGGGGAAACTGTTTGGGCGCACGGTAGGGCTCGGAAAGGAAGTAATGACGTTTTGGAATGCAGACTTTGATGGGTGTCATGTTCAGTTTGCAGAGGCGCTGATGTACCTAAACAGGGAAACCCACCACAAGTGACTCCATTTTGGAAACTAGACCCCCTAAGGAACTTATCTAGAACTGTGGTGAGCAATTTGAATCCCTAAGTGCTTCACAGAAGTTTATAATGCCCGGGCATGAAAATAAAAAATCCTATTTTTTTCCCAAAAATGATCATTTAGTCACCAATTTTTCTTTTTCCCAAGGGTAACAGGAGAAATTGGACCACAAAAGTTGTTGTCCAATTTGCCCTGAGTATGCTGATACCCCATATGTGGGGTACCACAGTTTTGGGCGCACGGCAGAGCTCAGAAGGGAAGGAGCGCTGTTAGGGTTCGATTTCCCGCTGCTGCACAAGGGGAGTCTCGAACCCGTCCCGCTGCGGTCTCCCATTCATCTCCGGCCGCAGTGGAGCCTGCTCAGCAGAGACGTCGGTCCAGGCGTCTTGCTCACTCCACTACTGGGCAGTGACTTGCTGCTGCCTTTCCTGGATCTGCTATTATAGCCAATGCTGGAGCAGACGTCTTTGGGACAAAGTACTGCATTTTCCCTTCTGAGCATGCCCAGAGTGAGATCTCTCATTGGAGATCAGGGGTCACATGCTCAGGTACTGCAGCAGCTCCTATTGGCCCGCCAGGAAGGCCCTGTTACTACTAGTCTTCTGGAACTGGTTTCTCATTGGTCCTTGTTCCTGGAAGGTCCTGTAGCTGTTGCTATAAAAGGGTAGCATGGCTGGGCCGCCATGCGCTAATATCAACCATTGTATGCTATGCGCCAGTATGGTCATGCGTGTGTGTGGTTAGGGACCCGGCTGAAATAAGCCACTAGAATACCGACTTAATCGGTGAGGAGTTTGGTGTGCTAGCTGGTCAGGGTCGGTGTCCTAGATGCCCTAGATTACCGGCATAACCGGTGAGGAGTTTGATTGCCGTATTCAGGGTCTGGCGTTCAGACGCCATAGATTGCGGGTGACTCCCGCGAGGACATTAGCGCATGACCACGTATTATGCTCGCTAGCAATTAACCGTGTACCTGAGAGCTTGACAGGACACGGTACTTTTTCTCAGCGGCTCTGTGACGTAACAGGGTTCGCTTTTGACGCTAGACAGCGCCCTAGCGTGTTTACTTTGCGGCTCACTAAAGCTAAGTGAGTTCGCACCTATCGCCATATAGCGCTGTGGCATCCCGTTAGCGGCTCTGGGATTAACAGAGTTCGCACTTACTGCCACAATGCGCTACGGCGTTTATTTTTAGCGACTCTGCGGGATAACAGAGTTCGCTACTTTCGCCATCTTATTAGCAGCGGGCTTCGCCTGCACGGTGGACCCCGGGCTGCGAACGCACCTCTCTATTATATCTATTAGGTGCGTTCCGCAGACCCTAACAAGCGCCATTTGACTTTTTCAAACCAAAATTGGCTGGAATCGAGATTGGACGCCATGTCGCGTTTGGATAGCCCCTGATGTGCCTAAACAGTGGAAATCCCCACAAGTGACCACATTTTAGAAACTAGACCCCCTAAGGAACTTATCTAGATCTTTGAACCCCCAAGTGCTTCACACAAGTTTATAACGTAGAGCCGTAAAATAAAAAAATCATATTTTGTTCACAAAAATGATCTTTTTACCCCCATTTTTATTTTACCAAGGGTAACAAGACCCCAAAAGTTATTGTGCAATTTGTCCTGAGTACGCTGATACCCCATATGTGGGGATAAACCACTGTTTGAGTGCATGGCAGAGCTCGGAAGGGAAGGAGTGCCGTTTGACTTTTTCAGCGCAGAATTGGCTGTGCTCCATGTTGCGTTTGGAGAGCCCCTGATGTGCCTAAACAGTGGAAACCAGAAACTAGACCCCTCAAGGAACTTATCTAGATGTGTGGTGGTGAGAACTTTGAACCCCCAGGTGTTTCACTAAAGTTTATAATGCCGAGCGTGAAAATAAAAAAATGATATTTTTTCCACAAACATGATCTTTTAATTCCCAGTCTTTTATTTTCCCAAGGGTAACAGGAGAAATTGGACAACAAAAGTTGTTCAATTTGTCCTGAGTACGATGATACCCCATATGTGGGAGAAAAATACTGTATGGGCACACGTCGGGGCTCGGAAGGGAAGTAGTGATGTTTTGGATTGCAGACTTTGATGGAATAGTCTGCGGGCGTCATGTTGCGTTTGGAGAGCCCCTGATGTGCCTAAACAGTGGAAACCCCCACAAGTGACTCCATTTTGGAAACTAGACCCCCCAAGGAACTTATCTAGATGTGTGGTTAGAACTTTGAACCCCCAAGTGCTTCACAGAAGTTTATAACGTAGAGCCATAAAAATAAAAAATCATATTTTTTTCCACAAAAATGATAATTTCGCCCCCAATTTTTTATTTTCCCAAGGGTAACAGAAGAAATTGGACCCCAAGAGTTATTGTGCAATAGTCCTGAGTTCTTTGATACCCCATATGTGGGGTAAACCACTGTTTTGGCACATGGCAAAGATCAGAAGGGAAGGAGCACCGTTTCAATGCAGAATTGGTTGGAATTGAGATCAGACGCCATGTCATGTTTGGAGAGCCCCTGATGTGCCTAAACAGTGGAAAACCCCAATTCTAACTCCAACCCTATCCCCAACACACCCCTATCCCTTGTCCCAACCCTAACCATAACCCTAACCACAGACCTAACCCTAACACACCCCTAACCCTAATCTCAACCTAACCCTAATCCTAACTTTACACCATGTTCCAAATTATTATTCAAATTGGTTTTAAGTGTCATAGCGTTTTTTAGTTTTTTTTGGAAATGAAACCCATTGATTGTATTGTGTCTCAAGGTTCTTTGGATCACTGAAATCAATCGCAGATACCTGTGATAATTAGTTTGCCATGTGAGCCCAATAAAAGGAAAACTGGATGTTCCACACTATTAAGCAGGCCAGAGTTTTCAAGTAACATGGGAAAGAAAAAGGATCTCTCTTCTGCTGAAAAGCATCAAATAGTGCAATGCCTTGGTCAAGGGATGAAAACATTAGATATTTCCTGAAAACTTAAGCGTGATCATCGTACTGTTAAGAGATTTGTGGCTGATTCTGAGCACAGATGTGTTTGTGCTGATAAAGGCAGAATGAGGAAGGTTTCTGCCAGGCAAGTTCATCGGATTAAGAGAGCAGCTGCTAAAAAGCCATTACAAACCAGCAAACAGATATTTGAAGCTGTTGGTGCCTCTGGAGTCCCTCGAATCTCAAGGTGTAGGATTCTTCAAAGGCTTGCTGTGGTGCTTAAACCTACTATTCGGCCACCCCTAAACAGTGCTCACAAGCAGAAACGGTTGCAGTGGGCCCAGACATACATGAAGACTAATTTTCAAACAGTCTTGATGAGTGTCGAGCAACCCTGGATGGTCCAGATGGATGGAGTAGTGGATGGTTGGTGGATGGCCAACAAGTCCCAACAAGGCTGCGACGTCAGCAAGGAGGTAGAGGAGTCATGTTTTAGGCCGGAATCATTGGGAAACAGCTGGTAGGGCCTTTTAAGGTTCCTGAAGGTGTGAAAATGACCTCTGTAAAGTATATAGAGTTTCTGACTGACAACTTTCTTCCATGGTATAAAAAGCAGAAACGTGCCTTCAGGAGCAAAATCATCTTCATGCATGACAATACACCATCTCATGCTGCAAAGAATACCTCTGAGTCATTGGCTGCTATGGGCATAAAAGGAGATAAACTCATGGTGTGGTCACCATCTTCCCCTGACCTCAACCCTATAGAGAACCTTTGGAGTATCATCAAGCAAAAGACCTATGAGGGCGGGAGGCAGTTCACATCAAAACAGCAGCTCTGGGAGGCTATTCTGACTTCATGCAAAGAAATCCAAGCAGAAACTCTCCAAAAACTCACAAGTTCAATGGATGCAAGAATTGTGAAGGTGATATCAAAGAAGGGTTCCTATGTTAAACATGTAACTTGGCCTGTTAGGATGTTTTGGAGTTAAATAGCTTTTTTGTTCAGTGAATGTGACTTCCTAATGCTGCAAATTCCACAAATGAGCATTTTCAGTTCTTAAAAACATATCACATGTTTAGAAAGTCTACTGTGCCTAATAATTTGGAACAGTGCATTTTGAGTTTTTATTCATTTTGGAGATTACACTGTTATCATTGGGAGGTTTCTTCAATAAAATTTGATGTATACTCTTATGGGTGATGACTTTTATTAGACTGACTGTCATTTGCACTGACCACTTAGGACAATCAGAGAAATATATCATTTGCATAATAATTTGGAAAATGGTGTAGTCCCAACCCTAACCCTAACTTTAGCTCCAACCCTAACCCTAACCCTAATGGGAAAATGGAAATAAATGCATTTTATAAATTTTATTATTTTTCCCTAAGTAAGAGGGTGATAAAGGGGGGTTTGATTTACTATTTAGAGCGGGTTTTTATGTTTGGCAGCTGTCACATGCTAAAAGACACTTTTTATTGCAAAAAATAGTTTTTGCATCACCACTTTTTGAGAGCTAGAATTTTTACTTATTTTGGCCCACAGAGTCATGTGAGGTCTTATTTTTTGCGGGACAAGTTGATGTTTTTATTGTAACCATTTTTGAGCACATGACATTTTTTTATCACTTTTTATTACGATTTTTGGAGGCAGAATGAACAAAAACCAGCAATTCATGAATTTCTTTTGGGGGGGTCCTTTTTACCGTTCCGCGTGTGGTAAAATTGATAAAATGGTTTTATTCTTCGGGTTAGTACGATTACAGCGATACCTCATTTGTATAATTTTTTATGTTTTGGCGCTTTTATACAATAAAAACAATTTTATATAAAAAATAATTATTTTTGCATCACTTTATTCTGAGAGCTATAACTTTTTTATTCTTTCAGTGATGATGCTGTATCATGGCTCGTTTTTTGAGGGACAAGATCATGTTTTTAGTGGAACCATGTTTATTTATATCCACTTTTTGTTCGGAGGTATGATAATGCATTGTTTTTTTGCCTTGTTTTTTTTTAAGGGGTTCACTAAAGGGGTTAACTAGTGGGACAGTTTTATACGGCGATACTAAATATGTGTACTTTTATTGTTTTGTTTTTATTATTTACATAAAGAAATTAATTTATTGGGGAATTTTTTTTTTCTTTATTTAGGATTTTTTTTAAATTATTTTTACACAAGTTTGTTTTGTTTTTTTTTTTATTATTTTTACTTTGTCCTAGGGTGGGACATCACTGTATAGTGTCAGATCGGTGATCTGACAGCTTGCACAGCACTCTGTCAGATCATCGATCTGACATGCAGTGCAGGAGGCTTCTCAGCGCCTGCTCTCAGCAGGCACTGAGAAGCCACCTCCCTGCAGGACCCGGAAGGACCCTGTGGCCATCTTGGATCCGGGGGCCTGCAGTGAGGAGGCCCTCAGAACAGCGCGATCACATCGCGCTCTTTTGAGGGTCTCAGGGAAGCACGCAGGGAGCCCACTCCCAGCGCGATGCTTTCCTATGCCACCGGAACACTGCGATCATGTTTGATTGCATTGTGCTGGGGGTTAATGCATGACCTCTCCTGGCGCATAGTGCCGGGTGTCAGCTGTGATAAATAATCAGCTGACACCCGGCCGCCATCAGCTGCGCTCCGCCCGTGAGCGCAGCTGATCGCATATGACGTACTATCCCCTCCACGGTCATATGGGCCCGGGTCACCTGGACGGGATAGTACATTAGATGTCAGACAGGGGTTAAGGACATTACATTCCACTTTAATTTTGTGGGTAACTCCAAATCCAGGCCTCCATTGGTTATTTGATTACCATTGATGATTTTTGTGCAATTTTGTTGTCAGCACATTCAAATTTGTACAGAACAAAGTATTCAATGAGAATATATCATTCATTTAGATCTAGGATGTGTTATTTGAGTGTTCCCTTTATTTTTTGAGCAGTGTATATATATATATATATATATATATATATATATATATATATATATATATATACTGTATGTACCTATAAAAAGTATTTGCACGTTTTGTGGTTCTGGTTCGTCTCTAAAATTTAATTTAGTTCTGGCATGAAGAACATAGGTA
The DNA here is from genome assembly GCA_033576555.1 of Oophaga sylvatica. NCBI lineage: Eukaryota > Metazoa > Chordata > Amphibia > Anura > Dendrobatidae > Oophaga > Oophaga sylvatica. Next base: position 221,473,065 of record JARQOD010000003.1, on the reverse strand, counting down.
ATTACCAGAGGACGTCTTAGTTCCAAGTATCACTCTTCTTTACTGCCAAACTGACTGAATTCCTTTCTTTTACAGTTTTCCTATGTCCTGCTCTATTTTACTGAGTTATAATTTTAAAGGAGAAATCCACATTAAAACACTGGTGTGGAATAAAGAATTCACCCTTTTAAAGTAGATTACCCCTTAGGCCTCAAGTTGTTTTTTGTTGCTTATTTTTGTTAACAGAAGTTTGTACAGCTGGAGAAGAAGCAAATCTATCAGACAGCTACTGTACATATTGCTTACTAAGGAATTCTGAGTTAAGCGCCTAGTACTTAATGACACTAAAAAGAAAAATGATATAATTCTACTCATTATAATTTATTATTTTCCTAGACGATAAAAATATTTTTTTTGCCAAAAAAACTAGAAGAATATGGCACCTACACATAAGGGGCCAAGTTTGTGCCTCTGGCCATCTTATATCACTTAGAGCTCCCAAGACACCTCTCTGTAATGTGTAAATACCTGAAGGGGGCATGACAGGGTTAAATCTTGTCTTTCCAAATATTCTCCTTTCATTTTCTGGTTCTTGGCAGCGGAATTGGATTGAATTTCCATAATAAAATGTACAACTGCTAATCGTTGACACTAAAAGAATGCAATAAAAAAGTAGCAAGATTAATTAAAGTTAAGCACGAACTAGCTTGACAGTGTAAACAGGTAATTATACCATTATATTACCCTCTCACACGTGGGTGTACATAGTGAGTCTTCATTTATTCTAGTCCTTGTCGGTGTGCGCTAAAGATGACCGCAAATATAGTATGTACATATTCCATGAATACGTCATTTTTTTCCTCTTGTGCAGTTCTCCTGAATCTGCCGGTTTCTTTTTTCCTTTGTTCCTGTGCTTCTCCATTCCTGAGACGTAGGGGCTCCTCTTTGTATATACATTAAGTCTAGTGTTTCATCTAAGGGGACTTTTGTAGCCAATTTTTCTCTGCAGATGTTTTCTTGAGGTCCTCACCCAGTTGACTAAGAAAACGAAGGTATACGTACAGTATAGGTAGGAAGGTACTTATCTCAGGAACATAGAGGAGTGGGAATAAGATCCACTGTATTCAGAATCATTGCATTTATAGCAGATACAACAATGACATATTTGTCATCTTTAAGCAGTGATATAGTACTGTATATACCTGAAGATTTGTTACAGTGTATAAGTGTAGATGGTGGCAGGTATTTTTACCCCTGATAAAGTTGCATAACAGCAGCGATACGCGTGAGGTCTAATCCCACTGACATGTTTCATGGTACACCATTGGTTCTTGGATGCCATATTATAGACCTGATCTGAAATATTTTCAGCTGGGTGTTTTGGCTTATTATCTATAGGTATTGCCTACATATATGTGGAGCTTTTATTTCTATAGTTGTATTTACAGTATATAGTTATACTTCTCTCATCTATTGGATTGGATTGTATTGCTGTTCATACGTTTTTCCATATGATGTACTTGTATATATGCCATACTCTTTTTGCTTGCACCTTATTTATGCTATTTTGATGATATTTTATATTCCTTCTCAAGTACCATTTGGAATACACCCATGTATGCTTGATCTTATTCGGGGCCATATACATATAGGTTTTTTTGTACCCTTGCTAAATATTTTTGTGGGCTCCGTATCATCGTTTCTATTATGTACATGTCAGTTTTAGGGTTATCTTTGTTTTAATTGTCTTTATATATTGCTTGTATTTTTATCGTTGTGTAATGCTCTTTTCTGTTGGTTGGTTGGTTGGTTGGTTGGTTATATGGATGGTGATAGGTGACCGATCATCCGGAGAGCAATATTCTTTATATAAAATATTAATTTCAAGGGAAAAAAAAACCATAGGCCGATTTATGATTGCTTTGTGCCTGTTTTTGTCTATTATAGTGTAATGCACCCAATACATTGTTCTATTTGCACTTTTTTTAAATCTATTGTATATGTATTTGAAGGGAAGTACAGAGCCGGCTTGCTGTGGGCCGGAACTGAGTTTACTGTGACATGAACCCATCAGAAGTTCTTCCTCCTACTTCCTTGTATATGGGATCGGGTCTGGCTGTAGCTTCAGACAAGCCAGGAGACCTTGTGTCCAAGGTTCAGGTTCAGGTTTACTGCGAAATTTACAGCTGCAGCATACAGAATAAGACAGAGTCCCTATTTAGTGATGTTCCTATTGTTTTCTGTCCTACCAATCTTCATCTCTGTTTCGCCCAACTTGTCCCTACTCTATCTGTTCTTGCTGACCCTAGGGGCCCTCCTTCCAGCATAACCGCTTCCCTGAGGAGCACCATCCTTCCCTTTCTCTGCGACTCTGCCAACATCTTCCTCACAGGGGGGACAAAGTTATGGCACTCAATAACTCTTCTGGACCTCAGACCCAAGACTGTCTCAGCGTCCAGATGAAACTTTGGAGTCCTCATGCTGTTAGGAGACTTGAACTGACTGAACCTGCTCGCCTCTGCTGCATTTACTTTTCTTAGAACCTGTTCGCACTGTAATGTGCAACCTTGCTCCCACTCACACCTGACTAGACTCTCTCCTCCTTCAGAACCCCCTTAACCTGGAAAACTTTTTCTTTTAAAACTCATCTAACCCCTCCCAAAATGGGGCTAATCCCAACACTGTTAACTATCTAACAACTTGTTAAAAACAGAAACACATGAGCCCTGCACACAGTGAACAAGCCTGTAGAGACACTGTTCACACCACCAGAAGACTGAAAACACAAAAAAGCACAGTAAAACAAAAAATACTCTGTTGCAAATAATATAACAGTAAACATCAAGTGCCAATGTGTGTCCACATTGAACATTACCTTTCTGAATCCTGCTCATATAGGTATTATACATATGACCAGGTTTTTAAATACATCAGATATTGATTATATACATTAGTCAGGGACTGCTCTAATACGGGTATACCTTGACGTTTGGTAGAGCAGCTTAATATACATTTTTTGCAAAAAACGTATTAACCAAAAACCCTGTGTTTTTCCATCTTTTTATTGGCACTTGCTGTTTGCTGTTATATTTTTTTGCAACAGAGTATTTTTTTGTTTTACTGTGCTTTTTTGTGTTTTCTATCTAATAATTTGTGTAGAGCAAGCTTCATTTCAATACCTAGTATGGTTCCTCTAATGGACAGACCTCCCCAGTGTCGGACTGGGGTGCCAAGGGCCCACCAGTAATATTGACTTTGAGGGGGTGCCACTTTTCACTTTCATACAAACATTACACGACCCTCGTTCACAAATTTACCTATGTCTCTCTTTAATAATAAACTGGGTATTTTGGGTAATGAATGATGAAATGCAGCTTTTTTTCTGTACAGAGTGAATCAAGTGAATTATGCCAAGTACTGCACATATAGTGAGGTTGGGGGCCCAGATATGCACAGAGGCCCACTAAGGGATTCCGCTGTTCCCCTATTGGTCAGTCTGAGCCTGGACCTCAGGGACGGCCTTCAGGCAAACCCTAGAGAACTGAGACACAAAACCAGGCATAGGAATAAAACATAAACTTTTTCTCTCACATAAATATATATATATATAAAATAACAAATAGTATCATGTAACTACCTTGTTGACACAACATCTTCATCAACTCAACCACTCACCTACATGCCCCCACGGCAAAGCATAGTTGTCACAGACCATTTTATCACACAAAAAAAACTGCACACCAAAACGGAACAAAAACAGTTTAAACCTTTGCTTCTCCCATGAACGATGTCCAGGTCCTCTTAGTACTGTCGGTCACATGGCTGTGTGACCTGACCTGAGTGTCCAAGTCCATTTTATAAGGTAACAGGCCTCCAGTAGCAACCTGCTACATAGAGAAGAAAAAATAGAACACTGGAATTTTCATTGCTTTTGTTGGGCTGAGCCCAACAGAACTGACTGGGCAGATGGCCTCAGAACTAGGCCAACATTGGAACAGGATCATGGGAAAAGAAACACCTGGACTTTATTTCTTCTTCTCCTTCAGCAATGCAAGCCAGGTGTTGAAGGATGGACGATGATCTCACCTCCAGGAAAATCAGTCCCGGACACGTCAATATTTGTCAAATTGTTATTTGTAAGAGAGAAACTTGGGGCTGCCATATGGGGAGACTTCGACACCAGAGTTCTTTGCTTCTTCGGCCTGAACGGAGTTTGTTGTACTTGTCTGGGTGTTTGCACTTACCTTCTTAGGTAACCTGGGTAGCTCATTTGCTCAAAACATTGTCTCAGCGGGTGGTGGGTGTTGGCAATAATGATATTGGGCTGGCTCAAAATCAGCCTCCTCCCACCGGTCGGCCTCTTCAGTGGTTGCCGGAAGTGTGATGCCCACCGCGTACCACCTATGAGGTATCAGACCTTAAAAAAAAGAATTTTTTCGGCTACGTACAGGCTGTGCAGGCGATATGTCAGTGTCTCTCTCTTCTCCATTGCTCTATTAACATATACCTCATCATCAATACCCTGTTCTTTTATAAAGCCATAGCCTTTAATGTGGTTAAAATCCTCTACATGCCCCTCCGTGCAGTCCTCTTCAAAAAGGGCCCGCTTCGGTTCCCACTCCCGGGCCAGAGTTTCGGCCTGCATGCGCTCCTCAACTATGTTAGCCTGGTCCCGTGACCATCGGAAGCCAAGGAAGGTTGGATTCTCAGGAATTGGGGGGGGTCCCACTCGAATGTTTCAGGCTGAGCCTGTGGTAGGGGAACTAATGCCAGCTGTTAACTATCTAATAACCTGTGTGTGCAAGATATATTCCTATGTCTAGTATGCATTCCCTAGTGAACAGACCTCCCGCATTCCCAGGGACGGCCTTCAGGAAAAGCCAAGAGGAGAACCGAGACACAAAACCAGCCATAGGAATAAAACATAAACTTTTTGTCACACATAAATATATACAAAATAACAAACAATATTATGCAACTCCCTTGTTGACACAATGTTAGCATCGCGCCAGATCCCTGCTCTGACAGGCAGGGTCTCTGGCATGTCACTTCACTCACCCGCGATGTGGGCAGTTCTTCTCTTTGTTGTGCTCCACATGCTTCCAGCAGAGTTTCCAGCCGGGCCTCTAGCCATGTCCCTAGAGCACGCGCGCGCTCCTACCCTCTTAAGGGGCCAGCGCATGCACTTGCTATTTCCTCCCAAGCCAATGGCTGTGGGGCATTATGTATATATTGCTTCCTCTCCACTGGGGAAGTGCCTGAGCAGTCTTCCTGTTCTGCAGTCTAAATTGTGTAAGGTTGGGTACAAGTTCTTGCTGCACTCTGGTGCAGATCCTGCCTGCTGCACTCTGGTGCAGATCCTGCCTCTTCACTCTGGGGGAGATCTTACCTGCTGCACTCTGATACAAACTCTGTGTCACAATCCATTTTTGAATTTGTGGCAGATCTGGTTTCTCTCAGATTAAAACTTTTTTCCTTTCAGGCCAGCGGGGGTTAATGTCAGTTTTTCCCCACTGGCAAGCTGGTGTATTTGCATTGCTGCTGGGTCAGCTGATGTGGGCAGTGACAACTCCCACCATCCTTTAAAATGTCACCTAATGTATCAGCTGACTGTCGGTGTTAGAGCATTCTACAGTGACCAAGCTAGAGGAAGGAGCTCTCTGGGTGCAGAAGTGCTTTGCTGAGTTCTCTTTCTGGTGTGTTGTTCTGCTGTGTGGTGCTTTGCAGCAGAGAAAGCTAAGTGTTGTATTTTTGTTACCTTGTCCCTTTGGTGTCTGTCTTTCCATTCCTTCTTGTTGTATTAGTGCAGTGGTGGGACTAGTGCTCTCACCTGCCAGCTCCCTACTTAGGGATAAGAGCAGGGCAAGTGAGGGATTACGTATCCTGCTCTGCGACGGGGTGAAAGAACCCGTATAGGGATGATAGGGAGATCAGGGTACATTCTCAGGTGAGTGCATGAGGTGTGCATTCTCCCGTTCCCTATCGACAGGGCCCACCACTGTTATTGTTTCGCTGATGTTCCCTTGTGTGTTGTGCTGTCCGTTGACCGACCACTTGTGGGGTCGTGTCTAGTGATGAGCGAGTATACTCATTGCTCGGGTTTTCCCAAGCATGCTCTGGTGATCTCCGAGTATTTTGGCGAGCTCTAAGATTTAGTGTTTGTCGACACAGCTGCATGATTTGCGGCTGCTAGACAGTCTGAATACATGTGGGGATTGCCTGTTTCTTAGGAATTTCACACATGTATTCAGACTGTCTAGCAGCCGCAAATCAGGCAGCTGCGTCGACAAACACTAAATCTCTGATCACTTCCAAATACTCGGAGATCACCCGAGCATGCTCGGGGAAACCCGAGCAACAAGTATACTCGCTCATCACTAGTCGTGTCACACCGTAACAGTCACTACGTAACACTCTGCCTGCTGCACTCTGATATGAACTCTTCCTGATGCACCATCCAGTCTGTCCTCCTAGGTCCAGCTGCCGAGTGTCAGTTGGTCTGTCCTGGAGTGGCACCTGGAGTTCATCGGGAGCCAAGTCTAACCTCACCATCAGAGGCTCTAGTGAACAGTCTGGTGCTCGCCAAGTCAAGCCCCTCCAGGCTCTCCGCGGTTTGAGGCACAGTGGTTCCACAAACCACATCCGAGACACAACATCTTAAGCTACTATACCACCCCCCTACATGTTCACCTGTGAACAATGCTGGTCTTGATGAATCTGGCCCATAGAGTGGTTGTCCCAGAGGCACAACGTACCCAGCAGATATGTCATTAGGGCATGTGTAACAGATTTGTACTGATCACTGGAGAAATTTTACTTTATTTTGATATTACGTTTTCTGATTAATTTGTCTATATGTTTGCTAACTTCTGATAGGTCTTCGTACACAGTAGTTTCTCAGATATGTTTGTTGCTATTGATGTTGTTTGTCTCTTAATATTTAAAACTAGATTCCCAAGATTTTTTCCATATTCTATGACTATAAGGGCGTTTTTTACCCCAGAAAGGCGTCAGACGGATCCTCTCGTTTTTTCATGAATTTGAAATACACATTTTTTTCTTTTATATTTCAGATGGATGTGCCAAATTTGTCTTTCACTGCGTTCTACTGTTTACTGGCTGTGTGACACCAGCAGGGTTTGCACTGATCTGTTATTAGATCCCGATGCATATTCGAATGACTGACAGCGTGGTGCGCTTTCATTCTCCTATCTCTCTCTCATTGAATTTTAGGCTTTTTACATCCAATAGGATGCACCACAGATAAAGCACTAAAGAGGATATTGGTTTATCTTGGCAGTAGCGTGACATTGTTATGTTATATGACCGCTGCAGCTGCTGATCGGCAGGGTCTTTCAAGGGAACCTGTCAGCTGATATATGGTGCTTATCCATGGGCAGCATTTATCAGCCACTGGCTGTAGTACCGAAGCCATATATGCCTGCTTGCAAGTATAGGCAGATACTTGGCAGTCACTGTCAGGGGGAAAGGAGAAGACGCCAGGGGCCCGCCGGTTCGACTAGTCAATAGCGCAGCTCAGAGCTCAGTTCCCAGCAGCTATTAAAAATATATTTTTTTAATGAAATTTCGCAGCATTTCATAGGCAAACATACATGGCTGGGATACTACAGTCAGTGGCCCATACATGCTGCCCAAACCATGGGCAGTATGTAACAGCTGACAGTTTCCCTTTAACTATTCCGTCAAAGCAGATGTCTGCTCTGATGGAATAGTGAAGGCAGCAGCTGATCAGCAGCTGTCAAGGAAGTGAATATATGGGTTTTTCTTTATTATTTCCAGTTTAGCATAATGGACAAGTCCTTTAAGATATCTTAGAACCCTTAAAAATCTGATTTTTGCTGTTTTTATTTCTGACATAACACATCTGACAGATACATGAAGTCAGGAGGACAAATTAAATAACTCACAGGGCACGGTTATAGGTGACTGCTAATTGAAGAATAGGACTGATTGTGTTATTTTGCGAAGAAACCGGATACAGCGATGACCTCATCAGTAATGACTCTGCACATGTTAATAAAATATAGACAAATTTTTCTTGCAAATATCGTAGTTCAGGAAGTAAAGTTATTGACATCGTTTTTAAGGAAAATCACTTCTGCATTCTGGGGTCTTCTGGTTTCCACATAAAAGGCTTATTCATTGGATTATGAAACTTTATGTACTTTCTAATATACGTCATTTGTGTATTAGTGTAGGGCACAGGAGGTGCATTCACCTCTGACTGCTCTATAACATCTCTTTACAAAACAGAGCTGCAAATCAGCTGTTCAAGTTCTCAATGAGATTGAGACCTGGAGAGTTTCCCAGCCATGGACACAAAATGTCAATATTTTCTTTACCAAACCCCTTAGTTATCACTTTTGTCTTGTGACATGAGGGGTAAGCATACTGGAAAAAGTATTGGTCATCAACAAACTGCTCCCTGATTATTAGAAGAAGTTGCTTTGGGAATATGTTTAGATTCCAATATTTATTCTTGGCAGTGTACTTAGGCAAAATTGTGCGCAAGACCACTGCCTTGGACGAAAAACAACCCAATACATGAATGGTCTTAGCATGCTTAACTCTGGACACGACAAAGGACTCATGGTAGTGCACACTAGTGATGATTCTCGATCATGGGGGTGTTTGGTTACGCTCATTACTCGATCGAGCATCGCGGGTGCTCAAGCACCATGCTCGATTCCCCAGGCCGCATGTTTTGCGGCTGTAAGACAGTCAAGAAACCTGAGGGGATTGCCTGCCATACACTGTAATGCAAGTTGGCTACTGGCATTACTGTGACTGGCCGGCTGCATCGCGTCATCGGGTCTCATGTAAGACCTGGTGTCACGATGCTCAGCACACTCTCCTCTGGAAGCAGTTCAGGGAGCGTTGATCTAGGATTAGAGCAGGCATATAGGAAGTTTTAAACTGTTATTGAAGTACATGTATACTGCTGTAGCACCATTAAAACAAAATTCCTTTTTAGGGCTACATACTGTTCTTTCTCTAGTAAAACCACTGTTACCTCCATTCAGTGTAGGGATAGCTGGTGGATGAGGGATAATTTAGGATTAGAGGCATATAAGCAGAGTTTATTTTCTTACAGTCCTTCTATAGGTATACTGCTGCTGCCAGCTAAAAACAAAGTCCTTTTCAGGGCTGCTTTTTTTATTTGCCTTAGTAATAGCAGAAAGTTTTCAGGCATATATTATATACCAAATTTAAAATGTGCAAGGCGTGCAGTTGTAAGATACTGCATGTATGGTGTATGTCGCCACGGATGTGAGGCAGATCAAGAGTTAAAAGTTTATTAAACAGAATAAGAACACTCCATGCAGGGAGGAGTAATGGGGATTAAATGCAATAAGCAAGGGCGAAAAACAGTCTTTCAAGGAAAAATTAACGAAAGGCAAAAAAACACTTATGAGTCTGAAGAAGGCTTGATTGAAGGGGTCGTTCTTCCAATGTTGGCACCGTCAACAGCAGCACAGGCAGTCACTTTAAGATCCCAGTCCACGGAAGGATGTAGGGTGGGGCGAAGTCCTGCTCCCACCGATCTTTGACACAAAGATCCATACAGCTCGAGTCAATGCAGGGACGATACTGCGTTCCTTGGTCAGTCCAATCACTCTTCTCTAGAGCTCAGGCCTTTGGCACAGTTCATCAGGCCTGAGCGCATCAGCGTCTACCTCAACACTGTCGGGGGAGTCTCCTCTGGTCACGGAGGCTGGCGGGTCAGTGTCATTTCGGGGGGCGCTCACAGCGCCGAGACTCTCTGTTCCTGTGGTAAGTCGGGGGCAACTCACTCTCCTGCGCACTGCACTTTCCTGCCCGGACTCTTCTCCGCTTCCCGCGCACAGCGCCTTTTAACTCATTCCGCCCCCTTCTGTCACATGGGAAGGCTGGTCCAGGAACGGTAAGCATTCTCCTGAAAATACTGGAATGTGTCCCGGTGGTTCCGGACACGGAGCAGAGAAGGCAACCCCATTCAAATCCATCTTTCTCTTCATCCCCTTACATTCCCCCACTCTTTCTCCTCGCCATTCCACGGGCGAGAGTTTCCGAAACTCCTGTTGACATTCTTTCAGCCCCTGAACAATTTTTCGCCAGATGAACTGATCTTGGTTATAACGGTTGGGGGGTATGCCAGCCGTTGAGTGTTCCGAGCGCCATAAATCAAGAAGAGTAGCTGTCAGGCCATACAGAAGGAACAGTCGATTCAGTCTCCCTCGTAGGGCCGGCGGTCTTGGGCATCAATCTGTCTTCAAGGTCCCTCGTAGGGGGATGTGAATCTTCCTCATCTTCAAAATCACTGACAGTTAATGGGATGGTGTGCGGGGTATCATTTGCCTTTGCTCTTGATCGGGATCCTGAGACAGACAAGGCCGCAACATATTCCGATGCAATGTACAAATGGGCGCATCCTCCTTCGCTTCTGGCTGGACCTCATAGACGGGTCCTTCGGCTTTGACTCACCGTTTTACCCTATATGGGCTCTTTTCCCATCGGCATTCCAGCTTACCATGGGGACGTTTCTCCCGAACAAGAACTAGGTCTCTGGCTTGCAAGGCGGTTCCGTGCAAAGGGGTAATCTGAGCATATACCAATTCTTGTAACCTGGTCCGCACCAGATGATGGAGAGTCTGCAGTCGATGGCGGTGTGTCATGATTGGCTGCAGCCGCTGAGAAGCGGCCCAGCCCATAATCGTCCCCACGCTGACCGACCACCACGGCGTAGGGCGGGCATCCCACGGGGACGCAATATGGATCCTCCATACCGCAGAGGGGGACCCGGGCCTACCCGAACTAGGGAAGGGCAGAGACCGGGGTTCTGTGGCAGCTGAGCATGTGGACAAGGAAGAGACACGTAGAACTTGATTACACCGCACAACTTCAGGTACAGAGGAAGTAAAGTTTACTAAAGTAATAAAGTAAAGACACACAGTACATAAATCAAACATGACTATGCCAGGCTCCCGATTCCACACCTCCCAGAAGGGTACCACCCAGAAGACCCCAAGGCACCAACGGATCACCGCAGCACACATAGGTGGGACATCAGGACACAGGCATGACATCAGGGTACACGAGGTCATCAGGACGCAGGCAAAACATCAATGTACATGAGGTCATCAGGACGCAGACAGGACGCACGAGAACATCAGGATCACGAACTCAGGAACACGAACTGGACCTCAGGAACATGGACACAGGAACATGGAATCAGGAGCAAGGACCGGACATCAGGAACAAGGACCGGACATCAGGAACACGGACTGGACATTAGGAACACGGACTGGATCTCAGGAACATGGACTGGATCTCAGGAACATGGACCGTACATCAGGAACACGGACTCAGGAACATGGCATCAGGAACACGGACCGGACATCAGGAACACAGAATCAGGAACACAGACTGGACATCAGGAACACAGACACAGGAACACGGACTGCGTCTCACTAACACGAACTCAGGAACATGCAATCAGGAACACGGACCGGACATCAGGAACCCGGACCGGACATCAGGAACACGGACTGGACATCAGGAACATGGACTGGACATCAGGAACACAGACTGGACATCAGGAACACAGACTGGACATCAGGAACATGGACACAGGAACACGGACTCAGGAACATGGAATCAGGAACACGGAGTGGATCTCAGGAACATCAGAACACTGGCACTGGACTCCAGACATCTGGCAACGATCGCCAGGTTCCGGACATCGCCCTGCGGACATCAGGCTCCGGACATGAGGCTGCAGTATCAGGCTCAGGACATCTGCCAACGATCGGCAGGCTCCGGGCATCAGGCAGGGAAGAATAGGATCCGGACATCTGGAAGTGGTCCTCAGACATCGGAAATCAGGCTGTGGTCATCAGGCTCTGGGCAAGAGGCCACGGTCATCAGACTCCGGACATCTGGCAGCGACCTAAAAAGGAACCCAAGCGGTCTGGTGCAAGCCCCACCGGGTTGAACAAGAGCCGGCTGGGGATAGCACCGAATAACAAGCTGAGCACAGAGTAGCAGAAACTCAACAGACACACTGCACTCCTACTTCCAAGATGAACCCAGGTTATATCACAGAAAGTCAGTTAGCAAAGAGTCACAGTCACTGGGCACAGGGTTCAGGACACAGAAGGACTTCCAGGAACATAACTCAGCAGACACAGTTCAGACAGAGTCAGGTACAGGACAGGTACAGGATCAAGGATTCAATCCTGGATATACCACCTCCTGGACAGGCACAGGTACCAAAACATAAACAGGAGAGGTGCAGAATACAGTTCAGACAGGGTCAGGTACAGGATCAAGGATTGAGGTCTGGATATATCGTCTCCAGGACAGGTGCAGGAACAGGACCAAACAGGAATCAAGGCATGGACCTTGGTACCAAAACATAGACTGGAGCACACAACACACATGGCAAGATTCAGAATCTTTGTGAGTAGCTAAGGCCCCACCCATAGGGCAGGGAGCCTTTATATAGGAGCTGCCCCTCAGCAATTGGCTGGGGACATCATTTCAAGTACACACACTAACCCTGATAAAAGCAGAATCAGAAACCATTACACACAATCAGTGAAGGAACTGAGGCTCAGGGCACCTGGCAGCGGCTGCACGCCCAGACACACGTGGAAAGTCATGCACCAGCTGCAAATGACCTCGCAACCCGCGGACAGCTTCCATAGCGGCAACCAGGGACCGCACATGTGGATGGTCATACAGCAAAGCAAAGACCTAACAACAACTTCAGGTATAAAGGAAGTAAAGTTTACTAAAGTAATAAAGTACCACCCAGAGGACCCCAAGGCACCAACGGATCACCGCAGCACACATAGGTGGGACATCAGGACACAGGCATGACATCAGGGTACATGAGGTCATCAGGATGCAGGCAAAACATCAGGATACATGAGGTCATCAGGACGCAGACAGGACACACGAGGACATCAGGATCACGAACTCAGGAACACGAAATGGACCTCAATAACATGGACACAGGAACATGGAATCAGGAACAAGGACCGGACATCATGAACAAGGACCGGACATCAGGAACAAGGACCGGATATCAGGAACACGGACTGGACATCAGGAACACGGACCGGACATCAGGAACACGGACTGGACATCAGGAACACGGACACAGGAACACAGACTCAGGAACATGGAATCAGTAACATGAACTGGACATCAGGAACACGGACACAGGAACACGGACTGGATCTCAGGAACATCAGAACACTGGCATCGGACTCCGGACATCTGGCAACGATCGACAGGTTCCGGACATCGGCCTGCAGACATCAGGCTCCGGACATGAGGCCGCAGTATCAGGCTCAGGACATCTGGCAACGATCGGCAGGCTCCGGGCATCAGGCAGGGAAGGATAGTGTCGTCACTGTTATCTCGTTAACCCTTTCCTCCTCGGAATGTGGTACCAAAGAGAATAAGACACAGACCAAAGTATGCGTCAATAAACTCTACTCTTTATTGCTAACGAAGGGGTTTATATACACCCCATAAGCAGGAATCGGAATTACCATATATGGTGTTTATACAACTTATCACTAAATACATAGAATACTGGTTTTAATTGGAAAACTCCGTTCTTCCCCTTAACTCCTAGTACAGGGTGCCTCTTCATAACTCAGGCGGGCGGGGGTGTATTGTATAAAGAAGGAACATTTTATCTCGACTTCTGGTATGCATCAGCCTGTCTGACAGAAACCAAGGCCTTCTGAAAAAAATGCTGGTTTAGCTCTAACATTCCCTCCTTTTGTTCCTTCATTTGATCAATACACATCTTCATACCTCCTCTGTGTCCTAGTACATCGTTTAATACACATCAAACAGATTTTAAAAACTAAATAGATAACAATACATATCAATAAAACCTGTAGGCCAGCTTGTATTATCCCAGTCAGCCATCCCCCTATGCCTTTGAACCAATTTGCGGGGTTAAGAAAGGAGAAAGTATTTGCCCACCATGAATCTTGATTCTTCAGATTTGCCTCATCATATAGTTTCCTTAACTTTATGACATCCTCTAGCTTATGTGTAAGGGTTAAAACACTAGAATTATCAATATAATGAAAACATGCAGGTCCAATAATCTGGCACATCCCTCCTTGAGCTGCAGTCAGGTAATCTAACATGAGGGTATGTTGGTTAGTAACAATAATTAACTGGTTCTGTACTGCAAGGGACCCATTCACGATTTCTAAAATATCCCATATTTGATCATCTAGGTAGTCTGTGGATTCTACCAACTTATCCCATGTCTGAGTTATCATAGGGTAGATAAATAATGCACTGAAAAATTTATTTGCTATCCCCATCTCCACGGCTAAGTCTGTTCCAAGCATCCGTTACTGCAAGGATGCAAGCAAATGTCATTAGTAGCATCATTCCTCTACTGGAGGCTCTCCAAGGATCTTCTTACAATGTGATGCGTGGATCCAAGTTTCCTTGCCTCGTAGCTTGACTGCGGTACTTGTCTTCAGTAGAACTTGAAAAGGTCCATCAAATCTCGGATCCAGACACTTTCTCACGTGTCTTTTAATGACTACCCAGTCTCCGGGCTGCAGGCTGTGACTCCCAGGATCCTGGTTCGGATCTGGAAGAGAACTGAAGACATTATCATGTACTTTCTTAAGTCTTTTATGCAAATCCCTTACATATGAGCTTAATACATGGTTACTCATTTCCAGTGCTTGGGGAAAGAAACATCCTAAGCTAGGCACTTTGCCAAATAGTACTTCATACGGAGAAAGTCCAGTTTTCCTATTTGGAGTGTACCTTACTGAGTATAGGGCTAATGGTAAACATTCAGGCCAAGATTTCCCTGTTTCAGCCATGGCCTTTTGGATTTTTAACTTCAATGTCCCATTTAGTCTTTCTACTTTCCCACTGCTTTGTGGATGATACGGGGTGTGGAAAGCTTGTTGAATTCCTAGAGCTGTCAAGACTTCATTCATTATTTCACCTGTGAAATGTGTACCTCTGTCACTTTCGATCACCTCTGGTACTCCATACCTGCACACCACCTCCGCAAGCAGCTTCTTTGCGGTTGCCGCAGCCGTAGCCTTGGCAATCGGGAAAGCCTCCGGACATCCTGAGTATAAATCAATACAGACCAACACGTACTCCCATGACCCTGATTTTGGCAGCTGAATATAATCAATCTGCAGTCTCTGGAAAGGATAGAGGGGCCGAGGGGCGTGTTTGGGTGGTGTCTTGACTACCCTTCCCTGATTATGTGTAGCACATACCATGCATCCCTGGATCAAACCTTCTATACAGGTGGAAAAGCCTGGTGCTACCCAATGCTTCTTCATCACGCTCATTACAGCAGTTTTGGACTGGTGGGTTGGCCCATGTAACATCTGGGCGACCGCAGGGTACAACGCCCTTGGAAGGCATCGACGCATCCCTCTTCCCCATACCCCATTTGCTTCATTCAGACATGCACCTTCTTTTTCCCACTTTTCTACTTCCTCCTGGTGCACCTGAGCCTGCATCTGAGATAAGACATCCTCCAACACAAAGGGATTTTTGGGAGCGCTTACCTGGTGCATCGTTACCCCTTGGAGTGGTCTACTGGCTGCTGTTTTTGCTGCTGCATCGGCCATTGCATTTCCTTTACTCACCTGATCAGTGCGTCTGGTATGTGCTTTAACTTTTATGACAGCTACCTCTTTTGGTAATTGTAATGCATCAATTAACTGCTGGACTGCGTCAGCATTTTTAATGGGATGTCCTGCTGCCGTCAGGAATCCTCTAGATTTCCAAATTGGACCAAAATCATGAGCTATACCGAATGCGTATCTAGAATCTGTGTAGATGTTAACAATTCTACCTTCAGCTATCTTACAGGCCTCGGTCAGAGCCTTAAGTTCAGCCTCCTGGGCCGACTGATGTGGGAGCATTGGTTCTGCTTTGATTACTGCATTCAGGGAGACGATGGCATACCCAGTGTGGAAGGTACCTGAGTCATCTTGGTGGCGAGATCCATCTACAAAAAATTCAAAATCAGCATTAAGTCTTTCAGTTTCAAACACTGTGGGTAGGCCTGCTGTTTCCTGTGCCATAAGCTGAACACAATCATGAGGAATCTCCTCTCTTGGATCTTCTTTGTACAATACCGTACCTGACCCCTCCTTTAGATCCGAGAGAGGTAACAACGTGGCAGGATTAAGTGTGGTACATCTCTGCAAAGAAACATTTGGAGGCATTAAAAGTGCACATTGCAATCGAAGGTGACGTGCAGCTAAAAGATGTGCCGGCTGCACCTGGTTCAGTATGGTGTATACATCATGAGGTGTAAGTACTGTCAGTGGGTGATCAAGAACAATGTCTGACGATTTGTGGAGCAACAATCCTACAGCATGTAATGCCCGTACACAGGACGGGCACCTCTAGCCACTGCATCTAGTCTTCCACTGAAATAGGCTACAGGCCTTTGATTGTCACCATGTAACTGAGTCAATACTCCTGCCGCGTGTCCCTGCTGTTCGTGGAGATACAGGGTAAATGGTAGTTCATAGTTGGGGTTCCTAGCGCTGGAGCTGCCACAATCCTGTTTTTGAGAGAATAAAAACAGTCTATACCTTCAGGAGTTAGTTTAAAAGGCACCATGGTGATACAGTCATAGAGAGGTTGCATGAGGATTGACACAGCATGTATCCACTGTCTGCAGTAGGAAACCAGTCCAAGAAATGTCCTAAGAGCGGCAACATTAATAGGCATAGGAAAATTCTGTACAGCTTCTTTGCGAGCGCTGGTCAGATGTCGCGCCCCCGGTGTAATGCAATGTCCCAAAAAGATAACTGAAGATTTCAAAATTGGAGCTTATCCTTCGACGCTTTACATCCAGCTTGGTACAGAAACAACATGAGTGATATTGTTGCAGTGTGACACTGTTTCCTGGAGGGGGCACAAATCAGTAAATCATCAACATATTGCAGAACAACTACTTTTGGCATTTTCCATCTTTCCAGTATCTCTTGCAGACTGGCAGTATACATAGTGGGTGAATTCTGGGCACCCTGGGGCAAAACTGTCCAAGTATACTGATTCCCTTAAAATGTAAAAGCAAACAAATACTGGCAGTCAGGGTGCAATGGGACACTAAAAAATGTGTTTGCTAAGTCAATCACTGAAAAACAAAGAGCACTAGCCGGAATCTGAGACAGAAGGGTGTGAGGATTTGGTACAACTGGTGTGAGGAGCTCTGTAGCTTTGTTCACTAGCCGGAGATCATGGACCATTCTGTACGCTGCTGGCTGCCCCAGTGCTGTTTTCTTTTTAACTGGGAACAGAGGGGTGTTACAAGGGGACTGGGTCTTAACTAAAACACCACTTGCTACCAGTTTCTGTACCTGCTGAGCTATAGCCGACTCTTGAGCCGAACTAAGAGGATACTGTCTCTGTTGGGGCAGAATTGCACCTGGCTTTAATTTGACCATGACTGGCTGCACCCTTAATCTGCCCACATCTGTTTTATCTGAAGCCCAGAAATCATGCGGTATCACACCTTCTAACATTGAAGGAAATTCATTTGTGTCCTCTATACTAGCAACATCTAGTGACATGATTTTACAAAGAGTGCTCAGCTTCAATCCTGGTGTCATAGTGACAGTCCCATCAGGATGATACTCAATATGTGCTTGCAATTGAGACAATACATCACATCCTAAAAGATTACATTGACCCCGTGGTGATACCATTAACTGTGTGTGTACAGTGGTTCCTTGAATTTGCAGGGGAATCTTTTTAGTGACGGGGAGCAGGATAGATGGAGAGTTGTAAGGAGTCACTATAACATGGTGGGAGAAATCACTTTTCCCAAATGGCCAGTCCTCTTCTGTAATTACTGAATTGTCTGCCCCCGTGTCCACTTGGAACTCAACCTCATGTCCCCCTGGTAGGTTCACCTGCACTGTGCAATTAGGAGTGGGGGGTAAGGAGACAAGGGGGTTCATGTGCAAGCTACCATTATCCTATGGGAGCTGCCCTAATTGGTCTTGGGGCCTCTTGCAGGCCGGTCATTTGAATATGGATTAGTTGGACAGGCTGGATATGGATTAGTTCTGCAATCTCTCCTGAAATGTCCTGGTTTCCTGCACCCATAGCACAATTTTTGTCCATCTCCTGGCACACGTCTCCCCTCCCTGTTGTTTGCAGGACGAGTACCTACAGCATGTAACCTTGCTCCTCTTTTTGCCTGCGCTAAATCATGTTGTGCCCCTTGTGCTATTCTGGCTAGATCCTCTGCTTTAACTGACCTCCAATCTTGTCTACTTACTTTCACCTTTTCTGTCACTTCCTTTTTCAACCCATTCATATATGCACTTGCCAGTATCCTCTCACTAGTCTTGTTTTCTGGGACAAAACCCATTTCTACCCAAGTTTTTCTTAGGGCCAAGAAATAATCTTTTGGCTCCTCTTCCTTTCCCTGAACTCTATCTTCTAGTGTAACCTCCTTCTCTGCCTGTCTATCTTTACATGCTTTTTTCAACGCTTCTGTAAACAGAACCCCTGCTGCTGCGTCATTGACTTCTGCATTATCAGGTCCGGTCCTACCAACATAACACTTGTATGTCTCATCTATCAGTCTATCGTATCTGACTTCATCTGCCAATTTCCCTTTTATAAGTGCTTCCAGATCCTGTCTAGTTGCTTTATACGTATCCTGCATTGTAGCTAACATTCTAGCGAATCCCATTGGTGACTGTGAAGGGTCCGGGAGTTGCGTTATTAGAGCCAACTGCTCTGAAGGGCTCCATGGTCTGTATAACACTGCTGTCCGGGGGGCGCCTGGAGCTGGTCCGCCCCCCTCGCCTCCCGCAGCACCCGGGGTACCAGGTACCATTACTGTCCTCATTGGAAATAAATTGGCCGGGGGAGGTCTGGGTCCACCGCAACCTACACAGACATCTACTGTCAGGGGATTTTGCTGTCCACACCTGGGGCAGACCCAACAGTTCGGTTCGTGGGAAGTCTGTGGGAAAGTCTGATACTGGGGTGGAGGTAATGTAGGGGGCAAACAGGAGGGTAAATCAGTCATCCCTGTTTTTGTCAGTCTGTAATATCCGTCTCCTAATTCTTCAGTCTTTCCCTCTAAGTAATCACACGCACTCATCCACAGGTTCACTGTTTTCAACAGTCCTTTGTCTCTCAACCATCCATGATGTGAGTTAAAGAACCTTTTCCATTTATCACTGTTCAATTCTCCGTTTTCATTCATGCCTGCTTTACACAATACTTTGTCAATGCCTACCAACGCTTGCTTTCCCTCTCTGCGTACCACTAAATCTTTGGCAGTAATGCCTTCCTTGGCATTTTGGTTCCCCATTTTTGTATCTCCTCACCTAGAAGAGATTCTCCTGTCACTTAGACAATTCTGTCACCAAGACTCTGTCACCAAGACAATTCCGTCACTTAGACAATGGGCCACAAAGGTTTCTGAACCATTCCACTGCTTGCTTTCCAAGATTTGTACGCCAACCAAATAAACAATCCGATCACACCAACACCAAGACAAAACCACAACACAATCATCGGATCCATACTGTCATTTTTCAAAGGAGGAAAGGCAGGACTGACAATAAATCTGAAGGTCTACTGGTTCAAAGGGACCTGAGCCAGGAACACCTGTGAATTACCTGGAAAGTCAACCGCTCGGGGAGGAGGGAGTCCACTATACAGTGATATAGATTTTAGGTAGAATATAATAAATATTCTTACCTCAGCGCTGTATGTATATCACCAACAGAAAGCTTCACTCATCCCACGTCTCTGGATCGGTCGGACTTTCTCAGAGTAGATTAACTCAGGTCCCTGTTCGGGCGCCAGGCTGTCGTCACTGTTATCTCGTTAACCCTTTCCTCCTCGGAATGTGGTACCAGAGAGAATAAGACACAGACCAAAGTATGCGTCAATAAACTCTACTCTTTATTGCTAACGAAGGGGTTTATATACACCCCATAAGCAGGAAGCGGAATTACCATATATGGTGTTTATACAACTTATCACTAAATACATAGAATACTGGTTTTAATTGGAAAACTCCATTCTTCCCCTTAACTCCTAGTACAGGGTGCCTCTTCATAACTCAGGCGGGCGGGGGTGTATTGTACAAAGAAGGAACATCTTATCTCGACTTCTGGTATGCATCAGCCTGTCTGACAGAAACCAAGGCCTTCTGAAAAAAATGCTGGTTTAGCTCTAACAATAGGATCCGGACATCTGGAAGTGGTCCTCAGACATCGGAAATCAGGCCGTGGTCATCAGGCTCCGGGCAAGAGGCCACGGTCATCAGACTCCGGACATCTGGCAGCGACCTAAAAAGGAACCCAAATGGTCTGGTGCAAGCCCCACCGGTGTTGTGTTATGGTAGCTGAGGAGAAAAAGCAAATACGGCAATACAGCAGAGAGGCTGGAACCTATTGAATTGCAGTAACCTGAACTAACCACACAACTAGAGGTAGCCGTAGAGCGTTCCTAGGTAGATCCTAGACGCCTCATCACAGCCTGAGAGATAATTACACCTAAAGGCAGAAAGAGGAAAGCTATCTGCCCTGGAGCAGATCCCCAAAGAAAATAGGAAGCCCCCAAACATGTAATGGCGGTTAGACAAGAAGAAGCACGGACACAGACAGAAAACAGAATGAGCAAACGCTGGGGCCCAATCTGTCTAGACAGAAAAGTACAGGAAAGGATAATCACTGCAATCCAAAAAAAAAACCCTAAAAAATACCAACTCTTCTGATTGCAAAAACACCTGAGATCACACGATCTCTACCACCTAAATCAGATCTCTGGTGTAACAAAACTAAGCCGCAGCCACTGAAAAAACAGGAAAAAGCAAATGAACAAATAACAGTGGCTTCAGATAAACTGAGAGGAGCACAAGCCCCGGAGGGGACCTGGCTGACCTCCACAGAAGTGCAGGGAACTATGCAAAAAGCAAGCACAAAAATAAAAGCAGAAAATATCTTATCTGATAGCAGAAGATGAAGGCAAGACTCAGCAAACTTCCAAATGAACCAGGAACCACAATTGAGACAAGAACAATTGATCACCGGAAACCATCATGGGAGGGAACCTCCCTTATATCAGACCAGTCAGTGATCCCAGATTGCCATTCCTCGCTGAAAGGTTCAGTACTGTCTGTAACCACCAGAGGGAGCCTCTGCTCAGAAACCATCTCTAGCACATTCATAACACACTGGGTTGAACAGGAGCTGGCTGGGGATAGCACCGAATAACAAGCTGAGCACAGAGTAGCAGAAACTCAGCAGACACACTGCACTCCTACTTCCAAGATGAACCCAGGTTATATCACAGAAAGTCAGTTAGCAAAGAGTCACAGTCACTGGGCACAGGGTTCAGAACACAGAAGGACTCCAGGAACATAACTCAGCAGACACAGTTCAGACAGAGTCAGGTACAGGACAGGTACAGGATCAAGGATTCAAGCCTAGATATACCGCCTCCAGGACAGGTGCAGGAACAGGACCAAACAGAAATCAAAGTAAGGACTTTGGTACCAAAACATAGACTGGAGAGGTGCAGGAACACACAACACATGGCAAGATTCAGAAGCTTTGTGAGTAGCTATGGCCCCGCCCATAGGGCAGGGAGCATTTATATAGGAGCTGCCCCTCAGCAATTGGCTGGGGACAGCATTTCAAGTACACACACTAGCCCTGATAAAAGCGGGGAGGTGTGGCCACGCATGCCCTTAGCAGAATCAGAAACCATTACACACAATCAGTGAAGGAATTGAGGCTCAGGGCACCTGGCAGCTGCTGCACACCCAGACACACGTGGAAAATCATGCACCAGCTGCAAATGACCTCGCAACCTGCGGATAGCTTCCACAGCGGCAACCAGGGACTGCACATGTGGTCATGCAGCAAAGCAAAGACCTAACACCACATGAACAGCTACGCAGCAGAGCAGGGAACTGAGCAGGCTCCATACAGGTAACAGCCAACAGTATCCCAGCTCAATTAGGGGGAAAGGAGCAAAGGGATAAAGCAAAGACATGCATTGTCACGCCGACAACCAAGTACAGACAGAACAGCTTGACACGGTGTTCTCAAACCCAGGAAGACCCCCCTTCCGTGGGTAGTCCTTCTCAGGCTCTAACTCTAGCTCAGCCAACTCCTTTCTTCGCCGCCCGAAAAGAAGGGAGTAGGGTGTAAAGCCAGTGGTGCTGTGCTTTCGATTGTTGTACATCCACACTAATTCAGGAATGTAGTCAGGCCATCATGCCTTTTTGTCTTCCTCCAGGGTTCTCAGCATTTGGATGAGAGTACAGTTAAACCGCTCGCAGGCTCCGTTTCCCTGTGGATGATACGGTGTTGTACGAGACTTCCCTATTCCATATAACTGGTGCAGCTCCTCCATCAACTTACCGAGAAAACAAGCACCCTGGTCAGAATGAATACGTGTGGGACATCCGTACACCTGAATAAAGTTCCTACAGATGGCATGCACAGCGGATTCAGAGGTCTGATCTCATGTTGGGGTCATGACAGCAAATTTCGTGAAGTGGTCCACCATCACTAAGCAGCGCTCATAGCCCTGATATGCGGGGCCGATGGTCAGATAGTCTATTGTTAGCAGTTCTAGCGGAGCGGAGGACTTTACTGTCTGTGTGGGAGCCCGCTGCTCAGGCGATTTGACCAACTCACAATTCCGGCACTGTCGACAAACTTTTTCCACGGCACCTTTCATATTTGGATGATAAGCCAGATGTTGCAACCATTGAAATGTCTTCTCCGGACCGAAGTGGGCTCCTTTTTCATGAGCTTCTGTAACTAACTGGTACAACAGAGACGAGGGATCACTGTCTTCCATGTAATACTGAGCTCTTGCTGTAGGAATACCTTACAATACAATATGCCGTCCTGCAGCTGAAACCTCTCCCATTGCCGTAACATCCGCAGCATGACGGGGACAGCGTGTTCCTTTCCTGATAACTGGGCATCTGCTTAGTTGCGACCCACCGCCTTAGCCGAGCTATCTCCTCATCCTCTTGTTGTGCTCGGACCCATTCATCCCGGGGTTGATCCATCAGACGTACACGAGTCGTCTCCTGCTCTCCTGCTCCCTCGTTGCCGCCACCGTCCTGGCGGTACCTCCAAATTGTGGAACCTCCACATCTTCCAGCACTTCGTCTCGATTAAGTGCTGGCCTGTGGTGTTCACTCAGGATAGGGCGTCAGCATGAGCATTCTCGACTCCTCTCTTATATGTGGTCTTGTAACGGAATTTAGCCATACTCAAACCGTATAAGAAAAAGACATGCTAAAGTGGAGATCACAAGGCCAATTATGTCATACAAAAAATGCAAATTTTTATTGGGGTATACAGACAGAGAAATTTAAAAACATTTAAAAATCATATATCCCACTGAACAAAGAGGGTTCCACCCCACAGATGCAAAAAATAGTAATATACATAATTGTTATATAATGAAAAATTCAAAAATCAGTCATTCCTATACAGATAGGTATAATCATTACACTGATGGACAGTCAATACCAACATGCGAGGAAAAAAAAAAACAGAACAGCCTATTGGCTTATGTACTGTATATAATCATTACACTGGTCAAATAGTCAATACAGGCATCCAAGAACAAAAGCCTATTAGCTTATTTGTAATGTCACAATAGCTTGTTGTATCAACTATACTTGTTGTAGATAGTCTTTCATGTGAGGTGCTTAAATTATATGCCACTCAATATTCAATTACCAATTGGAACACACTAATCAGTGTGACCAGGTATTAAGGCCGGTGTCACACTAGAGAGGAATACGACGAGTGCTATGTGAGAAAAACTCGCATAACACTCGGACCAATGTTATTCTATGGGGCAGCTCCCAGCAGCCGATTTTTTTCTCGGGCTGAGACAATCGCAGCATGCTGCGATTGTCAGCGTATTACAGGTGTAATACGCCAATGCTGTTAGAACCCTCTTGTTAGGTTTTGTTTCAGTTTGCTGGTCACATGACCTTTTTACCCTATTTAGTCTGGCTCCGCCCTTCTGGCTTTGCTGGACTTCATAGTATTACCTACTCTTAAGCTAGCCGGGTGCTTAGGTGCCTAACTCAGTCAGTTTTGCTTGATCTTAGGATCTCTAAGTAATTTGTTTTCTGTTTTATTTTTTCCCTGCTACAATTTCTGTTAGGAGGTGTCCACCTTTTCTCCCAGTCCCTAGATCTTGTAGGGATTTCTTCCTCGCAACTATAGGTCTTCGTTCAGACTAGCTGAGGACTTTAGCGGGTCTGGTCGCAGGATCAGGTTCCCCGTTACATCGTAGGGATCCAGCTCAGTTTTATTGTAGGGACAGAATTCCCACCTTTCCTTAGTGCTTGTAGCAGATCATAACAGTAAGTCCAGCCAAGAAAAAAAAAAAAAAAAATCACTAAGGAAGATTTTCTGTTCC
The DNA here is from genome assembly GCA_033576555.1 of Oophaga sylvatica. Taxonomy (NCBI): domain Eukaryota; kingdom Metazoa; phylum Chordata; class Amphibia; order Anura; family Dendrobatidae; genus Oophaga; species Oophaga sylvatica. Next base: position 221,448,597 of record JARQOD010000003.1, on the reverse strand, counting down.
ATCATGGTGTCGGTTCAGGATTTGGCTCAACGCCTGCAGCGACTCTCTCTGGAGGTGGCTGAGATCCAGCAACACGTGAGTAGTTGTTCTGGAGCACATTTCGTGGAGCCAAAGGTACGTTTGCCTGATTTATTTTTTGGTGAACAACAAGATTTTTTTTTCTTTTAAAAATGCTTGCTTGTTGTATTTCCGTTTGAGACCCGGATCCTCTGGTGATGAATCACAGCGCATAGGGTTCATAATGTCACTTTTGCGCAAAGAACCTCAGGACTGGGCCTTTTCTCTGCAGCCTAGTGATCCATGCTTTAGATCAGTAGATAGTTTTTTTTTCTGCTTTGGGGTTATTATATGACGATCCGGATCGTGTTTCATCAGCTGAGACAGAATTGAGATGTTTGAGACAGGGATCAGGTAATGTGGAAAAATATTGTACTCACTTCCGAAGGTGGTCCACTCAGGTGGGCTGGAACGATTCAGCTTTGAAAAGTTTATTTCTTGCAGGGTTAAGTGAAAGGGTTAAAGATTTGCTGATTGCTTATCCTATACCTGGTAACTTGCAAGAGGCTATGCAATTAGCCATACGGGTGGATAGGAGACTGCTTGCAAGGGTTAATGAGAGTAAATCTGCCTTGTCATCTCCAAGTTTGCAGAGGGACTGTACTGACATTGCAGAGCCGATGGAAATTGGAGTAATGACACCTCACTCTCGGGAAAAAGACCGTAGATTTGCGGAGGGCTTGTGTTTCTATTGTGGTAAATCTGAGCATTTCATTAAGAACTGTGCGCTTCGAATGAATAAAGAGAGAAAAAAAAATGAGGTCAGTTTTGCCCGCATAGCTTGTTTAAACAATAAAGGTGTCTTTCTTTCTGCTACCACTGCTGTTGAGGAGGAATTAATGGAGTTTCGGGTATTTGTGGATTGTGGTTCAACTCTCAATGTGATTGATGGGAAATTTTTGGAAAAACTAAAATTAAAACCCAAACTTCTGTCTTCTCCTATTAATGTGGTGTCTGTGGATGGTTCTCACTTGAAAAATGTTACTCACCATATCTGTGAATTTCCTCTTACTATTAATGGTGTTCATCAAGAGAATTTGGATTTGGTAGTTTTGAATAATTTGCCCTCACCGGTGATTTTGGGGTTACCCTGGTAAAATTGCACAATCCGGTACTGGATTGGTCTACCAATGAAATTAAGTCCTGGAGTCCTAATTGTTATGACAAGTGTTGTAACGGGCGTATTGCTGCTGTAGTTAAGGGGGAGTTACCTGTACCTATTCAGGATTTTTGGAAAGTTTTTTCTGATAAGGAATCGCAGGTATTGCCTCCTCATAGAGATTATGATTGTGCAATTGAATTTGTCCCTGGAGCGACTCTTCCTAAAAGTCGTTTATTTAATTTGACTATTCCTGAGAGAAAGGCTTTGGAGGAATACATACAGACAAGCTTGGCCGCCGGTCACATTAGGCCTTCCAAATCTCCTGTGGCGGTTGGATTTTTTTTTGTTAAAAAAAAGGACGGCGGTTTACGGCCTTGTCTAGACTTTCGTGAGATTAATAAAATTACTGTACGCAATCCTTACCCACTGCCATTGATTCCTGATTTGTTTAACCAGTTAGTGGGGGCCAAGTGGTTCTCGAAAATTGATCTTCGAGGGGCATACAATTTGTTGCGCATGAAGGAGGGGGATGAATGGAAGACTGCGTTTAACACTCCACTGGGTCACTTTGAGAATCTGGTCATGCCTTTTGGGCTTTCCAGTGCTCCGGCATTTTTTCAGAATCTTATTAATGACATCCTTAGACCTTTGATCGTCAGAAGTGTGGTTGTGTATTTGGATGACATTTTGATTTATTCACTGGATTTGGAGTCTCATTGGAGGAGTGTGCGTGAAGTATTACAGTTACTGAGTGATAATTCACTTTTTGCCAAACTAGAAAAATGTGAGTTCGCTGTACAGAAACTTAGTTTTTTGGGCTACATTGTCTCCAGTGAAGGTTTTGAGATGGACCCGGTGAAAGTGCAAGCTGTGCAGGATTGGCCTAGACCTATTGGTGTGAAATCAATACAGAGGTTTTTGGGGTTCGCCAATTATTATAGAAAATTCATAAAAAAAATTTCTGTGATTGCCAAACCTCTGACCGATCTCACCAGGAAAGGTGCTGATGCGGTTCAGTGGACTACGGAGGCCATTGAGGCTTTTGTGTTACTAAAGGAGAGGTTCAGCTCTGCTCCCATCCTTACGCAGCCTGATGTGACTAAACCATTTTTGGTTGAGGTTGATGCTTCTTCTGTGGAGGTCGGCGCGGTGTTGTCTCAGGCAAAGACGGATGGAGTACATCCCTGTGCTTTTTTTTCAAAGAAATTTTCTGAGTCTGAACTAAATTATGATATCGGTAATCGGGAATTGTTGGCAATTAAACTCGCATTTGAACACTGGCGTCATTTTTTGGAGGGAGCGGAATTTCCCGTTCAAGTCTTCACCGATCATAAAAATCTGATTTACCTTGATGCTGCCAAACGCTTGAATGCCCGTCAGGCTAGGTGGGCACTGTTTTTCTCACGGTTTAATTTTACCGTTACTTACATCCCAGGTACTAAAAATGTTAAAGCTGATTCTTTGTCTCGCAGCTTTTCTCCTATGGTGGGTACTGAGGAGGAGGAGGAAAACATCTTGCAAGAGGGGGTTGTTATTGCTGTTTTGGACTCCGTGTTGGAAGATGAGATTCTTAAAGCACAGGAGAATGCCCCATCTAACACGCCGCATGGGAGGTAGTTTGTGCCTGGTACCCTGAGGAGAGATTTGTTTGTTGAATGTCATGTCTCTCGGTTGGCAGGTCATCCTGGAATCTCTGAGACCAAGAGACTTGTGGGTCGCAGTTTTTGGTGGCCAGGATGGCAGAAGGAAGTCGTTAAGTGGGTGCGTCAATGCACTGTGTGTGCTAGATCTAAGTCTTCTCATACTCCTGCTGCGGGGTTGCTTTGCCCTCTGGAGGTCCCTAGTGCACCTTGGACACATTTGGCTATGGACTTTATTACTGACTTTCCTTCCTCTGAGGGTTTCACTGTCATCTGGGTGGTCGTGGACCGTTTTAGCAAGATGTGTCACTTGGTTCCTTTCATCAAACTGCCCTGCGCTAAGACTCTCGCTAAGGCCTTTGTCAAGGAAATAGTCAGACTGCATGGTGTTCCTACTGACATTGTTTCTGATAGGGGACCTCAGTTTGTGGCTCGTTTTTGGCGCGCAATTCCGTCACTTAGACAATGGGCCACAAAGGTTTCTGAACCATTCCACTGCTTGCTTTCCAAGATTTGTACGCCAACCAAATAAACAATCCGATCACACCAACACCAAGACAAAACCACAACACAATCATCGGATCCATACTGTCATTTTTCAAAGGAGGAAAGGCAGGACTGACAATAAATCTGAAGGTCTACTGGTTCAAAGGGACCTGAGCCAGGAACACCTGTGAATTACCTGGAAAGTCAACCGCTCGGGGAGGAGGGAGTCCACTATACAGTGATATAGATTTTAGGTAGAATATAATAAATATTCTTACCTCAGCGCTGTATGTATATCACCAACAGAAAGCTTCACTCATCCCACGTCTCTGGATCGGTCGGACTTTCTCAGAGTAGATTAACTCAGGTCCCTGTTCGGGCGCCAGGCTGTCGTCACTGTTATCTCGTTAACCCTTTCCTCCTCGGAATGTGGTACCAGAGAGAATAAGACACAGACCAAAGTATGCGTCAATAAACTCTACTCTTTATTGCTAACGAAGGGGTTTATATACACCCCATAAGCAGGAAGCGGAATTACCATATATGGTGTTTATACAACTTATCACTAAATACATAGAATACTGGTTTTAATTGGAAAACTCCATTCTTCCCCTTAACTCCTAGTACAGGGTGCCTCTTCATAACTCAGGCGGGCGGGGGTGTATTGTACAAAGAAGGAACATCTTATCTCGACTTCTGGTATGCATCAGCCTGTCTGACAGAAACCAAGGCCTTCTGAAAAAAATGCTGGTTTAGCTCTAACAATAGGATCCGGACATCTGGAAGTGGTCCTCAGACATCGGAAATCAGGCCGTGGTCATCAGGCTCCGGGCAAGAGGCCACGGTCATCAGACTCCGGACATCTGGCAGCGACCTAAAAAGGAACCCAAATGGTCTGGTGCAAGCCCCACCGGTGTTGTGTTATGGTAGCTGAGGAGAAAAAGCAAATACGGCAATACAGCAGAGAGGCTGGAACCTATTGAATTGCAGTAACCTGAACTAACCACACAACTAGAGGTAGCCGTAGAGCGTTCCTAGGTAGATCCTAGACGCCTCATCACAGCCTGAGAGATAATTACACCTAAAGGCAGAAAGAGGAAAGCTATCTGCCCTGGAGCAGATCCCCAAAGAAAATAGGAAGCCCCCAAACATGTAATGGCGGTTAGACAAGAAGAAGCACGGACACAGACAGAAAACAGAATGAGCAAACGCTGGGGCCCAATCTGTCTAGACAGAAAAGTACAGGAAAGGATAATCACTGCAATCCAAAAAAAAAACCCTAAAAAATACCAACTCTTCTGATTGCAAAAACACCTGAGATCACACGATCTCTACCACCTAAATCAGATCTCTGGTGTAACAAAACTAAGCCGCAGCCACTGAAAAAACAGGAAAAAGCAAATGAACAAATAACAGTGGCTTCAGATAAAACTGAGAGGAGCACAAGCCCCCGGAGGGGACCTGGCTGACCTCCACAGAAGTGCAGGGAACTATGCAAAAAGCAAGCACAAAAATAAAAGCAGAAAATATCTTATCTGATAGCAGAAGATGAAGGCAAGACTCAGCAAACTTCCAAATGAACCAGGAACCACAATTGAGACAAGAACAATTGATCACCGGAAACCATCATGGGAGGGAACCTCCCTTATATCAGACCAGTCAGTGATCCCAGATTGCCATTCCTCGCTGAAAGGTTCAGTACTGTCTGTAACCACCAGAGGGAGCCTCTGCTCAGAAACCATCTCTAGCACATTCATAACACACTGGGTTGAACAGGAGCTGGCTGGGGATAGCACCGAATAACAAGCTGAGCACAGAGTAGCAGAAACTCAGCAGACACACTGCACTCCTACTTCCAAGATGAACCCAGGTTATATCACAGAAAGTCAGTTAGCAAAGAGTCACAGTCACTGGGCACAGGGTTCAGAACACAGAAGGACTCCAGGAACATAACTCAGCAGACACAGTTCAGACAGAGTCAGGTACAGGACAGGTACAGGATCAAGGATTCAAGCCTAGATATACCGCCTCCAGGACAGGTGCAGGAACAGGACCAAACAGAAATCAAAGTAAGGACTTTGGTACCAAAACATAGACTGGAGAGGTGCAGGAACACACAACACACATGGCAAGATTCAGAAGCTTTGTGAGTAGCTATGGCCCCGCCCATAGGGCAGGGAGCATTTATATAGGAGCTGCCCCTCAGCAATTGGCTGGGGACAGCATTTCAAGTACACACACTAGCCCTGATAAAAGCGGGGAGGTGTGGCCACGCATGCCCTTAGCAGAATCAGAAACCATTACACACAATCAGTGAAGGAATTGAGGCTCAGGGCACCTGGCAGCTGCTGCACACCCAGACACACGTGGAAAATCATGCACCAGCTGCAAATGACCTCGCAACCTGCGGATAGCTTCCACAGCGGCAACCAGGGACTGCACATGTGGTCATGCAGCAAAGCAAAGACCTAACACCACATGAACAGCTACGCAGCAGAGCAGGGAACTGAGCAGGCTCCATACAGGTAACAGCCAACAGTATCCCAGCTCAATTAGGGGGAAAGGAGCAAAGGGATAAAGCAAAGACATGCATTGTCACGCCGACAACCAAGTACAGACAGAACAGCTTGACACGGTGTTCTCAAACCCAGGAAGACCCCCCTTCCGTGGGTAGTCCTTCTCAGGCTCTAACTCTAGCTCAGCCAACTCCTTTCTTCGCCGCCCGAAAAGAAGGGAGTAGGGTGTAAAGCCAGTGGTGCTGTGCTTTCGATTGTTGTACATCCACACTAATTCAGGAATGTAGTCAGGCCATCATGCCTTTTTGTCTTCCTCCAGGGTTCTCAGCATTTGGATGAGAGTACAGTTAAACCGCTCGCAGGCTCCGTTTCCCTGTGGATGATACGGTGTTGTACGAGACTTCCCTATTCCATATAACTGGTGCAGCTCCTCCATCAACTTACCGAGAAAACAAGCACCCTGGTCAGAATGAATACGTGTGGGACATCCGTACACCTGAATAAAGTTCCTACAGATGGCATGCACAGCGGATTCAGAGGTCTGATCTCATGTTGGGGTCATGACAGCAAATTTCGTGAAGTGGTCCACCATCACTAAGCAGCGCTCATAGCCCTGATATGCGGGGCCGATGGTCAGATAGTCTATTGTTAGCAGTTCTAGCGGAGCGGAGGACTTTACTGTCTGTGTGGGAGCCCGCTGCTCAGGCGATTTGACCAACTCACAATTCCGGCACTGTCGACAAACTTTTTCCACGGCACCTTTCATATTTGGATGATAAGCCAGATGTTGCAACCATTGAAATGTCTTCTCCGGACCGAAGTGGGCTCCTTTTTCATGAGCTTCTGTAACTAACTGGTACAACAGAGACGAGGGGATCACTGTCTTCCATGTAATACTGAGCTCTTGCTGTAGGAATACCTTACAATACAATATGCCGTCCTGCAGCTGAAACCTCTCCCATTGCCGTAACATCCGCAGCATGACGGGGACAGCGTGTTCCTTTCCTGATAACTGGGCATCTGCTTAGTTGCGACCCACCGCCTTAGCCGAGCTATCTCCTCATCCTCTTGTTGTGCTCGGACCCATTCATCCCGGGGTTGATCCATCAGACGTACACGAGTCGTCTCCTGCTCTCCTGCTCCCTCGTTGCCGCCACCGTCCTGGCGGTACCTCCAAATTGTGGAACCTCCACATCTTCCAGCACTTCGTCTCGATTAAGTGCTGGCCTGTGGTGTTCACTCAGGATAGGGCGTCAGCATGAGCATTCTCGACTCCTCTCTTATATGTGGTCTTGTAACGGAATTTAGCCATACTCAAACCGTATAAGAAAAAGACATGCTAAAGTGGAGATCACAAGGCCAATTATGTCATACAAAAAATGCAAATTTTTATTGGGGTATACAGACAGAGAAATTTAAAAACATTTAAAAATCATATATCCCACTGAACAAAGAGGGTTCCACCCCACAGATGCAAAAAATAGTAATATACATAATTGTTATATAATGAAAAATTCAAAAATCAGTCATTCCTATACAGATAGGTATAATCATTACACTGATGGACAGTCAATACCAACATGCGAGGAAAAAAAAAAACAGAACAGCCTATTGGCTTATGTACTGTATATAATCATTACACTGGTCAAATAGTCAATACAGGCATCCAAGAACAAAAGCCTATTAGCTTATTTGTAATGTCACAATAGCTTGTTGTATCAACTATACTTGTTGTAGATAGTCTTTCATGTGAGGTGCTTAAATTATATGCCACTCAATATTCAATTACCAATTGGAACACACTAATCAGTGTGACCAGGTATTAAGGCCGGTGTCACACTAGAGAGGAATACGACGAGTGCTATGTGAGAAAAACTCGCATAACACTCGGACCAATGTTATTCTATGGGGCAGCTCCCAGCAGCCGATTTTTTTCTCGGGCTGAGACAATCGCAGCATGCTGCGATTGTCAGCGTATTACAGGTGTAATACGCCAATGCTGTTAGAACCCTCTTGTTAGGTTTTGTTTCAGTTTGCTGGTCACATGACCTTTTTACCCTATTTAGTCTGGCTCCGCCCTTCTGGCTTTGCTGGACTTCATAGTATTACCTACTCTTAAGCTAGCCGGGTGCTTAGGTGCCTAACTCAGTCAGTTTTGCTTGATCTTAGGATCTCTAAGTAATTTGTTTTCTGTTTTATTTTTTCCCTGCTACAATTTCTGTTAGGAGGTGTCCACCTTTTCTCCCAGTCCCTAGATCTTGTAGGGATTTCTTCCTCGCAACTATAGGTCTTCGTTCAGACTAGCTGAGGACTTTAGCGGGTCTGGTCGCAGGATCAGGTTCCCCGTTACATCGTAGGGATCCAGCTCAGTTTTATTGTAGGGACAGAATTCCCACCTTTCCTTAGTGCTTGTAGCAGATCATAACAGTAAGTCCAGCCAAGAAAAAAAAAAAAAAAAAATCACTAAGGAAGATTTTCTGTTCCATCATGGTGTCGGTTCAGGATTTGGCTCAACGCCTGCAGCGACTCTCTCTGGAGGTGGCTGAGATCCAGCAACACGTGAGTAGTTGTTCTGGAGCACATTTCGTGGAGCCAAAGGTACGTTTGCCTGATTTATTTTTTGGTGAACAACAAGATTTTTTTTTCTTTTAAAAATGCTTGCTTGTTGTATTTCCGTTTGAGACCCGGATCCTCTGGTGATGAATCACAGCGCATAGGGTTCATAATGTCACTTTTGCGCAAAGAACCTCAGGACTGGGCCTTTTCTCTGCAGCCTAGTGATCCATGCTTTAGATCAGTAGATAGTTTTTTTTCTGCTTTGGGGTTATTATATGACGATCCGGATCGTGTTTCATCAGCTGAGACAGAATTGAGATGTTTGAGACAGGGATCAGGTAATGTGGAAAAATATTGTACTCACTTCCGAAGGTGGTCCACTCAGGTGGGCTGGAACGATTCAGCTTTGAAAAGTTTATTTCTTGCAGGGTTAAGTGAAAGGGTTAAAGATTTGCTGATTGCTTATCCTATACCTGGTAACTTGCAAGAGGCTATGCAATTAGCCATACGGGTGGATAGGAGACTGCTTGCAAGGGTTAATGAGAGTAAATCTGCCTTGTCATCTCCAAGTTTGCAGAGGGACTGTACTGACATTGCAGAGCCGATGGAAATTGGAGTAATGACACCTCACTCTCGGGAAAAAGACCGTAGATTTGCGGAGGGCTTGTGTTTCTATTGTGGTAAATCTGAGCATTTCATTAAGAACTGTGCGCTTCGAATGAATAAAGAGAGAAAAAAAAATGAGGTCAGTTTTGCCCGCATAGCTTGTTTAAACAATAAAGGTGTCTTTCTTTCTGCTACCACTGCTGTTGAGGAGGAATTAATGGAGTTTCGGGTATTTGTGGATTGTGGTTCAACTCTCAATGTGATTGATGGGAAATTTTTGGAAAAACTAAAATTAAAACCCAAACTTCTGTCTTCTCCTATTAATGTGGTGTCTGTGGATGGTTCTCACTTGAAAAATGTTACTCACCATATCTGTGAATTTCCTCTTACTATTAATGGTGTTCATCAAGAGAATTTGGATTTGGTAGTTTTGAATAATTTGCCCTCACCGGTGATTTTGGGGTTACCCTGGTTAAAATTGCACAATCCGGTACTGGATTGGTCTACCAATGAAATTAAGTCCTGGAGTCCTAATTGTTATGACAAGTGTTGTAACGGGCGTATTGCTGCTGTAGTTAAGGGGGAGTTACCTGTACCTATTCAGGATTTTTGGAAAGTTTTTTCTGATAAGGAATCGCAGGTATTGCCTCCTCATAGAGATTATGATTGTGCAATTGAATTTGTCCCTGGAGCGACTCTTCCTAAAAGTCGTTTATTTAATTTGACTATTCCTGAGAGAAAGGCTTTGGAGGAATACATACAGACAAGCTTGGCCGCCGGTCACATTAGGCCTTCCAAATCTCCTGTGGCGGTTGGATTTTTTTTGTTAAAAAAAAGGACGGCGGTTTACGGCCTTGTCTAGACTTTCGTGAGATTAATAAAATTACTGTACGCAATCCTTACCCACTGCCATTGATTCCTGATTTGTTTAACCAGTTAGTGGGGCCAAGTGGTTCTCGAAAATTGATCTTCGAGGGGCATACAATTTGTTGCGCATGAAGGAGGGGGATGAATGGAAGACTGCGTTTAACACTCCACTGGGTCACTTTGAGAATCTGGTCATGCCTTTTGGGCTTGCCAGTGCTCCGGCATTTTTTCAGAATCTTATTAATGACATCCTTAGACCTTTGATCGTCAGAAGTGTGGTTGTGTATTTGGATGACATTTTGATTTATTCACTGGATTTGGAGTCTCATTGGAGGAGTGTGCGTGAAGTATTACAGTTACTGAGTGATAATTCACTTTTTGCCAAACTAGAAAAATGTGAGTTCGCTGTACAGAAACTTAGTTTTTTGGGCTACATTGTCTCCAGTGAAGGTTTTGAGATGGACCCGGTGAAAGTGCAAGCTGTGCAGGATTGGCCTAGACCTATTGGTGTGAAATCAATACAGAGGTTTTTGGGGTTCGCCAATTATTATAGAAAATTCATAAAAAAAATTTCTGTGATTGCCAAACCTCTGACCGATCTCACCAGGAAAGGTGCTGATGCGGTTCAGTGGACTACGGAGGCCATTGAGGCTTTTGTGTTACTAAAGGAGAGGTTCAGCTCTGCTCCCATCCTTACGCAGCCTGATGTGACTAAACCATTTTTGGTTGAGGTTGATGCTTCTTCTGTGGAGGTCGGCGCGGTGTTGTCTCAGGCAAAGACGGATGGAGTACATCCCTGTGCTTTTTTTTCAAAGAAATTTTCTGAGTCTGAACTAAATTATGATATCGGTAATCGGGAATTGTTGGCAATTAAACTCGCATTTGAACACTGGCGTCATTTTTTGGAGGGAGCGGAATTTCCCGTTCAAGTCTTCACCGATCATAAAAATCTGATTTACCTTGATGCTGCCAAACGCTTGAATGCCCGTCAGGCTAGGTGGGCACTGTTTTTCTCACGGTTTAATTTTACCGTTACTTACATCCCAGGTACTAAAAATGTTAAAGCTGATTCTTTGTCTCGCAGCTTTTCTCCTATGGTGGGTACTGAGGAGGAGGAGGAAAACATCTTGCAAGAGGGGGTTGTTATTGCTGTTTTGGACTCCGTGTTGGAAGATGAGATTCTTAAAGCACAGGAGAATGCCCCATCTAACACGCCGCATGGGAGGTAGTTTGTGCCTGGTACCCTGAGGAGAGATTTGTTTGTTGAATGTCATGTCTCTCGGTTGGCAGGTCATCCTGGAATCTCTGAGACCAAGAGACTTGTGGGTCGCAGTTTTTGGTGGCCAGGATGGCAGAAGGAAGTCGTTAAGTGGGTGCGTCAATGCACTGTGTGTGCTAGATCTAAGTCTTCTCATACTCCTGCTGCGGGGTTGCTTTGCCCTCTGGAGGTCCCTAGTGCACCTTGGACACATTTGGCTATGGACTTTATTACTGACTTTCCTTCCTCTGAGGGTTTCACTGTCATCTGGGTGGTCGTGGACCGTTTTAGCAAGATGTGTCACTTGGTTCCTTTCATCAAACTGCCCTGCGCTAAGACTCTCGCTAAGGCCTTTGTCAAGGAAATAGTCAGACTGCATGGTGTTCCTACTGACATTGTTTCTGATAGGGGACCTCAGTTTGTGGCTCGTTTTTGGCGCGCCTTTTGTGACAGGTTGGGAGTTCATTTGTCGTTTTCATCCGGATATCATCCTGAGTCTAATGGCCAGACAGAAAGGAAAAACCAGGATGTTGAGCAGTTCTTGCGTTGTTTTGTGACTGATAATCAAGAGGGGTGGTCTGAGTTTCTGCCACTTGCTGAGTTTGCTCTTAACAACCATACATCCGCTTCTGCTGGTTGTTCGCCTTTTTTTTGTTGTACTGGGAGACATCCGTCGTTTGGGTCATTTTCCAACTTGGGATCGGCTGTACCTGAAGAGGAGAATTTTTCTGGTGTGTTGGAGAGAGTTTGGACTGATGTGCGTGGTAATCTTCAGGAGGCTAACAAAAGATCCAAAGTGTATTTTGATAGAAAACGACAAGAGGTTTTGTTTGCTATTGGTGACATGGTTTGGTTGTCCTCTAAGAATCTGCGCTTGAGGATTCCGTCTAAGAAATTGGGTCCCAAGTTTGTAGGGCCCTTTAAGGTGCTTCAGGTTATTAACCAATCTGCTGTTAAGTTGGAGCTTCCTACCTCCTGGAAGATTAATCCGGTGTTTCATGTTTCTCTCTTGAAAAAAGCTGAGGTCTCAGATGGAGACGTCTCGGCCACTGTTCCCCTGGTGGTGGAGGACGGGCAATATGAGATTTCCCGCATCCTAAATTCTAGACGGTATAGAGGGAGTTTACAGTACCTCGTCGCTTGGAAGGGTTATGGACCCGAGGATAACTCATGGGTGAGGGCGGATGATGTTTCTGCGTCTAGACTTGTCAGAGCGTTTCACAAGAGGTTTCCGGATAAGCCTAAGTCCTAGGGGATCCGGAGGATCCTCTTAGAAGGGAGGGTACTGTTAGAACCCTCTTGTTAGGTTTTGTTTCAGTTTGCTGGTCACATGACCTTTTTACCCTATTTAGTCTGGCTCCGCCCTTCTGGCTTTGCTGGACTTCATTGTATTACCTACTCTTAAGCTAGCCGGGTGCTTAGGTGCCTAACTCAGTCAGTTTTGCTTGATCTTAGGATCTCTAAGTAATTTGTTTTCTGTTTTATTTTTTCCCTGCTACAATTTCTGTTAGGAGGTGTCCACCTTTTCTCCCAGTCCCTAGATCTTGTAGGGATTCCTTCCTCGCAACTATAGGTCTTCGTTCAGACTAGCTGAGGACTTTAGCGGGTCTGGTCGCAGGATCAGGTTCCCCGTTACATCGTAGGGATCCAGCTCAGTTTTATTGTAGGGACAGAATTCCCACCTTTCCTTAGTGCTTGTAGCAGATCATAACAAATGCAAGTCTATGGGTGCGAGAAAAATACAGATTACACACGGACCACATGTGTGACTTGCAAGAATTACGCACTGGTGTCCTTTAGAAAAGCCGGCAATTCAGTGCGCTATACTGTAAAATCACACTGACATGTTTAACCCCTTCCTGACCTATTACGCCTACATAGGCATCATGAAAAGCTGTGCCTTCCCGACCTGTGACGCCTACGTAGGCGTCATGGTATAAATCACGTTCCTGCGAGTCGGGTGACCGGGTCACTGAAAGGTCACAGTAGGCTTTGTGCTTCACCCCAGGGGGGGTGGCTATGCCCCCTCCAGTGGCTACGATCGCTCTGATTGGCTGTGGAAAGTGAAACAGCCAATCAGAGCGATAGTAATATTTCACCAATGAAATAGGATTGGCCATGGCTGGAGACACTAATCTGACCTCCCCACACCAACTGACGGGGGCGATCTGCCCCCGCCACGACTGACGTCAACATTTGCTCCCCCTCTCCTTCACTCCCCCCGCCTTCTGATCACCCCCCCTCAACTCTCCGGAACCTTACGACTCCCAGTGTCCCCCCGGTGTCCCTTCTCACTCCTGCATGGGCACTGCCATCATCCAAAATGGTTCGCGCATGCGCAGTGCACCCTCCGAATCTGCCGGCCGGCAGATTCATTCATTCAGGGACACCTATCACATTGATTAAAATAATAAAAATAGTAAATAACCCCCCCACCTTTATCTCTCCCCCATAGGTAGGAACAAATAATAAAATAAAGAAAATATTTTTATTTTTATTTTTCTATTAGGGTGAGGATTAGGGTTAGGGTTAGAATTAGGGTTAGGGTTAGCATTAGGGTTAGAATTAGGGTTAGGGTTGGAATTAGGGTTAGGGTTGGAATTAAGATTAGGGTTGGAATTAGGATTAAGATTAGGGTTGGGGGTGTATTGGGGTTAGGGTTGGAATTAGGGTTAGGGATGGGATTAGGGTTAAGATTAGGGATAGGGATGTGTTGGGGTTAGGGTTGGGATTAGGGTTAGGCTTGTGGTTAGGGTTATGGTTAGGGTTGGAATTAGGGTTAGGGGTGTGTTGGTGTTACGGTTAGAGTTAGAATTGGGGGGTTTCCACTGTTTAGGCACATCAGGGGGTCTCCAAATGCAACATGGCGTCACCATTGATTCCAGCCAATTTTGCGTTCAAAAAGTCAAATGCTGCTCCCTCCCTTCCAAGCCCCGACGTATGCCCAAACAGTGGTTTACTCCAACATATGGGGTATCAGCGTACTCAGGAAAAATTGCACAACTTTGGGCATCTAATTTCTCCTGTTACCCTAGCAAAAATAAAAAAATTGGGGGCTAAAAAATTATTTTTGTAAAAAAAAAAAAAAAATTATTTTCACAGCTCTGCGTTATACACTTCTGTGAAGCACTTGGGGGTTCAAAGTGCTCACCACACATCTATATAAGTTCCTTGGGGGGTCTAGTTTCCAAAATGGGGTCATGACGCCCACAGACCATTCCATCAAAGTCTGCATTTCAAAACGTCACTACTTCCATTCCGAGCCCTGACGTGTGCCAAAACAATGGTTCCCCCCACATATTGGGTACCAGCGTACTCAGGACAAAATGGACAACAACTTTTGGGGTCCAATTTCTCCTGTTATCCTTGTGAAAATAAAAATTTGAGGGATAAAAAAATGATTTTTTGAGGAAAAAAAATGATTTTTTTACTTTCATGGCTCTGCATTATAAGCTTCTGTGAAGCACTTGGGGATTCAAAGTGCTCACCACACACCTAGATAAGTTCCTTAGAGGGTCTAGTTTCCAAAATGGGGTAAATTGTGTGGGGTTTCCACTGTTTAGGCACATCAGGGGCTCTCCAAACGCGACATGACACCCGCAGACCATTCCATGAAAGTCTACATTACAAAACGTCACTACTTCTCTTACGAGCCCCGACATGTGCTCACACAGTAGTTTTCTCCCACATATGGGGTATCCGCGTACTCAGGGCAAATTGTTCAACAAATTTTGATGTCCAATTTCTCCTGTTACCCTTGGGAAAATAAAAAATTGGGGACTAAAAGATCATATTTGTGGAAAAAATATGATTTTTTTATTTTCACGCTCGGGCGTTATAAACTTTAGTGAAACACCTGGGGGTTCAAAGTGCTCACCACACATCTAGATAACCAACCCCCACCAACCCCCTCTCAGTCCGTCATGTCCACCGCTAGTTCACCCATATGCAGCTCTCATGTCCAGCTCACCCTAGCAGACACTGAGGTGGACAAGAAAGTACTCATCCTCTCATCCGCGTACACTGGCTTTGAATGCCTACGTTGCCAAACTGATCTCATTAGAGATGATGCCTTACCGTTTGGTTGAAAATGCAGCGTTCAGAGAGCTCATGGCCTACGCTGTACCACGCTATGACCTACCCAGCTGGCACTTCTTTTCTAGAAAAGCCATCCCTGCCCTCCACCTGCATGTGAAAGACCGCATTGTCCATGCACTCAAACAATCAGTGAGTAGAAAGGTGCACCTCACAACAGATGCATGGGCCAGTAGGCATGGCCAAGGCCGTTACGTGTCCATCACTGCACACTGGGTTAATGTGGTGGATGCAGGGTCCACAGGGGACAGCGGCAGTGGCACAGTGCTGCCTAGCCCATGGTATAGGCAACAGTTGGCTGTAGGCATTCGACCCTCCTCTTCCTCATTCTCCAGAAGTGAAAGCTCATCGACAGAGCGCAGTTGCACGAGCACTCCATCCGCATCTGCCAGTGTTGCACACGAGGTGTCCCACTATCGAACAGCTAGTGGTAAGCGTCAGCAGGATTTTTTTAAAATGATGTCTTTAGGCGACAACAGACACACCGCGTAGGTACTGTCCGACTACTTGCAGCGAGAAACTGAGTCATGGCTGGGCAGTCTACATCTTGCGCCAGGAAAGGTAGTCAGTGAAAACGGTCATAATTTTGTGGCAGCCATAGCCCTGGCAAAACTCATACATTCCTTGCCTGGCTCACACCTTGAACCTGGTGGTGCAGTGCTTCCTAAATAATTATCCGGAGTTAACAGCCCTGCTCCATAAGGTGCGAGGACTGTGCTCGCACATCCGCCACTCGCCTGTAGACTCCAGTTGTATGCAGAGTCTGCAGTGATCGCTCCACCTCCCCAAGCACCGCCTAATCATAGACGTTGCAACAAGGTGGAACGCCACCATGCACATGGTTGAGAGGCTGTGCGAACAGAGGCAGGCTGTAATGCATTTGTGGGAGGATACACGGGCAGGCAGTTTGAGGCCAGACATGGAGTTGTCGGGTGTGCAGTGGTCAAAGCTGAAAGACCTCTGTAAAGTCCTTCAGTGTTTTGAGGAATATACACGGCTGGTAAGCGCAGATGACGCCATTATAAGCATGAGCATCCCACTTGTGCGTCTGCTCATGTAAACTTTGACACACATTAAGGATCAGGCGTCTGCAGCGGAGGAGGAAGAGGAGGAGGAGGGAAGATTTGATGACAGTCAGGCATTGTCTGCCCAGGGAACTGTCCTGGACAAGGTGGAGGAAGAAGAGGAAGAGGAGGAGGATGAGAGGGATGATTATTTTGGGGAGGAGGATGGTTCTCAGGGGGCAAGAGAAAATGTTGGCTTTCCAAGGTCAGGTACAGGGTTTGTGCGTGACTGGAGGGATGTGGATTTGGCAGAAAGTGCTCCTCCACCCACCACTGTCAGTGCGTCATTGACACCTGGAACATTGGCCCACATGTGTGATTATGTCTTGCGGATCCTAAAAAGGGACCCCGCATTGCCATAATTATGAAGGATGAAGACTACTGGTTGGCCAGCATCCTCGATCCACGCTATAAAGGTAAATTACAGAACATCATGCCACAAGAGAACCTAGAGCTAATATTGGCGAACAAACAAGCAACTCTGGTAAACCGTTTGTTAGAGGCATTCCCAGCACACAGCAGCGGTGAAGGTTCTACCATGAGCCGTATTGGGCCAAATGGAAGAGGTGTTCATGGTGCACACAGCCGAAGTGGCGTTGGAGACAGGAGTTTCCCTATCGATGTTCTCCCTCACAGTTCATTCCCCTTTGACTACTGGGCCTGTAAACTGGACACCTGGCCTGAATTGGCACAATATGCCTTACAGGAGCTCGCTTGCCCTGCTGGTAGTGTGCTTTCAGAAAGAGTCTTTAGTGCTGCTGGATCAATCCTGACAGAAAGAAGGACCCAGCTGTGGACCCAAAATGTTGGTGATCTCACCTTCATTAAAATGAACCATGCCTGGGTTTCAAAGGATTTTGTACCACCTTCCCCTGATGACACATAGGTTGCCAGCAAAATGGCTCACTTTGTCCTCCTCTTCCTCTGACTTCTCCAATTCCTCCATTTGCAGCAGCTGAACGTCCAGCCTACACCTCAACATAAGCCAATTTTTCCACCTCCCTAACTGGGCTATACCCCCCCAGGGCCGGCGTCAGAACCTGGCGCCCCCGGGCAAGTGCCGGGGCCCTGAGCAGGTGGGGAGGCCCACTCGCCATCAGACACACCGGCGTACTATGAGGGGCCCTGTGCCAGTGTCATCGCCCACAAGTGGGCCCCCCCCTGTTTGCTCAGGGCCCCAGCACTTGCAATACTTACCTCTCCCTGCTCCACCACTGTGACGTCTTCCGCGTTTCCTGACAGTGACATTCAGGTCAGAGAGCGCGATGACGTCACGTCTGTGCGCCCTCTGCCTGAACAGTCCAAGTGCAGAGAGCTGGAAGATGGCGACACTGAGGAGTCCAGAGTAGAGCAGTGGCCAGCGAGGAGAGGTATTTCACTTTTTTAAATGTTTGGAGCAATATATGGGGAGCATTATACACTGGAGAATTCTATATGGGGCCCAGCATACAATTGAGCTTCATAGATAGGGCCCATCATACACTGGAGCATTATAAATGTGGCCCATCATACACTGGAGCATCATATACGGGGCCCATTATACGCTGGAGCATTATAAATGGGGCCCATTATATATGGAGCATTATATAGGCCCATCATACACTGGAGCATCATCCATGGGGCCCATCATACACTGGAGCATTATAAATGGGGACCATCATACACTGGAGCATCATCCATGGGGCCCATCATATACTGGAGCATCATATGGGGCCCATTATATATGGAGCATTATATAGGCCCATCATACACTGGAGCATCATCCATGGGGCCCATCATACACTGGAGCATTATAAATGGGGCCCATAATACACTGGAACATCATCCATGGGGCTCATCATATACTGGAGCATCATATGGGGCCCATTTTATATGGAGCATTATATAGGCCCATCATACACTGGAGCATCATCCATGGGGCCCATCATACACTGGAGCATTATAAATGGGGCCCATCAAACACTGGAGCATCATATACAGGGCCCATTATACACTGGAGCATTATAAATGGGGACCATTATACAGTACATGGAGCATTATATAGGCCCATCATACACTAGAGCATCATGCATGGGGCCCATCATACACTGGAGCATTTTAAATAGGGCCCATTATACACTGGAGCATCATATACGGGGCCCATTATAAATTGGAGCATTATAAATGGGGACCATTATATACGGAGCATTATATAGGCCCATCATACACTGGAGCATCATATACGGGGCCCATTATTCACTGGAGCATTATAAATGTGGACCATCATACACTGGAGCATTATACACTGTTTGCATAATTATTAGGCAAGTTGTATTTGAGAGGATTCTTTTTATTATTGAACAACAACTATGTTCTCAATCAACCCAAAGGACTCATAAATATCAAAGCTTTATATTTTTGGAAGTTGGAGTGGGTTTTTTTTAGATTTGGCTATCATAGGAGGATATCTGTTTGTGCAGGTAACTATTACTGTGCAGAAAAATTAGGCAACTTAATAAAAACCAAATATATACCCATCTCACTTGTTTATTTTCACCAGGTAAACCAATGTAACAACACAACATTTAAAAATAAACATTTCTGACATTCAAACAAAACAAAAAAAAAATCTGTGACCAACATAGCCACCTTTCTTTACGATGACACTCAAAAGCCTTCCATCCATAGATTCTGTCAGTTGCTTGATCTGTTTACGATCAGCTTTGCGTGCAGCAGCCACCACAGCCTCCCAGACACTGTTCCGAGAGGTGTAATGTTTTCCCTCCCTGTACATTTCACATTTTATGAGGGAACACAGGTTCTCTATGGGGTTCAGATCAGGTGAACAAGGGGGCCATGTCATTATTTTTTCTTCTTTTAGATCTTTACTGGCCAGCCATGCTGTGGAGTATTTGGATGCATGTGATGGAGCATTCTCCTGCATGAAAATCATGTTTTTCTTGAACGATACCGACTTCTTCCTGTAACACTGCTTGAAGAAGGTGTCTTTCAGAAACTGGCAGTAGGTCTGGGAGTTGAGCTTCACTCCATCCTCAACCCGAAAAGGTCCCACAAATTCATTTTTGATGATACCAGCCCATACCACTACCCCACCTCCACCTTGCTGGCATCTGAGTCGGAGTGGAGCTCTCTGCCCTTTACTGATTCAGCCTCGGGCCCATCCATCTGGCCCATCAAGAGTCACTCATTTCATTAGTCCATGAAACCTTAGAAAAATCAGTCTTAAGATATTTCTTGGCCCAGTCTTGACGTTTTATCTTATGTTTCTTGTTCAAAGGTGGTCGTTTTTCAGGATTCCTTACCTTGGCTATGTCCCTGAGTATGGCACACCTTGTGCTTTTTGATACTCCAGTAACGTTGCAGCTCTGAAATATGGCAAAACTGGTGGCAAATGGCATCTTGGCAGCTTCACGCTTGATTTTCCTCAATTCATGGGCAGTTATTTTGAGCCTTTTTTTATCAACACGCTTCTTGCGACCCTGTTGGCTATTTGCCATGAAACGCTTGATTGTTCAGTGATCACGCTTCAAAAGTTTGGCAATTTCAAGACTGCTGCATCCCTCTGCAAGACATCTCACAATTTTGACTTTTCAGAGTCCGTCAAATCTCTCTTCTGACCCATTTTGCCAAAGGAAAGGAAGTTGTCTAATAATTAAGCACACCTTATATAGGGTGTTGATGTCATTAGACCACACCCCTCCTCATTTCAGAGATGCAAATCACCTGATTTACAGAATTGGCAGTTTGCTTTCAAGCCTACACAGCTTGGAGTAGGACAACATGTATAAAAAGGATGATGTGATCAAAATACTCATTTGCCTAATAATTCTGCACACAGTGTATAGGCCCATCATACACTGGAGCATCATCCATGGGGCCCATTATACACTGGAGCATCATATGGGGCCCATTATATATGGAGCATTATATAGGCCCATCATACACTGGAGCATCATCCATGGGGCCCATCATATACTGGAGCATCATATGGGGTTCATTATTTATGGGGCATCATATAGGGTATGGAGCATCATATGGAGCACATATGCGGCCTATTCTGTATGGAGCATTATATGTAGCCCATTCTGTATGGAGCAATATATGGGGGCCATCATATACTGTATGGAGCTTTATATGCGACTCATTATACTGTATGGAGCAATATGTGGGGCTCATTATACTCTATGGGGACCGTCCTATACTGTATGGCACATTATATGGGGACCATCATATACTATAGCATTATGTGGAGCTCATCATATACTGTATGGAACATTATATGGGACCAATTATTCTGTATGGTCATAATACTGTATGGAGGAATATACTGTCTGTTTTTTTAGCTATTGTTGAATTTAAAATAGATATCAGTCATGTAATGTAAGAAGTATTTGTCATTGTAGTATACCTATATTTCTGTGCCGTATCGGAGCATCATGGCCCGGGGCACACCAAAACCTGGAGACAGCCCTCCCCCCCCACAACTTTAGCCAAATAACCCCGTTTTCAATGCGTAACTATTATTATAAAGTAAATTAAGGTTGCCAAGCTTAAGTAACAGGGCTGCCACTAGGAATTTCGGAGCCCCATACTGGCAACCTTTTCGAGGCCCCCTTGAGACTCTGCCCAGGCTCCACCCCAGCCCCGCCTCCACCCCTTGAACTGTCCACAGTCAAAAGATTTTTTAAGCCGCCACCACGACAAGGTAGACTCTTTTGGCCGGGCCCTACTCTACTCTAACCCATTAAACATTTGTTAAAATATCCAATACAATTTAGGTATATTTTTATTTATTTTTCAATTTTTAAAATGACCAATAATATCACATACAGTGGACAAATACCACCGCACCATGACTAGACACCATATTACCACCACATAGTGACCAAATAATAGCACATACAAGGAACAAATACCACCGCACCATGTCCAGACCACATATTACCACCATATGGTCACCAATAATACCACATACAAGGAACAAATACCACCACACCATGACCAGACCACATATTACCACCACATAGTGACCAAATAGCACATACAAGGAACAAATATGGCCACACCATGGACGGACAACATATTACCACCACATAGTGACTGAACACTACAATACTGATGCAGTGTCTGTGTACAAGTAATAGTGATCACCAGTGACATTATACACAGGAGCTCTGTATATAGTGTATAATGTAAAGGTAATACAGTGATCACTGGTGACATTGTACACAGGACCGCTGTATATAGTATACAGTGTATAGTGTCAGTATACAGGTAACACACTGACTCACCAGTGACGTCTCTAGGTGAAGTCTTTCATCTTCGCTTTTAATCTTCATCCAGCACAGACCGCCATCACTTCTTCCAGCCAGGGTTCATCTCTACAGGAAATAACACAGTTATCTAGAGAACCACTTGCAGAAGACATTACTTATTTTTTTTCCCAAATTGTAAACTACACCAGATGAAAAAAAAAGTTGACAGTGTCGCTCTGCACAGTAACAGGATCGCCCTCCCATTTAAAAGAGTATCCTCAAAAAATAAAATAAATACATCACTGCAGTAATAATATCCCTAAATTAGCCCCTATTGTAATAATATCTCCAATCCTGGCCCCTGTGTGTCTCATTTCTGGCTCCAGCCATATATTCTCCTATCCTGCCACCATATGATATCCCATCCTGCCCCATGATCCTGTCCCATCTGTCCTCATCGTATTCATCCAGCCCATGATCCCGCACCATCTGTCTCCATCATGCCCCATGATCCTGCCCCAGACCATCTGTCCCATGATCCTGCCCCATCTATCCCCATCATATCCATCCTGCCCCATGATCCTGCCCCATCTGTCCCCATCGTATCCATCCTGCCCATGATCCTGCCCCATCTGTCCCCATCGTATCCATCCTGCCCCATGATCCTGCACCATCTGTCTCCATCTTGCCCAATGATCCTGCTCCATCTGTCCCATGATCCTGCCCCAGACCATCTGTCCCCATCGTATCCATCCTGCCCCATGATCCTGCACCATCTGTCTCCATCTTGCCCAATGATCCTGCCCATCTGTCCCATGATACTGCCCCAGACCATCTGTCCCATGATCCTGCCCCATCGTATCCATCCTGCCCCATCTGTCTCCATCTTGCCCATGATCCTGCCCCATCTATCTCCATCCTGCCCCATGATCCTGCCCCAGGCCATTTGTCCCATGATCCTGCCCATCTGTCCCATGATCCTGCCCAATCGTATCCATCCTACCCCATGATCCTGCACCATCTGTCTCCATCTTGCCCATGATCCTGCCCCATCTGTCTCCATCCTGGCCCATCTGTCTCCATCCTGCCCATGATCCTGCCCCATCTGTCTCCATCCTGCACAATGTCTCCAATCCTGCCTCCGTGTCTCCAATCCTGCCCCGTGTCTCCATCCTGCCCCGTGACTCCATCCTGCCTCCCAGTGATCCATCCAGCCCAGTGACTCCATCCAGCCCCAGTGACTCCATCCAGCCCCCGTCACTCCATCCTGCCCCCTGTGACTCCATCCAGCCCCCGTGACTCCATCCAGCCCCAGTGATTCCATCCTGCCCCTGTGACTCCATCCTGCTCCAGTGACTCCATCCTGCCCCCGTGACTCCATCCTGCCCCAGTGACTCCATCCTGCCCCCTGTGACTCCATCCTGCCCATGATCCTGCCCATCTGTCTCCATCCTGCACCATGTCTCCAATCCTGCCCGTGTCTTCATTCTGCCCCGTGACTCCATCCTGCCCCCGTGACTCCATCCAGCTCGTGACTCCATCCAGCCCCGTCACTCCAGCCTGCCCAGTGACTCCATCCTGCCCCGTGACTCCATCCTGCCCTAGTGACTCCATCCTGCCCCAGTGATTCCATCCAGCCCCAGTGACCCCATCCTGCCCCGTGACTCCATCCTGCCCCAGTGATTCCATCCTGCCCCAGTGACTCCATCCTGCCCCAGTGATTCCATCCTGCCCCAGTGACTCCATCCTGCCCCAGTGATTCCATACTGCCCCCCCATGACTCCATCCTGCCCCGTGACTCCATCCTGCCCCCCGTGACTCCATCCTGCCCCAGTGATTCCATCCTGCCCCGTGACTCCATCCTTCCCAGTGATTCCATTCTGCCCCGTAACTCCATCCTGCCCCTGTGATTCCATCCTGCCCCAGTGATTCCATCCTACCCCCGTGACTCCATCCTGCCCCCCCGTGACTCCATCCTGCCCCCCGTGACTCCATCCTGCCCCCGTGACTCCATCATACCCCCCGTGACTCCATCCTGCCCCCCCCACGTGACTCCATCTTGCCCCCCCGTGACTCCATCTTGCCCCCCGTGACTCCATCCTGCCCCCTGTGACTCCATATACTCAAAATAAATAAATTTAAAAAAAAAAAACCTTTTACTTACCTGGCCGCGGCATTGATATCTCCGAGTCCCGACGTTTCAAGCACGCACTTGCCGGCGAATGACAATGATGTCATACGCCGGCCGTGCGCGCTGATGTCAGCTGCCAGCCTCCGATTGGCTGGCGCTTTAACTATTGACTTGCGGGCCCGGGCCAACAATTCAATAGATTAACTGAACCTGCGTCTCGGACGTCACTCAGGTTCAGTTACTTTGCCGCAGAATCCTGTCGCTGGGGCCCGATCAGCAGAAGAGACGGGGCCCGATGCGGGCCCCCTCTGCTGATCGGGCCCCATACACCAGTCAGGGCTGCAATGCCCTGATGGCAGCCCTGTTAAGTAATAAGAATTTATGTCGTTGGCATTGAACTAGGCACTGTAGGTGTGTTTACTGTCCTCCACTCCCTGCCGACTTTGCTTCCCCATTGACTTGCATTGGGTTTCGTGTTTCAGTCGAACCTCGGACTTTTCGCGATAGTCGGCCGACTTCGTTCGACTCAACCTTTGAGAAAGTCGGGTTTCACGAAACCCGACTCGACCCTAAAAAAGGCAAAGTTGCTCATCTCTAGTCCTGAATATACAAGTGCTTCTCACTAAATTAGAATATCATCAAAAAGTTAATTTATTTCAGTTATTCGATACAAAAAGTGTATATCTATATACACTGCTCAAAAAATAAAGGGAATACTTAAACAACAGAATATAACTCCAAGTAAATCAAACTTCTGTGAAATCAAACTGTCCACTTAAAAAGCAACACTGATTGACAATCGATTTCACATGCTGTTGTGCAAATGGAATAAACAACGGATGGAAATTATTGGCAATAATCAAGACACACTCAATTAAGGAGTGGTTCTGCAAGTAGGGACCACAGACCACATCTCAGTACCAATGCTTTCTGGCTGATGTTTTAGTCACTTTTGAATGTTGGTTGTGCTTTCATACTCGTGGTAGCATGAGACGAACTCTACAACCCACACAAGTGGCTCAGGTAGTGCAGCTCATCCAGGATGGCACATCAATGCGAGCTGTGGCAAGAAGGTTTGCTGTGTCTGTCAGCGTAGTGTCCAAAGGCAGGAGGCGCTACCAGGTGACAGGCCAGTACACCAGGAGGGGGCCGTAGGAGGGCAACAACCCAGCAGCAGGACCGCTACAACCGCCTTCGTGCAAGGAGGAACAGGAGGAGCACTGCCAGAGCCCTGCAAAATGACCTCCAGCAGGCCACAAATGTGCATGTGTCTGCACAAACGGTTAGAAACCGACTCCATGAGGATGGTCTGAGTGCCCAACGTCCACAGATGGGGATTGTGCTCACATCCCAACACAGTGCAGGATGCTTGGAATTTGGCACAGAACACCAGGATTGGCAAATTCGCCACTGGCGCCCTGTGCTCTTCACAGAGCAAAGCAGGTTCACACTGAGCATATGTGACAGATATGACAGAGTCTGGAGACACTGTGAAGAGTGATCTGCTGCCTGCAACATCCTTCAGCATGACCAGTTTGGCAGTGGGTCAGTAATGGTGTGGGGTGGCATTTATTTGGAGGGTTGACAAGCCCTCCATGTGCTCGCCAGAGGTAGCCTGACTGCCATTAGGTACCGAGATGAGATCCTCAGACCCCTTGTGAGACCATATGCTGGTGCCGTTGGCCTTGGGTTCCTCCTAATACAGGACAATGTCAGACTTTAGAGTTTATGCTGCCCTAGGCACTTTTCGTTCTGCCTCCCACATTGGTGAGTATGACTAATGCAGACACTGTCGTCAGTGACTTAGGCTACTTGCACATCAGCGATTTTTGCCATTCATGGCAGATCCGGCAGTTTTTCCGCATCTTCCAGGTAACGGATCACTTATGGCAACACTGCATTCGGCCTCATTCATTCCCTATGCGACTTGCAGACATGTGCGACACTTGCGGTTTTGATGCGATCCCGCAAATCCGATACTTGCAGCAACGGAAAAAAAAACGCTACTAGCAGTTTGTCTCACCGCAAGTGCCGCACATGTTTGCAAGTCCCATAGGGAATGAATGAGGCCGAATCTTTGTGTATGCCCATGTAGCTCTTTCAAAGACAGTGGTTTCCTACCACACTCAAAAGACATACAAATAGGATGTTTAGATTGTGAGCCCCAATGGGGACAGTGTTGATGATGTATGTAAAGTGCTGTGGAGCTAATAGCGCAATATCAGTGAATAAATATATATTCTTAATATTAGGTTACAATACTAGGATCTGAGGATTTTTGAGGTCAAGAGCTCTCTGATGTGATGTTGTTGCCTGTCTCGCTGTCTTCCTCTTTTGACACTGCAGTGTGGTGGACAAGAAAACATTAACTGGTTAACAGCAAGAAGTCTGGTGTCTGTGTACTAAGGGTGAGTTTCCACGGTCAGGATACGCTGCGTGTTTGGCGCTGTGCGCTGGCGCAGCGCCAAACACGCAGCGTCCAGATGTTACAGCATAGTGGAGGGGATTTCAAGAAATCCCGTCTCCACTATGCGTAACAACATGCAGGCGGAAGACCTGCGTATCCGGACATGCTGCGCGTCTTTTCAGACCGCAGCATGTCCTAGCGTATTGCGGCGACGGTGCGTCGCCGCAACAGAATTAACACAGGGCTATGTAGCCCTGCGCTCTTTCCGGAGGTGTTCCGGAGGTGTCCTGAACACCTCCGGAAAGATCGCGCGTCATAAAGGGGGCGGGGCTTAGACGGAGCGGAATTTCCGCTCCGTCCAAAGCGCTGTGGTTCCGGACCGTGGAACCACAGCCTAACTGAACTAGAAACTCTCCCCACACCATGTCCAGCAGACATTGGAGGATTACTAGATGGATTTTATTATTCTATTACTGCCCAGTCTCTGACTAAGGCCTTATTCATATGTCTGGGTGTAAACAGATACTTACATATAAATCTGAACAATTTATTTATAGATCTCCCGGTATATTATTTATTATAGATCTATAATATATAATGTACAAGGAGACCTATAGTATAAAATGTCCAGAATTATCTGTAATATATGATGTACAATCTATTATATAAATGTCCAGGGTGATCTATAATATATAATGCTCAGGTAGTAGATTTATAATAATGTACAGTCCAGGCAAATCTATACTATATAATGTCCAGAGGCAGAGATATATTTAGGGTACGTTTCCATGGTCAGGAAACGCTGCGGGTTGGATGCTGAGAACAGCCGCAGAGTCCAATCCGCAGCGTCCAGATGTTACAGCATAGTGGAGGGGATTTTATGAAATCCCATATCCACTATGCGTACAAAGATGCAGGTCGCAGACCTGCGTATATGCACATGCGGCGCGTCTTTCTAGACCGCAGCATGTCTATTTATCTCACGGAGACGCTCAGTCTACACAAGATAAATAACACCGTCCTATGTATAGGATGCGGTGATTCCACACGGTTCAATGACACATGTGGAATCACCGCGCGTACAAAAGCCGGCAAAGCTTTGGATGGAGCTGTGTCCTCTCTGCAGCGTTTCCTGAACATGGAAACATAGCCTTAGGGTATGTGCACACGTTGCAGATTTGTCTGCAGAAGTTTTCGTACATAATCAGCATCTTTGGCAGAAAACGCAGGTGCGTATTTGATGCGTTTTTTACATGCGGATTTATATGCCTTTTTGTAAGCTAAATAAAGATGTTATTTAACAAAACAAAAAGATTTGTGATGTAATTTCTCTCCAACCTCCTCTTTTACATTAGTCCAGCGCTCATTCTCCCCAGCGCTCATTCCCCACTCCAGCACTCATTCCCCACCTCAGAACTCATTCCCCCAGCGCTCATTTTCCCAACACTCATTCCCACCTCAGCGCTCATTCTCCCCAGCGCTCATTCCCCACCTCAGCGCTCATTCCCCACCAGCGCTCTTTCCCCACCTCAGTGCTCATTCCCCCCAGAGCTCATTCCCCACCTCAGAGCTCATTCCCCACCCCAGCACTCATTCCCCACCTCAGTGCTCATTCTCCACCTCAGCTCTCATTCCTCACCCCAGCGCTCATTCCCCACCTCAGCGCTCATTCTCCCCAGCGCTCATTCCCCACCTCAGCGCTCATTCCTCACCCCAGCACTCATTCCCCACCTCAGCGCTCATTCCCACCTCAGCGCTCATTCCCCACCAGCGCTCTTTCCCCACCTCAGTTCTCATTCCCCCCAGAGCTCATTCCCCACCTCAGAGCTCATTCCCCACCCCAGCACTCATTCCCCACCTCAGTGCTCATTCTCCACCTCAGCTCTCATTCCTCACCCCAGCGCTCATTCCCCACCTCAGCGCTCATTCCCCCAAGCGCTCATTCCCCGAGCACTCATTCCCCACCTCAGCGCTTATTCCCCCAGCGCTCATTCCTCCCCCCAGCGCTCATTCCTCCCCATGCTCATTCCCCACCTCAGCGCTCATTTCTCACCCCAGCGCTCATTCCCAACCTCAGCGCTCACTGCCCCCACAGCGCTCACTGCCCCACAGCGCTCACTGCCCCCCAGCGCTCACTGCCCCACAGCGCTCACTGCCCCCACAGCGCTCACTGCCCCCCCAGCGCTCACTACCCCACAGCGCTCACTGCCCCCACAGCGCTCACTGCCCCCAGCGCTCACTGCCCCACAGCGCTCACTGCCCCACATCACTCACTGCCCCCACAGCGCTCACTGCCCCCCCCAGCGCTCACTGCCTCTCAGCGCTCACTGCCCCCACAGCGCTCACTGCCCACACAGCGCTCACTGCCCCCCCAGCGCTCACTGCCCCCACAGCACTCACTGCCCCCACAGCACAGCGCTCACTGTCCCCACAGCGCTCACTGCCCCACAGCACAGCGCTCACTGCCCCCACAGCGCTCACTGCCCCACATCGCTCACTGTCCCACATCGCTCACTGCCCCACAGTGCTCACTGCCCCCCAGCGCTCACTGCCCCACAGCGCTCACTGCCCCAAAGCACTCACTGCCCCACAGCGCTCAATGCCCCCACAGTACTCACTGCCCCCCAGCGCTCACTGCCCCACAGCGCTCACTGCCCCCAGCGCTCACCGCCCCACAGCGCTCACTGCCCACACAGTACTCACTGCCCAACAGCGCTCACTGCCCCACAGCGCTCAATGCCCCAAAGCACTCACTGCCCCACAGCGCTCAATGCCCCCACAGTACTCACTGCCCCCCAGTGCTCACTGCCCCACAGCGCTCACTGCCCCCAGCGCTCACTGCCCCAAGCGCTCACTACCCCATAGCGCTCACTGCCCCCCCAGTGCTCACTTCTCCCACAGCACAGCGCTCACTGCCCCCACAGCACAGCGCTCACTGCCCCACAGCACAACGCTCACTGCCCCCCCAGTCCCAGTGCTCACTGCCCCCTAGCCCCAGTGCTCACTGCCCCCCCAGCCCCAGCATTCACTGCCCCCCCAGCCCCAGCGCTCACTGCCCCCTAGCCCCAGCATTCACTGCCCCCCCAGCCCCAGCGCTCACTGCCCTCTCTGCTCATTCCTCCCCCGTCATCATACTCACCTCCTCTTGCTGCCTGCAGCTCCGAAGGTCCAGCGCTGACATCCTGTTCCTGTATGAGCGCGCGGTTACACGTGGGTACCGCTCATTAAGCTCATGATTATGGATGCCAAGCCTATGAGAGTGGAGTGGCGTCCATATTCATGAGCTTAATGAGCGGTACCACCAGTGACCGCTCGCTCATACAGGAAGATGTCGGCACTGGACCATTGGAGCTGCAGGCAGCAAGAGGAGGTGAGTATGATGACGGGGGGTTTAGGGGGTAGGGAAGCAAGGGGAGGGCCGACCCCCCAGACTTAAAAAAAAAAAATCATGCTCAGGTGCCGCCCCCCCGCAAAGTCCGCCCTAGGCACGTGCCCTCGAGTGCCTAGTGGCAAATACGGCCCTGCATGTGGTTGGAGTGTGTCAGCAGTTCCTGCAAGATGAAGGCATTGAAGCTATGGACTGGCCCGCTTGCTCCCCAGACCTGAATCCGATTGAGCACATCTGGGACATCATGTCTCGCTCCATCTACCAACGTCACGTTGCATCTCAGACTGTCCAGGAGTTGGCGGATGCTTTAGTTCAGGTCTGGGAGAAGATCCCTCTGGAGACCATCCACTGCCTCATCAGGAGCATGCCCAGGCACGTGGAGGCCACACACACTACAGACTACTTTTGACTTGTTTTAAAGACATTACATTTCACTTTAATTTTGTGTGTGACTCCAAATCCAGACCTCTATTGGTTAATAGATTTAATTTCCATTGATGATTTTTGTGTGATTTTGTTTTCAGCACATTCAAATTTGTACAGAACAAAGTATTCAATGAGAATCTTTCATTCATTCAGATCTAGGATGTGTTATTTGAGTGTTCCCTTTATTTTTTGGAGCAGTGTATATAAAAATGAGTGTGTGTGTGCATGTGTGTGTGTGTGTGTATGTGTGTGAGTATCAGCAACCAATCACTAAGCATCTTTCATTTCACCAGAGCTGTTTAAGAGAAGCTGAGCTGTGATTGGTTGCTATGAGCAACAGTTTTCCAACTCCACACCTCAACAGACACTGACACGGTGGGAGAAATCTAGCATCCCCGGGAACATAAGGTCCCAGCCATTGTCTGCCCCCCAAAAGGGAGAAGAGAGCACATGACAGAAATTAATCATCCCCTCCTCCATTACTGCCGCGCTCTATTGTTACCGGCGTTGAAAAAAAATACTGATTAAATACTGAGGTAAAATACTGACCAAATACTGAAGTAAAATACTGATCAAACGCTGAGGTAAAATACTGATTAAATAGTGAGGTAAACAACTGACCAAATACTGAGGTAAAATACTAAAACACTGAAGTAAAATACAGACCAAACACGGAGGTGAGATACTGATTAAATACTGAGGTAAAATGCTGACCAAATACTGAAGTAAAATACCTATCAAACACTGAGATAAAATACTAAAACACTGAGGTAAAATACTGACCAATTACTGAGGAAAAATATAGACCAAACACTGAGGTAAAATACTGATTAAATACTGAGGTAAAATACTGACCAAACACTGAGGTAAAATACTGATCAAACACTGAGGTAAAATACTGACCAAACACGGAGGTAAAATGCTGACCAAACACTGAGGTAAACCACTGACCAAATACTGAGGTAAAATACTAAAACACTGACGTAAATCCCATAGCCCCGTGCCCATATACCCATCATACATATCCTCCATCCCACTGGACTATGGGATGGAGGATAATCATTTTAATTTGTTATAACTAACCACAGTTAGTTACTATGCCCGGGCAACATAGCTAGTATTATATAAAGTCATTACAAATAGAGTGATCTATTTAAAGTGTTTATTTCTGTTAATGTTGATGATTATTCCTTACAGCCAATGAAAACCCAAAAGTAATTATCTCAGTAAATTAGAATACTTTCTAACACCAGCTTCAAAAATTATTTTAAAATCCGAAATGTTGGCCTACTGAAATGTATGTTCAGTAAATGCACTCAATACTTGGTCTGGGCTTCTTTTGCATCAATTACTGCATCAATGTGGCGTGGCATGGAGGCGATCAGCCTGTGGCACTGCTGAGGTGCTATGGAAGTCCTGGTTGCATTGATAGCAGCCTTCAGCTTGTCTGCATTGTTGGGTCTGATGTCTCTCATCTTCCCCTAGATTCTCTATGGGTAATAAGGTCAGGCGAATTTGATGGCCAATCAAGCACAGTGATACTGTTGTTTTTAAACCAGGTATTGGTACTTTCGGCAGTGTGGCAGGTGCCAAGTCCTGCTGGAGAATGACATTTCCATCTCCATAAAGCTTGTCGACAGAGGGAAGCATGAAGTGCTCTAAAATTTCCTGGTAGACGGCTACGCTGACTTTGGTCTTGATAAAACACAGTGGACCTACACCAGCAGATGACATGGCTCCCCAAACCATTGTGGATTGTGGAAACTTCACACTAGATCTCAAGCAGCTTGGACTGGGTGTCTCTCCACTCTTCTCCTCCAGACTCTGGGACCTTGATTTCCAAATGAAATGTAAAATTTACTTTCATCTGAAAACAACACTTTGGACCACTGAGCAACAGTCCAGTTCCTTTTCTCCTTGACCCAGATAAGACGCTTCTGGTGTTGTCTACTGGTCATGAGTGGATTGACACAAGGAATGCGACATTTGTAGCCCATGTCCTTGATAATCTGTGTGTGGTGGCTCTTGAAGCAAAGCCTCCAGCAGCAGTCCACTCCTCGTGAATCTCCCCCAAATTTTTGAATGGCCTTTTCTTAACAATCCTTTTAAGGCTGCGGTTATCCCGGTTGTGTGTGCACCTTTTCTACCACACTTTTTCCTTGAACTCAACTTTCCAATAATATGCTTGGATACAGCACTCTGTGAACAGCCAGCTTCTTTAGCACTGACCCTTTGTGGCTTACCCTCCTTGTGGAGTGTGCCAATGACTGCTTTCTGGACATTTGTCAAGTCAGCAGTCTTCCCATGAGTGTGGTGCCTACTGAAACAGACTAAGGAACCTTTTTAAACACTTAAGAAGCCTTTTCAGATGTTTTTTGTTAATTATTCTAATTTACTGCGATAATAACTTTTGGGTTTTCATTGGCTGTGAGCCATAATCATAAACATTAACAGAAATATACACTTGAAATAGATCACTCTGTTTGTAATGACTCTATATAATATGAGTTTCACTTTTGGTATTGAAGAACTGAAATAAATTAACTTTTTGATGATATTCTAATTTAGTGAGAAGCACTTGAACAATTTGTTACAAATTTTGGTAGGAAGGTGGTAATGATGGCGGAGGCACAGCATGACTGGTTTGTTCTGTTTGGCTTGGTGGATTATTTTGCCCTGTGTGAGATGTATAGGTCTGGATTACATAACAAGGGAGGGAAAATTTATGAGCCCTGTTGTGGGACATGGTATTGCCCACTTGGATAAGGGTAGCCAAACTCCTGGTGAAATAGGTTTGGCATTTGGCTAAACCCCCCAGAATGGTCATGTCAAGCAGACCCATGTTGACATCAATGAGTATGCCCAAGTGGCCCGATTGGGCAGGTGCAGCAGGATTTTGGAACTAAGGTTGTGGTAGGAGCTGTTGATAAGGTTTTTGTTGTGGATTAGGTGATGGGATCTGTGGTGGAGGTGGATCAGGGAGTACTGTGGGCTCTTCATCTCCACTTCCAGGCATGTGTAGGTGGTTGCCATCTCTCAAAGAAATAAAAACGAGTGTTGGATTGTTTGGTGCTGTGCAGGAATCAGTTGCAATCTGCAATGCACATCTGGTACGTAGACTCACTTCATGGGGAATTAGGGCGCAAATACCGAGCCAGGCTACGTGCATCGACCTCCTCCCCTTCATAGTTAACAGTGCGTGCTAGGTATTGTAAAACACAAATGTCCACTTGGTGCCTGTTACCAGTGGTGGGAGCTCCCTTCTGTGCCGGGCACGGCGTAGGATGGCTGCAGCCTGTGGTGACATATCCAACTGGAGCATAGGACTACTGCTACGTTCGCATTCATCCTCATCTGGGTTGGGCTCATGTGCTACCGAAGGTGGTGGTGGCTGTTCGGTCGCTGATGGTCCAGCCTCCTCTTCGACATCTCCAACAGGGTCCAAGATAGCCTCTGAATCCAATGCCATCTCCCTACTCATAGGTTGGATTCAGTTATGAACTTAAAACAAAAAAATGTAAATACTGCACATTAACTTAAAAAAATTAAGGTCTCATTTGAAGATGGAAAATAAGCATACACTTACGGGCAGAGATCCAGAATGTGAACTAGGAAATTCAATTAGTCAAAATAAATAAATTTTGTGACTGCCGCACCACTCTTGGCACACTGCTGCCACTCACAGTGGTATTGATCTCGGCAACTACGCCACCGTTTTGTCACATCCGACACTGCAAATAAGCAAAAAAAAAATAGTGTTTCAATATCTTACATCACAAGTGACAAACACATACATGCGATATTTCATGTGTTACTATAAATGTGTAACCTTGTCTCAGTAGGTGCAATGCTTTAAATTTGCAGAAATATAGGTTTAAAGATTAATTATAACCTTTGAAGTTTAAATTTGTAATAAAATAACACCTTGCTTGAGTGTTTATTAGTAATAGGTTACATTGTCAATGTGCGTACAGTTTGGCAAGTGTGGATTAGCAAACTTGCCTGATATTGTCAATAACATCATGTTCAATCTGGGCATTACTGCCCTTACTGACATATGGGGCCCGACAAGCAGCGGGTCCCCTCTCTTCTGTTCATCAGGCCCCAGCTGCAGGATTCCGACGCTTCAGTAACAAACTTTCAGTTAAAAATCTGTTGCCATGCAGGAGATTCCTCCCGCACGGCAACCGTTAATAGCTGCCAGCCAATCACAGGCCGGCAGCTGACGTCAGCGAACAAGTCGCTGGCGTATGACGTCACTGCCATATGCCGGTCCGCGCATCAGTTGAATCGAGCAGAGGACACCGCTGTACCTCGGCCAGGTAAGGAGAAACTTTTTTTTATATGTAAAGCGCGGGATGGGGGTGTATTATAATACTATGGGGGTGCATTGTACTACTATGAAGGTGCATTATACTGCCATATATGACTATGGGAGTGCATTATTCTGCTATGGGGTGCATTATACTACTATGGAGGTGCAATATACTACTATATATGACTATGGGAGTGCATTATTCTGCTAGGGGGTGCATTACACTACTATGGGGCTGCATTATACTACTATGGGGTGCATTATACTACTATGGGGCTGTATTAAACTACTATGGGGTTGCATTATACTGCTATGGGGGTGCATTATACTACTATGTGGAGTGCATGCATACCATAAGCAAAGCATCCCGGAAGCTAAGCATCTAGAAAAAGCAGTTAATCCATGGCAAAGAATTAACATCCATCTTCTCTCTTCACACAGGTACAACTCCATACTTCTGCTTGCTGTCTCATCTGCTGCAATATATTCTAATGGTACAACTCCATACTTCTGCTTGCTGTCTCATCTGCTGCAATATATTCTAATAGTACAACTCCATACTTCTGCTTGCTGTCTCATCTGATGCAATATATTCTAATGGTACAACTCCATACTTCTGCTTGCTGTCTCATCTGATGCAATATATTCTAATGGTACAACTCCATACTTCTGCTTGCTGTCTCATCTGCTGCAATATATTCTAATGAACTCTGCTTATTGAATATTTGTTATAATTCATCTGTAGCATTGTGCTCAGTACTCACTGTTTTATATCCATAGACGGGGGTCACTGTAGATGCTATCTTGGGAAAGGTGTTATAGCATAGAGATAGAGCCAGGACTAGGGGCTTTGATCATCTATACACACTTGGGTGTGTAGAGCAGCTGGTGCTAATTTATCACAAACCAGCTCCCACAATCCCTCTCCCCTGAACCTGCCTATAAATTTAGAAGCATTCTAAGGGGTGCACGTGACGCGCACCACACTGAGGTGGTACCAGGGCTATGGGGTACTCGGAGCCGAGCCCATGGAAGTCTATGGGAGTTGTCACTGGCAGCGGGACTCGTTCCGTGGCCCTGGCGGTCATGCAATGGGGGATATTTACAGGGGATTATAAGGATAGGTAGTTCGTGACGCAACCTGTGGTGTCTGATCAATTGGACCAGCGCTGCTATAAGGATCTTCACAGGGGATGTTATGGGGCAGCTGGGTGGTAAGTCTCCCACAGGTGAGACGGGTCCCTGGAAGTCTATGGTGGTGATGCAGGGTGTAGATAATAATTCAGTCACACACAATGCAGCTTCTTTTCATACCTTTACTGGTAGATGGTTCAGCAGGTCCCGGGGAGCTGGTCGGGGTGGAGAATGCACATTCGGGTAACCGCTGAGCAGGTTAGAGGCCTCCTTTACTTCAAAATGTACTTGAGTCCAAACTTGCCTGAAGCGAAGTTAACTCTGCAATCTACAGCTTTCTCAATAGCTGCCAAGCCCGGCTGACATTGTGGTGGAGCCTTCTATGTCTCTGATTCTCAGATGTTGAGAGAACTAAGTCCTTACTTTTGCAGGGCCCTGCTCAAAGTCCCTGTTCTCCCTGACTCCGGTTACGTACCAGCGCTTTGGGCTGCACTCTGCGACCTGTAGTCCAGATGCCTCCGGTTTTCTTGTTACTATGCTTGAAACACTAGCAACGCTTCGGACCCCGGTGTCCGGCAATTTAGTGCAGGTAATCCAATACCTGTAGCACTTCTCTGTCTTCTCCACTGCGCCCTTCGCCCTGCTTCCGCTCTTAACATAAGCATTTGTGGCTTTCCATGGTGAGGTCAGCTTTCTCTAGGGCTCGCTGAGCAGCCCTCAGTATCCTCTAAGTCCAGACTGGACTGACACTGAACTGATCTGTCCGAAGACAAGAAACAGATTCCACTACTCTCCCTCCTAGATTGACTGACTCTCCTCCTTTCAGCTACGTGTCACTCCCTTTTATACCCCTGATGGGTGTGTCTAAAAGAGTGAGTGGCAGTGAATGCATATCAAGCGTTGCGATTACCTTCCTGTGCACTCTCCTGGATTTTATGTGTGCCTTACATAGCTGGGCCACACATCCCCCTTGGTTAAACACAGCACTCCCGGGCTGTAAAAGAGAAAAAGAAAAACATTTTTGTTTTGCATTAAACAACAACATTTTAACACTTCCCATCCGGGAGGTAAGACTTCTTGAACGTTGCAATTTGTACATTAGGAAAAATACAAAAGTATCAAAAGTATCAAACATTCTCATAAATACAAGACAAATTCTTGTGGAGGACCCGCACCAAAAACCTCCCACGTAGGTCCTGGGTGGGCTGCAGGACTTCTGACTGCAGACCTCACTCTAGGCCACACCATACGGGTTTTTCTTCAGAGGTAGATAGATAGTAGTGGTTTCATGTAAAACCAAGATAATGCACCGTAGCGCAACTATTTACAAAGCAAGTTCTTGGGCTGGCACAGTCCACAGCCTCTCAGTCCATTCAGAATAAAGGACACATATTTACATTTCAAGTATTCAAAAGAAACCACATTCCAATTACAATACTGTAATACTATTAATTCTTTAAGCTCATTAACCTTGTACCCAGCCGGGTATTCTACTTTAAATATGTAAAACATCATCATACACAGCAATAAAGTGCAAATTGGCAAATCTTCTTCTATCAACTTTTTACAATTCTTGGATACGGTAAACCCCTGTCTGGGTCCTACCGGTCTTCACTTTTCTTGCTAATTTCCGATAACGTCTTCCACTCCTGGGGCTGGAACGATGCGATGTTCCTTAGAACGCATGACAAACAAATCATGGCCTGCTATCAGCGTTTGAGTGGCCACAGTTCTCATCTTAACTGGTGACCCAACGGGTACTTCTCTTCCGTAGGACGCCGATTGCGTCGCTGCAGGGGCCACAGTAACTTGCGATGCTGAGATAGTCGCAGGGGGCGATGCAGAGTAGGTCGCCAATTGCGATGCAGATTGCGATAAGTACGCAGGGGGCGATGCTGAAATGGTCGCAGGTTGCGTTATGGGTGCACGGCCTGGTGCGGACGCCAAAGATGACGCTGCTGGGACTTGCGATTCCGAGTAGGACGCAGGTGCGCGCAGTGGCTCAGTTGGGAACGCACTAACCTGCTGCTGTCGCTGCTCCCAGTCGTTTTCTATCGCTGACAGTTGGGTCTCCTCCGGTGTCCCTACCGGGGAACTGCATTCTGCTGCGGCCTCCTGGCCTAGCTGGTACTCCGGAACAGGCAGGACCTCCTCAGCCTCCTTCGCTTCCACCTCTCCATCGGTGGGATCAGGTACAGCACTTTTGGGGGCAGCCTCCGGTTTCTTTTCAGCCTTCTTCAGCAGGGAACTTGGAAACTCAGGTGACGGCATTATGCTTGTGGGAGAGAGCACTGCGTCCCACAGCAGCCGCTGTGTCTGGGCACGCCAGCGTCTCTCTGTCTCCTGCAAGTCTGCATGACGCTGGATTAATCTTCTGAGCACCGCATTCTCCTTCTGCAGCTCCAGCATAGCGAGGTCGGTGTCCCGATCTGGGGACAGCTCCGGTTCAAACAACAGCTTCTCCGGAGAGCAGGGCCTGAGCTCCACCGCTCCACTGCATAGCTGCTCTTGTCCTTCTGCCCTCTCGTCCCAGGCCAGACTGTAGTTTCCATCAGGAACTGTCTGATCTCTTCCGTGGAGGCGGGATTTGCGTCTCCTCCTCTTCGGATAGAGGATCAAGAGGAGGCGGATTTCTTTAGCAGTGGGGCAGGACCGCACATTATAGTAGCATTTGGAGAGGGCGGCCATATCTTTCGCGCCACAGGGGGGGTACACGCCCACGAATGCACGCCCACCTTCTTCACCAGCGCCTCAGGGCGTCAACTTGGCGGTAAAATGGCGGTATTTGGCGACAAATGCAGCAACAGTCTTTTCTGCACAAACAGTCAATATAGGCACACAGGACTCACAATTGCAAGTTTCGCATCCTGTTTGTGACGCCAAGTTAGATGACGCGCACCACACTGAGGTGGTACCAGGGCTATGGGGTACTCGGAGCCGAGCCCATGGAAGTCTATGGGAGTTGTCACTGGCAGCGGGACTCGTTCCGTGGCCCTGGCGGTCATGCAATGGGGGATATTTACAGGGGATTATAAGGATAGGTAGTTTGTGACACCACCTGTGGTGTCTGATCAATTGGACCAGCGCTGCTATAAGGATCTTCACAGGGGATGTTATGGGGCAGCTGGGTGGTAAGTCTCCCACAGGTGAGACGGGTCCCTGGAAGTCTATGGTGGTGATGCAGGGTGTAGATAATAATTCAGTCACACACAATGCAGCTTATTTTCATACCTTTACTGGTAGATGGTTCAGCAGGTCCCGGGGAGCTGGTCGGGGTGGAGAATGCACATTCGGGTAACCGCTGAGCAGGTTAGAGGCCTCCTTTACTTCAAAATGTACTTGAGTCCAAACTTGCCTGAAGCAAAGTTAACTCTGCAATCTACAGCTTTCTCAATAGCTGCCAAGCCCGGCTGACATTGTGGTGGAGCCTTCTATGTCTCTGATTCTCAGATGTTGAGAGAACTAAGTCCTTACTTTTGCAGGGCCCTGCTCAAAGTCCCTGTTCTCCCTGACTCCGGTTACGTACCAGCGCTTTGGGCTGCACTCTGCGACCTGTAGTCCAGATGCCTCCGGTTTTCTTGTTACTATGCTTGAAACACTAGCAACGCTTCGGACCCCGGTGTCCGGCAATTTAGTGCAGGTAATCCAATACCTGTAGCACTTCTCTGTCTTCTCCACTGCGCCCTTCGCCCTGCTTCCCGCTCTTAACATAAGCATTTGTGGCTTTCCATGGTGAGGTCAGCTTTCTCTAGGGCTCGCTGAGCAGCCCTCAGTATCCTCTAAGTCCAGACTGGACTGACACTGAACTGATCTGTCCGAAGACAAGAAACAGATTCCACTACTCTCCCTCCTAGATTGACTGACTCTCCTCCTTTCAGCTACGTGTCACTCCCTTTTATACCCCTGATGGGTGTGTCTAAAAGAGTGAGTGGCAGTGAATGCATATCAAGCGTTGCGATTACCTTCCTGTGCACTCTCCTGGATTTTATGTGTGCCTTACATAGCTGGGCCACACACACGCATTGTGGGGTGCACGCATACCATCAGCAAAGCATCTAGAAAAAACTACTTACAATTCCAATAGCTACCTGCTCTTTATCTTCCTACTTCTACTGATTTCAGGAGACATGTCCCCCAACCCCGGTCCACCATCCCCCAAACTCAACCCCTACCCTACCTCACATCGAATCCTCACTAACCTTATTAACATTAGTTGCACTCCTTCATCTCCTTCTTTTAATTGTGCCCTCTTCAATCCACGGTCTGTATGTAACAAACTTCCTTTCCTGGACAATTACTTTCTGAACACCTCTCTTAATCTGTTTGCCCTCACTGAAACCTAGATTCAGGATTCTGACATGGTCTCCCCTGCTGCCATTTCCCATGGTGGCTTACAATTCTCCCATTCCCCAAGACCCACAAACAGACCTGGTGGTGGAGTCGCCATACTCCTGTCCCCACCATGCACTTTCCAGGTCATCCCCCCAGTTCCATCACTCTCATTCCCTTCTTTTGATGTCCACACCATCAGGCTCTTCCGTCCTCTCTCCCTCAGACTAGCGGTCATATATCGGCCCCCAGGCTCACCCACCTAATTCCCTGACCATTTCTCAGCCTGGATGCGCCACTTCATGTCCTCAGAACTACCAACCCTTATCCTGGGAGACTTCAACATCCCGGTTAACAGCCCCACTTCCACATCTGCATCCCAGCTCCTATTACTAACCACTTCTCTTGGCCTCTCACAGCTCTCAACCTCTGAAACATACAAAGATGGTAACACTATTGACCTGGTCTTTGTCCGGCTCTGTTCAATCTCCTACCTAAATAACTCACTGCTTCCCCTCTCTGACCATAACATTTTCTCCTTTACGCTCACAATTCCTTGCCCACCCCAGCACACCTACCATCCACACATTCAGAAATCTACAAGCCATTAACCCTCATACACTTACAGACTCCCTACACTCATCACTGTCCCCAATCTCCTCTTTTTCCTTTCCTGATCTGGCTGTACTCCACTACAATGACACTCTCAGAAGCACCCTTGACCAAGTAGCACCCTTCACCATCAGAATCTCCAAGCACAGAGTAAAATAGCCCTGGCTCACATCACAAACTCGATTTCTGCAGCAATGCTCTAGGAGTGCTGAACGCTTATGGTGGAAAACTCACACACCAGAAGACTTCATCCACTTCAAATTTATGTTAAGAACCTATAACTCTGCCCTTCACCTCACCAAACAGACCTACTACACCACCCTGATCTCCTCACTATCCAACAACCCCAAGAAACTTTTTGACACCTTTCACTCCCTCCTCAGGCCAAAAGCACAAGCCCCTATCACAGACCTTTGCATTGATGACCTGGCCTCCCACTTTATAGAGAAAATAGATAATATCCATCAGGAAATCCGCTCCCAGTCACCAAGTGCAGTTACTCCCATCCCTCCCCGCATTTCCCCTGGCTCACTCTCCACATTTGATCCCATCACAGACGAAATCTTCAGGCTCATCTTCTTCTCATCTGACTACATGCACTACTGACCCATTCCCTCACATCTCCTCCAGTCTCTCTCTCTCCTGCCGTCACTACTCACCTAACTACAATCTTTAATCTCTCCCTCTCCTCTGGCATTTTCCCATTCTCCTTAAAACACTCTATCATTACTCCATTATTAAGGAAACCCAATTCAAAGCTCTCCACTGTGTGGCACCCCTTACATCTCTTCTCTCATTTTTGTCTATCGGCCTAGCCGATCGCTGCGCTCTGCAAATGACTTTCGACTAACCTCTGCACTAATCCGTATCTCCTACTCCCGACTCCAAGACTTCTCCTGCGCTGCGCCAATCCTCTGGAATGCTCTACCCCAAGAAATTAGGACCATCCACAACTTTAACAGTTTTAGGCGCTCCCTCAAAACACATTTGTTCAGAGCGGCGATTCACGTTCCCTAATCAGTCATTTTATGTGTAAGTGTGTGTGTGTGTAGCCCATCCAGTACCTCTATCTATCCCCCACTCCCACACGATGACTGGACCATCATTGTAAATACATACCTGTACACCTTGACCCGTTGAAGCGTGCATAACGCGAAACGGCCGTAGTCCTGTCTTTTTTCACTGCATGTTTTCATGTAACTAGCCCGATGTTAACCTTGTCCAAAATTTGAATAAAGGACTTTGGTTTTTTAACAGAATTGAAGAGTGCTGCATCTATTTCCTTTGGATATCAGTCTGTCACATACCTGTACTTGGTTTCTCCCCCACCTCATTGTAGATTGTAAGCTCTCATGAGCAGGGTCGTCTTATTTTGCTTTAATTATTGTATTGTTAACGTTGTTACTTATGACTGTTGTGTTTGAAACTGTTAAACTATAAAGCGCTGCAGAATATGTTGGTGCTATATAAATAAAGATTATTATAATTATTATTATTATTATACTACTATGGGGTGCATTATACTGCTATGGGGGTGCACTACACTGCTATGGGGGTCCATTATACTGCTATGGGGTGCATTATACTGCTATGGGGGTGTATTGTACTACTATGGGGTGCATTATACAACTATGGGGTGCATTATTCTGCAATAGGGTGCATTATACTACTATGGGGTGCATTATACTACTATGGGGTTGCATTATACTACTATGGGGGTGCATTTTAGTACTATGGGGATGCATTATACTACTGTGGGACTGCATTATACTTCTGTGGGACTGCATTATACTGCTATGGGCTGTATTATACTATATACTACTATGGGGGTGCATCATACTAATATGGGGGTGCATTATACTGTTATGGTGGTGCATTATACTACTATGGGGCTGCATTATACTGCTATATATGACTATGGGGTGCATGACACTATTATATATGACTATGGGGATGCATTATACTTTATGTATGACTATGGGGGCACATTATACAACTATGGGGTTCATTATACTACTATATATGACTATGGGAGTGCATTATGCTATTATGGATAACAATGGAGGCAATATGTAGAGACATGCGACAGAATGGAGAGACATGCGGCAGAATGTGGGATATTATTACTGTCGGGGTTAATT
Organism: Oophaga sylvatica; assembly: GCA_033576555.1. Classification (NCBI taxonomy): domain Eukaryota; kingdom Metazoa; phylum Chordata; class Amphibia; order Anura; family Dendrobatidae; genus Oophaga; species Oophaga sylvatica. The sequence goes on along the minus strand of JARQOD010000003.1, from coordinate 221,406,212 downwards.
AAAATATATTATTTTTGAGGATACTGTTTTCAATGTAGGGGAGGAGAGGTCCTGTTACTGTGCAGGATGACATGATCGCTATTTTACTTCATCTGGAGTAGTGCAGAGGTCGGAGAAAAATTGGGGAATGTGCTCTAGATAACTGTGTTATTTTCTGCAGAGATGAGTCCTGGCTGGAAGAAGTGATGGTGGTGTGCGCTGGATGAAGATGAAAAGCAAAGATAAAGAACTTCAACTAGAGACTGTTGAATCAGTGTATTACCTGTACACTGACACCATACACCGTATACTATATACAGAGCTTCTGTGTTTAATTTCACTGGTGATCATTGTATTATCTGTACACTGACACTCTATACAGAACTCCTGTGTATAATGGCACTGGTGATAACTGTATTACCTGTACACAATACACTATTTACAGAGCTCCTGTGTATAATGTCACTGGTGATCACTGTATTACCTGTACACAATACACTATATACAGAGCTCCTGTGTATAATGTCACTGGTGATCACTGTATTACCTGTACACTACACACTATATGCAGTGCTCCTGTGTATAATGTCACTGTTGATCACTGTATTATCTGTACACTATATACTATATACAGAGCTCCTGTGTATAATGTCACTGGTGATCACTGTATTACCTGTACACTATACACTACATACAGAGCTCCTGGGTATAATGTCACTGGTGATCACTGTATTACGTGTGCACTGACACTATATACAGAGCTCCTGTATATAAAGGCACTTATGGTAAAATTAGTGTTTTTTTTTTTATTAATGATCAGTATTGTAGTATTCCGTCACTATGTCCCTTGTATGTCATATTATTTGGTAACTATGTGGTGGTAATATGTCGTCCGGCCATGGTGTGATGGTATTTGTTCCTTGTATGTGGTATTATTTGGTAACTATGTGGTGGTAATATGTGGTCTGGTCACGGTGTGGCAGTGTTTGTCTCCTGTATGTGGTATTATTGTTCATTTTAAAAAATGTATGTGACACATTACCTTAAAGAAATATAAATAAAAATATACCTTAAAAAAGTATTGGATATTTTAACAAATATTTAATAGATTAGAGTAGAATAGCGCCTGGCCAAAAGCGTCTACCTAGTCATGGTGGTGGCTTAAAAAAAATCTTTTAGCCAAAACATAAGCTGCTGGCTATGTATGTAATCTGGTGTTAGATGGGAACTGTTAATGTGTGATTGGTGAGGATGTGGTGTTTTTCTATGAGTAGGCGGTGGGACTGATGAAGGTTCGAGGGGGGGTGAAATTCCTGGTGGCAGCCCTGTGTTCAATAATGCATTTACACATATATCAATAATTATGAATTAATTAAACGGAATATAAATTAAAATTTCTGTTTATCTACAGAAAATTGCAGTATAATGATGTTTTGGACTTACTAATTTCCTGCTGCACCTATCGTGTACTTTCCTCATAACTGGAGTACATCTAGTATCATATGCGTCTACAAGCTGCATCCTTTTTATTGCGGTTCGCATAGTTGGAGTTGTGAGGGTCCCAGATTTAGGGCCTCTACTGCACCAGGACAATCAGCATTTTGACATTAATATGTCTGGCCATGTTGCTGGCATCCGTGTAGGTGTGTTCGGAGTTTTTTATAGGTTGCCAGGTCTATCTGCATACCAAGCTTCCTGTTCATAGCTGATGCAATTTCCTGGCTTCAGGGAGATGTGTGCGTTTTTGTCGCACTCTATGCGGTTGGTTCGTGTGGTGTCTGATTTTTTTCTCACACCCATAGGCTAGCATTGGTGAGTCTCACATGATATACAATCACAGCACGCCAAATATGCCTGAGAAAAAAAATAGTGATCTGGGCTGCCTCATTGAATAACATTCATCCAAGTGCAATTCAATTTTAAATGGCATTGCACTCGTCTGATTCATACGCTAGTGTGACTGCGGCTTAATACTTATGTAAGCATGATCCACAGAATTCCATAAAAGGCTGCAGCAAGTTTTTGGAAATGAAAGCCCAAGGCAAGTCACTCCTCGTTTCCTGAGACACTGCGACCAGGATGACCAATAGCAATGCTACACTTCTACAATGGCAGGTGGTCATGGTTGGTCAAATTTATGTTTTCATCATGGCACCATCTCTTTTTTTATGTATATTGCAGTCTTATTAAAAACATGTTTTCAAAAAGATCCAGATATTCAGGGCCAGCTCCAGGTTTTCATGGGCCCCAGGCAAAAGAGTCTCAGTGGGCCCCTTTAACACATACCACAATTCATGATGCACAGATACAGCAGAGAAATATAGGTATAGTACAATGCCAAAGATTTCACTTCTTACATTACATGGGTGATATCTATTGCAAATTCTACAATAACTCAAAAACCGGTGAATCCTCGCAGAGCACAGTGCATACCCTGGGGCCGATTCAAAAGTTTTAATTTTAGACCGCACAGTACAGTCCTCCATACAGTACTTTGGGCACCACATAGTCCTCCATACAGTATTATGGGAACCACATAATCTTCCATATAGTATTATAAGCACCACATAGACCTCTATACTGTATTATGGGCACCACATAGGCCTCCATACAGTATTATGGGCACCACATAGTCTCCATACAGTATAATGAGCCACATATAATGCTTCATAAAGAATAATGGAGCATTATATGGGGTCCATTATTTTGTCTGGAGCATTATATGAGGTTCATTATGCTGTATGGAACATTACATGGGGTCCATTTTTCTGTATGGATCATTATATAGGTTCCATTATTCTGTATGGTCCCATTTAATGCTCCTTACAAAATGGTCCCCACATAATGCACCATACATAAAAAAATGAAATATTCGCCTCTCCTCGCTGGCCTCAGGTCCGGACTCCTCAGCATTGCCGTCTTCAGTCTCTCTATACTGTAACTGCTCAGAGCAGAAGGTGCACTGTAGTGACGTCATTGCGCCCTCTGATCTGAGACATCACAGAGTCAGAAAGAGTGGAAGACACCAGAGCTGCGGATGAACAAGGAGAGGTAAGTATTGCAAGTTCGGGGAGGCCCACTCGCTGACACCTGGTTCCCCTGACTCACGGGTCCCATAGTATGCTGGTGTCCCCAATGTCAAGTGGTCCCCTATGCTTGCTCATACAGAATAATGGGCCCCATATAATGCTCCATACAGAATGGGCCCTATGCAGAATAATGGGCCTCATATATTGCTCCATACAGAATGTGCCCCATATATTGCTCAATAAAGAATGAGCCCCATATAATACTCAACACAGAATGGGCCCATATAATGCTCCATACATAAAAAAAAATGAAATACTTGCCTATCCTTGCTGGCCTCAGGTTCAGACTCCTCAGCGTTGCCGTCTTCCACCTTTCTGCACTGTAACTGCTCAGAGCAGAAGGCGCACTATAGTGACGTCATCGCACCCTCTGACCTGAGACGTCACAGAGTCAGAAAGATCGGAAGACACTGAAGCTGGGAAGGAACAGGGAGAGGTAAGTATTGCACGTGCAGGGGGGTCCACTCTCTGGCACCGAGGTCCCCCGACTCAGGGGCCCCACAGCATGCGGGTGTCCCTGGTGGCGAGTAGGGTTGAGCATTCCGATACTTCCGATACCTGAAATCCAATGTAAGTCTATGGGAACAAAATATCGGAAGTAAGTATCGGAAGTACTTCCGATATTTTGTTCCCATAGACTTACATTGGATTTCAGGTATCGGAACCGGGTTTCGGTATCGGAATGCTCAACCCTAGTGGCGAGTGGTCCACCCCCCCACCATGCTTGCTCAGGGCCCCAGCACTTGCCCGGGTGTGCCAGGTAGTTACGTGTGTTTTGCTTGTGTGTTACGTCCTCACGGGGTGTGACACATTGCTACTGCCACTTTTTTAAATTTTAGCACCTATGTGCATCTCTGTAATCCAAAAATTCTCCCACAATATCTATTTTTTTCTTTCAACATAAAACCTGCTATCTCTTCTCATAACACCTCTTATCATTCCATGCACTGGATTCAATTAGTTATCACAAAGTTTAATGTCAAGCAGTTTTCCTTGTACTGTATCTGGAATGCGGGAGATTAATGACTGAGATAAATTCTTGCTGTGCAGCACAAACCGAGCTCCAGTCTTCTCCATTACCCTCTGATTTTTACTTTTATTCTCTTTTATATTTGTTCCATTTTTCATTCCCGGTAACAAGAAGTTTTTATGTCTGAAAAAAAAAAATATCCCAAGGCAAATGTTTAATTATCGGCCCTTTAACAAACATAGACGCTGCCTGGAATAGATATCATATGGTCCGTAATGTGGTGTGATGAATGGGAATACCGCCCTATGACACACAAATCCATGAATAGACGAAATGACTGGGTGATTGTAGGTGAGAGTCATGCACAGACCAAGGTGTGGTTCTGATTCACCTCAACACATCTTAAAATAAATAATCAAATCTTGCAAGCCGTGTGTCAATAAGTTACAGAGTATAGCATATAACGGCATATTCTGCAGCCCAATCCTAGATAACGGTCTCTTTGTAAAGACATTTTGGGCAGTTTTTAACATTGTAGTGTATGTGCACATGTTGTCTTTTTCAGATGGATCCGCCAAGAATCTGCCTGGAAAAGGACCTCAAAAGCGACTCATAAAATGAACACAGTGCATGCCAATGTCAAATCTTGAGTCACTTCTTTTATCCAGTTTAGGGTTCGGAAATCCTGGAGAAGTCAATAGTGACATTCTCATTCTTCTTGAAAGAACGTATTCTTTCTTTATCAAGTATTTCTTTATTAAAGTTTTTAATTAAAACAAATACAGGCAAAAATAATATCCCCCACCCCCACCCTCAACATAGAGTCTATGTCATAGACCAAAGTATTTAGTCTTTAAAGTAACAAGTAAAAGACACCGGAGGCATCACTGCCTCAAGAACGAAGACAAAACAAATGGTGAAGCTGCTTCAAGAAAACGACCACCGGCTTGGGAAATCTCAGCATGTTAACCATGTGCACATAGCCTTGGAGTATGTTCACGCATGACTTTTAAAGGTAGGAATTCAGAATTAGCATTGCTGCTTCTTTTAACCTGTTCATGTTTTCCAAACAAACCCTGAAGCTGTTAAAGAAAGTAACAAAAGACTGAACGTGTGCACGACAATGTAGTTTTTACATTGCTGTATATTATGTTCAAACAATAGAATAGCTACCGGGAGGTCCAGAGGGTTCAGCGCGGTGACATCATTGCGCCACTCCAGAACTCTGACGTCCTGTGCATGTGTTGGCACTATGACAGCACATTGGTCCCCCCGAGACTTGCCGGTGGAGTCGTCAGGATCCTAGATTAGGTGAGTATATGATTTTTTAATTTTTATTTAAATTTTTGGGAGCTTCGTAAATAGTAGGGGTCCCTGAAACAGTGAGGTACCCTCATAAAGTGCGGGGACCATTATACAGTTTAGGGGCTAATGTGGGACCCATTATACAGTAGAAGGAGCTAATGTGAGCACATTATACAGTATAGGAGCTAATGTGGGGCCTATTATACAGTGTGGTAACTAATGCGGGGGCCATTACAAAGTTTGGAGCTTAATATGGGGAACATTAAACAGTGTGGGAGCTAATGATTAGGCCATTATACAGTTTGAGGCTTACTGTGGGGGCCATTATGCAGTCTGGGGGCTAATGTGAGGGCCATTACACAGTTTGGGAACTAATGTGGGGGCCATTATACAGCGTGGAATTTAATGTAGGGGCCATTACACAGTTTGTGAGCTAATGCAGTGGTCATAATACAGTTTTGTGGCTAATGCATGAGCAATTATACAGTTTGGAAGCTAATGTGAGGGCTATTATATAGCAAGAAAGCTAATGTAGGGCCAGTATACAGTTTGGAAGCTAATGCGGGGTCAATTATACAGTTTGGGGCTAATATGAGGGCTTTTATACAGTTTGGGGCTTAGTGGGGGGCTAGTATACAGTGTGGGAGCTAATGCGGGGGTCATTATATAGTTTCAGGGCTAGTGTGGGGACTACTGTGAAGGCCATTATACAGTGTGTGAGCCATTTTATAGCGTGGGAGCTACTGTGGGGGCCATTATACAGTGTGATGACTTCTTCTATACTGTGTTTTGGGGGAGCAGTGGGGGCATCATGCTATGTATAGAAGAGATAAGGGGATATCACATTGTGTATAGCAAAGTAGTAAGTTCATCATACTGTGCATAGATGAGCTGTATATTGGTTGACTCAGTGGACATTATTAAGTGTCAAGTGGGCATTTAAGCATTATTGTTGTAGGATCACTAATAATATTGTGCCCGTCAAAAGGGCAAAATGTAACGCTGCTTTCTAGGGCATTTGCGCAGATCATTAATATTTTTTTAGGGGACAATTATACCATCTACAGGGCACAGAAGAGGCACTGTTATTATATAAAGGGCACAGTATTGGGCATTATTATGTGGGGCACTAAGAGGAGCGCTGGAATTCTGCCAAACATCAAGTGCAGTAATAGGGACACATATGGCAGGAGTGGCTCAGCATTGGGGTATCAATAGGATGAGTTGTTTGTGCAGGTTGATAATAGACCTGGATGGTGTTAGAAATGTGAGAAGTCACATGCGTCTGTGTTGTAATCTCTGCAAACGAGTCATGGCTGACATGTTATTCTGGGGCAAGTGGAAAAGACGTGAAAAATTAACAACTCCATCAGAAAGAACGTCAGCTGTAAGTTACTATATATAACTGTACTGTAATCACTTGCATGTTCTGCAAGACTGATATGTACCACTATACAGTGGCTTACAAAAGTATTCACCCCTAGGCATTTTTCTTTTTTTGCTACCTCACAACCTGGAATTGTCAACAACTGTGAACAATTGGTTTTCTCTTTACTGTGAAGCAAACAACAAGTAGGACAAAAAACTATGCTTTAACTCATTGTCTTGTTGGAAGTTGAACCTCTGTCCCAAATCACTGACAGACTGAAACAGGTTTTGATCAAGAATATCCCTGTATTTCGAACCATATATCTTCCCCTTGACTCAGACCATTTTCCCTGTCCCTGCTGCTGAAAACCATCTCCACAGCATGATGCTGCCACCACCATATTTCACAGTGGGGATGATGTTCTTGTGGTGATGAGCAGTGTTGATTTGGCGCCAGACATATCAATTAACTTGGTGGCCAAAAAGTTCAGTTTTGGTCTCTTCTGACCACAGCACCTTCCTCCATACATTTTGGGAGTCTCCCACATGTCTTTTGACAAACTCAAAACGAGCATTAGAATTTTTGACCACTCTTCCGTAATGGCCACCTCTATGGAGTGTTCAGATGATTGTGATCATATGGACACATACTCCAGTCTCTGTTTGGGAACTCTGCATCTCCTTCAGGGTTACCTTTGGTCTCTGTGCTGCCTCTCTGATTAATGCCCCCTTGCTCAGGCTGAGAATTTTGGTGGTCAGCCCGCTCTTGGCAGGGTTGTTGTGGTACCATGTTCTTTCCTTTTTAAGATGATAATGGATTTGATGGTGCTCCGGATGATCATCAGAGAATGGGATATTATTTTACAACTTCGTCCCTGACTTGTTTGGAGATCTCCTTGAACCTCATGGTGTTGTTTGGCTAGTGGTACCTCTTGCTTAATGGTGTTACAGCCTCTGTGGTCTTTCAGAGAAGGTGTGCATGTACTGACAGACCATGTAACAATTAGATTGCACACAGGTGGACTTCATTTCACTAAGCATGTGACTTATGAAGATAATTGCTTGCAACAGAAATTTTTAGGGACTTCATCACAAAAGGGAAGAAAACATATTCACATGACAATTTTTAGTTATTTGATCCCATAAATTTAATTTCTGCATATATTTTTCGCACTTCATTTAATCAACTTAGCCTATTTAGCGCTGATGCATCACACACAAATCGGATTACAAAAATGTTTAAACATGTTGAAATGTATCAAAATAGGTAAAGCGATAAATGAGGGGAAGAATAATTTTGCAAGACAGTGTATGTCAACATATGGCGGCAATATCAGTGTGTCACCACAGTTGTAATCATGGTTACTGGTTCCCCCCCCCCTTGGGCTGAACCCCTTGCAACACCCCTGTGTTCAATTTCAGTAACTAGATCCAGGTGGAATCTGACTAAGACACTGTGTAGACATACCCTTTGGGTATATGCACACAGCATTATTTAGACTCCTGAAAAAGTCTCCCAATGCACATACCCTTGCAGTTTCTTGGATGAGGTTTTTAACATAGTTTTGATGCATTTTTTTAAGCTACAGTGCTATGGTCCATGGTAGCAGCTCAAACTTGTCCAACAGGATTATTTTTAATGAAGTCATCTATAGCTGGAGCCTAAGCTTTAAAAATAAATTTAGAAAAGGGGGTGTGCCTCCTTGCACAGTACATGATGGGGATCTTTGGAGCGTAAAAACTAACCATGTGGATAGGCACAAAGCTATGAAAGCACGTGGCTGGGATTAATGCACCTCCCAGCAGGTGTGAACTGCTGTTCTGATGTGCAGTGTACATTGACTCCCTATGGCTGCAGGGTGAGAACGGAGATCCAAACTTTAGAAAGGCTTTGTGAAACACTGTAATGTTTCAGGTGCTGTCCAAGAATGGACCATATTAAAAGGTAATAAGCTTCATAAAAACAGTTTATTTATATAAAAGCAATATGTTTCAGTGCAGTTCTTGCATTGATTTTATGCATCATGATTTCTGATACCTTTTCCAGATGTTCCATTCCTGGGAAGCGTCTTCTGATGCCAGGAACTTATGGTTATATCTAACAGGCATTTACGGGGCATCAGAAGGTAGGAGCAATTTTAAAATGAACCTGTAAGCAGGATTTTGCTAAGCAAACTACAGGCAGGTTGGCACTAATATACTGATTAAAATGATACTTGAGGTAATGAAATCTGTCTTGTGGTTCTTGTGTAATCAATGTTAGAAGTTTTCAGTTAATGAGATGCCCTTGCTCTGGGAAAAGACTGTAGGCAGAGTCTCATCTGTCTGCTTTAAGCCAGAGAATCCAGGGAAAGACTGCCCTGTAGCACAAATAATCTGTCTCTATGATGAGGAACATGTTTGTGCTAATATATGGTCCAGCCATGGTGTGACGGTATTTGTTCCTTGTATGTGCTTCATTTTAAAAAATGTATGTGACACGTTCCCTTAAATACAAACAAATAAAAATATACCTAAAAAGAGTATTGGATATTGTAACAAATGTTTAACAGGTTAGGCCTCTTTCACACATCCGTTTTGCGCATGATGGCGCGATCCTGCCTTTTTTTGTAAAACCGGATCCGGCGAAATGTAATGCCGGATCCGTTTTTTTCCCATTGACTTGTATTAGCGCCTCATCGTGCCGCATGGCCTTGCGGTTCGTCCGGTTTTTGAAGGATCCGGTGTCTGGTCTCATTCCGGCGTCTGGAAAAAACGGCAACTAGAACGTTTTTTTGTCTCCGGCGAAAAAGCCGGAAGATCCGTTTTTTTGTCACAATGAAAGTCTATGAGCGCCGGAATGCACCGGATCCGGCAAAAGCCTGATCCGGATCCGGTTTTTTGTTTTTGTAGCCCAGCCTCCAGCAAACATATGTTTAACCAGGTTAGTGGGACCCTCAGCCATAAGCATGCAGCCAGCCAGGAGCAGAGGAGCCAGGACAAGAGCACCACCAGCACCAGAAGAAACACGGATTTTGGTAAGAACTTACCTGTAAAATCCTTTTCAGCGAAGAAGGAAGGGAGACACACTAGTCATTACTAGTGGGTAGGCGGAGCCCACATAGGATAGAAACACCTTAGATTAAAAAAGTGTTGACCGGCCCCTCCAGCATATAGGACTCCTCCTACTCCAGCTCTCCAGTCGTACCCAAGCTTAAGGAAGAGTAAATATCACCAGCGGAGCAACATAACCCCTTCTGAAGGATTTCAGAGAGAAAAACAAGGAGACAGGTTATGCATATAACAGAAAACCACACAGTCTCAGGTACTACTCACTGAACCTGACCACTGCGATGAGCTGGCGATGCTGGAACAGAGCCTTAGCGCGCCGACCTCAGCCCAGATAATCGCTATCAGAGAAGGGTCACGCCGCATCTGAAAACACAACAACACACTTCTGCCATGGGAGGGATGTGTGTCTCCCTTCCTTCTTCGCTGAAAAGGATTTTACAGGTAAGTTCTTACCAAAATCCGTGTTTCAGCAGCAGATGAAGGAAGGGAGACACACTAGTCATTACTAATGGGATGTCCCAAAGCAGTCCAAAAATAAGGGTGGGCAAAAAAACCAAAAAAGGCAGATACCCAACAACCTAAATAAATGCGCAACTAGCGCTAACTACAAGTTCACAAGAACTTTAAACTACAGCCGCCTGCAGGACCCTACGTCCTAAGGCCGCATCAGCGGAAGCACTGACGTCCACCTTATAAAATTTTGTAAATGTGTGGACGGAGCGCCAGGTCGCCGCCCGGCAGAGCTGAGCTGCCGAGGCTCCTTGATGAAAAGCCCACGATGAACCCACAGCCCTTGTGGAGTGAGCTAGAATCTTAATCGGGCAAGGTTCGCCCTTAAGTCGGTAAGCCTCTAAAATGGCCGACCGAATCAAACGAGCTATAGAATCCTTGGAAGCTTGTTGCCCACGTCGACGACCTGCTGGAATCACAAATAGAGAATCTGACTTCCGAAAACTTTGAGTAATAGACAAATAGAACTTCAAAGCCCGCACCAAATCCAATGTGTGCAAGTCCCGTTCCTTCGCATTCCTTGGCTCCGGACAGAGCGAGGGCAACACAATATCTTGGTTAACATTAAACTGTGACACCACTTTAGGTAGAAAGTCGCCCCGTGTCCGAAGCACTATGCGATCTGGGAGAAACTCCAGAAATAGAGGCGAGCAAGAAAGAGCCGCCAACTCAGAAACCCTTCTCAAAGAAGTGACCGCCACTAGGAAGGCAACCTTCCAAGAGAGAAAGGAAAGATTAACAGAGTCCATAGGCTCAAAAGGTCCATGTTGAAGAGCCTCCAAGACAAGATTGAGCCGCCAAGGAGACACAGGCGCCTTCCGCGGCGGAAATTGACGGTTTACCCCGCGAAAAAAGGAACGTACGTCCCTACGCGAAGCGATAGTCTTCCGAAACAGCAAGGACAGAGCAGAAACCTGTCCTTTCAGAGTGCTAACTGCCAAACCCTTGTCCAGCCCGTACTGCAAAAAGGCCAACAAATTGGGAATGGAAAAAATCCTCGGGTTCCTAGAAGAACCCGAACACCACGAGAAGAAGGCTTCCCAAGTCTTGTGATAAATCCTAGTAGTAGCCGGTCCTCTGGCAGCTCGCAGAGTGGCAATGACCTCGGCTGAAAAACCTTGACGGGTCAAGATTTCGGTCTCAAGAGCCACGCCGTCAAACGCAGAGACTTCAGGTCCGGGTGACGAACGGGCCCTTGGGTTAACAGGTCCGGGCGAAGAGGAAGTGGAAGTGGAGGCGCTGCCAGAAGCGACACCAGTGTCGAGAACCACGTCCTCCTCGGCCAATCTGGGGCTATCACCATAGCCGGGACTCTCTCCAGTCTGATCCGTCGCAACACCAGGGGAAGTAAGGGTATCGGCGGGAACACATAGATTAGCTCGAATTGGTCCCAAGGAGCCACCAGAGCATCCACTGCCACAGCGTTCGAGTCCTTGTACCTGGACATGAACGTCGGTAACTTGGCATTGATCCTGGATGCCATCAAATCCACTTGGGAGTTCCCCAACGGGAGCACAACAGTGCAAAAATTTTCGGGTGAAGACTCCATTCTCCGGGATCCATCTTTTCGCGACTGAGGAAGTCCGCCGTGACATTCTGAACTCCTGGAATGTGAATCGCAGAGATGGCTGGCACTCTGGCCTCGGCCCATACCAGGATCCGAGACACCTCCATCATGAGCCTGAAGCTCCTCGTCCCACCTTGATGGTTGATATACGCGACCGCCGTCGCGTTGTCTGTCTGCACTCGGACTGGTAGACCGCTTAAAGGGACCGTCCAGTGTTGGAGGCAAAGGAAAACTGCCCTCAATTCCAGGATGTTGATCGGCAGGACAGATTCTTCCAATGACCATACTCCCTGGATCCAGAGATCGTTCCAGACACCCCCCCAGCCCGTGAGGCTGACATCGGTGGTTATGATCGACCACCTCGGAGGAAGGAAGGACTTCCCCGGGGATAACGCTTCCGGACGTAACCACCATTCTAGAGACTCTCTCACCCTGTGGGAGATGATGACACTGCAATCCAGTGAAAACTGTGATCGATCCCAACGGTTCAAGATGAACATTTGGAGAGCCCTGGAATGAAATTGGGAAAACGTAATTGCTTCCATTGACGCCACCATCAAACCCAGAAGGCACATACACCTTCGAAGGGACATTGCTGTTGCAGACTTCATGACCTGTACATGACGAAGAAGACTCGCTTGCTTGTCTGGAGGCAGAGACACCACTGCTCGTATCGTGTCGAAATGCATTCCCAAAAACAGGATTGACTGCGACGGTTCCAGAGACGACTTCTCCCAATTGACCAGCCACCCGAAGTCCTCCAGGAGCTGAAGGGATAGATTGCGAGCCGTCACCGCCTTCTCCTTTGAAGACGCCACAATCAAAAGGTCGTCCAGATAGGGAAGAATCGTAACCCCTGTCTTCGCAGAATCGCCATAAGAGGAGCCAGAATTTTTGTAAAAACTCTGGGTGCTGAGGCCAACCCGAATGGCAGAGCCACAAACTAGTAATGGTCCTGGCCTATGGCAAAACGAAGGAAGCGTTGGTGGGCCCTTCCGATGGGGACATGCAAATAAGCGTCGCGAATGTCGATTGACACCAAAAAAATCGTTCTGCGACAAGGCCGCCACAACGGAGCGAAGTGACTCCATGAGGAATTTCCGGGAGAGGACATGCCGATTCAATCTTTTGAGATCTAGAACGGGCGAAATTTGTCCTCCTTCTTTGGGACCACAAAGAGGTTGGAATAAAACCCTCTTCCCCGGTCCTCCGGTGGAACTGGTACCACCACACCCTTCTGTAGAAGGGAATCGACCTCCCGTAGTAGAGCGGCATATAGCTCGGGCTCTGACGGAATGCGGGATTGGCAAAAACTGTCCGGGGGTCGAGAAAGAAACTCTATGAAATAGCCTGCCGACACAACCTGCGTCACCCAGACGTCCGACACGCGGGAAGCCCAAATCGGTTCGAATTGGAGCAGGCGACCTCCCACTCGAGAGCCCTCGAGTGAGGCCCTGGCTGTCACGCTGTCTAATGATATGTATACAATGTCAGTAAACTATTAATACAGGAACAACACTCTATACAACAACTAGTATAGCAACATCAGCATGTAAGTATAGAATAGATTTACCTGACACGATATCTGCTGAACTCAGGGTTAATCTTGAGGACTTGATGAGCTGAAACAGGAAAGAGGTGGACCGGGATCTAACCTGACCCTAAACTGGGGTCCTAACTAATCCCTCACCTTGGAGGTACTGATAATGGTTCAGAGGTCCAAGTCTCCAACCTAACCCTGTCTCCTATCAGACCCTGAACCCTGTAATCAGTCCTAAGAAGGATCCTGACTACCACCAAAGGGATATGGGCTGATCTCAGCTAAATACACAGATTAGACATATAAGACAGACAGGATAACACTCGCTTGCATACACACTCAAACACCAAAGGAACATAAATGGTCTGGGAAATAAACTCTAACCAAGTTGAGCTTAGAACAACTAAGGAGCTCACAACTAAAGTCTATACAGATTCATTCCTATCTGTGGTCTGCATGAAGGTTTCACTGGCAACTCCCCAAGCAGACAACCAGGAATTTAAAGGAAACCAATCAACAAATAATCAATTGCAGCCGGGAGAAACTGCACCCAGTCCCAGCACCGAGCACAGACAGAATTAACTCCCTAGCTGCCAAACACAAAGAAACAGCAGCTCAACTATGAGAAGTCAAAATGTGCAACCGCGACGATCTTCGTGGCAATGCACACATGACAGTACCCCCCCTTCTACGAGGGGCCTCCGGACCCTCAGGGCCAGGCCTGCCTGGGTGAGTTCTGTGGAAGGTCCGAACCAAACGATCTGCGTTAACATCAGACGCAGGGACCCACGTCCTCTCCTCTGGACCATACCCCTTCCAATGCACCAAGTACTGAAGGGACCGGCGATTCAGACGTGAGTCAATGATCTTTGATACTTGAAATTCCAAGTTACCATTGACCAACACAGGAGGAGGAGGTAGAGGTGATGGTATGACTGGTGCCACATACCTTTTAAGTAATGACTTGTGGAACACATTATGAATTTTAAACGTAGGAGGGAGGTCCAGACGAAATGCCACAGGATTAATTATGGAACTGATCCTGTACGGCCTGATGAATCTGGGACCCAGTTTCCAGGAGGGCACTTTAAGTTTTATATTCCTGGTAGACAACCATACCAGATCGTTCACATTCAGATCTGGACCAGAAACTCTCCTCCTATCAGCCATACGTTTGTAACGGTTCCCCATCGCACTCAGATTATTCAATACACCTCTCCACACAGAAGCAAGTGACGACGAGAAACGCTCCTCCTCAGGAACCCAGAAGGGCCCCCCCCATTGAAAGTACAAAACTGGGGATGGAAACCATATGCCCCAAAAAACGGGGACTTACCAGTGGACTCGCTCCGCCTGTTGTTAAGAGCGAACTCTGCCAGAGGCAAGAAAGAAGACCAGTCCTCTTGGTTCTCTGAGACAAAACACCGGAGATATGTCTCTAAGCTCTGATTCAGACGCTCTGTCTGACCATTGGTCTGCGGATGAAAAGCCGAGGAAAATGACAATTGCATCCCCTGACGTAAACAAAATGCCCTCCAAAATTTGGACACAAACTGAGACCCCCTATCTGACACCACATCAGAAGGCAACCCATGAAGTCTAACGATCTCCCTAATGAACATCTGCGCCAGAGTTTTAGCATTAGGGAGTGCAGGAAGAGCAACGAAATGTGCCATCTTACTGAACCTGTCAACAACCACCAGTATGACAGTATTCCCTGACGACGGAGGAAGGGGTCCGTAATGAAGTCCATAGATAAATGAGTCCATGGACGCTCCGGAAGTTTCAAGGGTAAAAGGGTCCCAGACGGACGGGTATGAGGGTTTTAGAGCGAGCACACACCCCACATGACGCGACAAAAGTTATAACATCTTTATTAGCATTAGGCCACCAAAACCGGCGAGAAAGGAGATCTAAAGTAGCCTTACTCCCTGGATGTCCTGCTAGAGCAGAATTATGATGTGCCTCAATAACCTTTTGTCTCAACAGATTTGGGACAAACAGTCTCCCTGGAGGTCCTGCAGGGGCGTCCCCCTGAGCCTCTAACACCTCCTCCTCAAGCTCAGAAAATACAGCCGACACTACCACCCCCTCCTGAAGGATAGGACTCGGGTCATCCGTTTTCCCGGCCCCTGGGAAACTGCGAGACAAGGCATCAGCCTTTACATTCTTAGACCCCGGGCGATAAGTGACGACAAAATTAAACTAAACCTGGTAAAAAACAATGACCATCGAGCTTGTCTGGAATTCAGACGCTTAGCGGATTCCAAATACAACAGGTTCTTGTGATCAGTAATAACGGTAACCGGGTGGACTGCCCCCTCCAAAAAGTGACGCCATTCTTCAAAAGCTAACTTAATGGCCAAAAGTTCCCTATTGCCGATATCATAATTCCTTTCGGCGGACGACAATTTCTTAGAAAAGAAAGCGCACGGATGCCATTTACCAGGGGACGGACCCTGGGACAATATAGCACCCACCCCTACGTCAGACGCATCCACCTCCACAATGAACGGCTGAGATGCATCTGGTTGGATGAGAACGGGTGCCGAAGCAAAACATTTCTTCAAAGAGGAAAAGGCTTGGCAAGCTTTGTCCGACCATTTAGAAAAATCCGTCCTGTTATGTTACGGTAGCTGAGGAGTGCAGGTAAAAAAGGAAATACACCAGAGCAGTTGGAATCTATGAGACTGCAGTACCCTGACTAACCACCACAACTAGAGGCAGCCGTGGAGCGTTCCTACGTTGGTCCTAGACGCCTCGTCACAGCCTGTAATGTATGTGGTACAGTTCATATAGCGTCTTGTGCTTGGGTGCGATGAAAATACTTGAGACACAGGTTGATAAAGAAAGTCTTGTATTGCTTCATACAAATTGGCAAAAATAAACACACAGGTTGCAAACACAGAAGCAGGAGACACAGCAGGCCAGAGTAATCTAAGCTCAGCAATAACTCTCCACAACAGATTCAGATCTTCTTTTCTGTTACCGCAAGTCCATGCAAACGTGAGGCTCTCAAGAGCAGAGTTCAGAGTCCACAAGTGCTTCAGAGTTCCTCAGTAGGAATGGCTGGAGTACAAGGTCCAAGGCTTCAGGAGTCAGAACACAGGTTCACTGCAGGCTAGATTCTGAAGCACTGATTGCTCAGCTGTGGCTGTTTAAGAAGCAAACGGAGAGAATCAGGGTGGGAACATGCAAGCTGGAAAACTCCATTTTGACTGAGGGCAAGATAGCAGCAGCAAAACAGAAAGCAAAATGGCCGACGAACAAACTGAGTTTCAGAAACAGATACACAGAACCTTACACAGCCTGAGAAACTAACTACACCTAAAGATAGAAATAGGAAAGCTATCTGCCCCGGAGCAGAACCCCAAAGATAATAGAAAGCCCCCAAACATGTAATGGCGGTTAGACAAGAAGAAATACTGACACAGAAAGAAAATAGTATGAGCAAACGCTGGGGCCCAAACTATCTAAATTGAAAAGGATAGGAAGGGTACTTACTGCAATCCCAGAAAACCCTGAAAAACACCAACTCTACTAATTTCAAAATCACCTGAGATCACACGACCTCTACCACCTAAATTAGTTCTCTGGTGTAACAAAAACAAAACAGCAGCCACTGAAAAAAAACTGGAAAAAGCAAAAGTACAAAACACAGTGGCTGGACTAAACTGAGAGGGCAAAAGCCCCCGGAGGGGACCCTGAAGGCCCCCACAGAAGTGCAGGACAAAATGCAAAAATATAGCAAAAACACAAAATAAGAAATTGTCTTATCTGATAGCAGGAGATGCAGACACGACACAGCAGGCTACAAGGGAAACTGGAAAGAAGGATTCAGACCAGAACAATTGATCACCGGCAACCCTGATGGGAAAATGACTCCCTTACATAAGACCAATCAGTAACACCTGATTCCCAGTCCTCACAATCCTCACTAGTACCGCTTGTAACCACCAGAGGGAGCCTCTGCTCAGAACTCATCTCAAACCCATTCACAACAGTACCCCCCCCTTGAGGAGGGGTCACCGAACCCTCATTTGAGCAACCAGGTCGGTCAGGATGAGTTCTATGATACGCACGGATAAGTCTCCTAGCATGGATGTCCGAAGCAAACACCCAAGAATTGTCTTCCTGACCATAACCTCTCCATTTAACCAAATACTGGAGTCTTCGTCTAGAAAAACGAGAATCCAATATTTTCTCAACCACATACTCCAGATTGCCCTCAACCAAAACAGGGTCAGGAGGCACAGCAGCAGGAACCACTGGCTCAACAAACCTCTTCAACAAGGACTTGTGGAACACGTTATGGATCTTAAATGTCCCTGGAAGAAGCAAACGAAAAGAAACAGGATTAATAATCTCCATGATCTTATAAGGTCCAATGAAACTAGGCTTAAATTTAGGAGATGCTACTCTCATAGGAATATTCTTTGAGGACAACCAGACCAAGTCCCCCACTTTAAACCGAGGACCATCAGACCTATGCCGGTTAGCAAACCGCTGGGCCTTCTCCTGAGAGAGGGACAACCTCTCCACTACCTGGTCCCAAATCTGCTGCATACGCTCAACAACAGAGTCAACACCTGGACAGACAGAAGCCTCCGTCTGTCCTGAAGAAAATCGAGGGTGAAACCCAGAATTACAGAAAAACGGAGACATCAAAGTGGCAGAGCTAGCCCTATTATTAAGAGCAAACTCAGCCAAAGGCAAAAAAGAGACCCAGTCATCCTGATCAGCAGACACAATGTTCTCAGGAATGCCGTGTAAACGAACCACGTGCTGAAGGAACAACGGCACCAATTCAGAGGAGGAAGGCAACTTAGGTAAAGGCACAAAATGTATCATCTTGGAAAACCTATCACAAATTACCCAGATGGTGGTCAGTCCTGACCAAGTGGAATGACGACGCTTTGGCGGCCCTTTTCCGGAAGGGTCTGTCGGATAATGTAAAGGATGTTATGGTGGGATTCCCTGTCCCCTCTGGTCTCAATGATTCTATGTCATTAGCGATTCAAATTGACAGACGTTTGCGTGAGCGGAGAAGTATGCGTGGAATGGTGTTGCCTTGTGAGCCAGCTGCTGAGCCCATGCAGTGTGATGGAGTGGTGTCTGGGGCACAGCGTCATGAGTTTCGAAAGCGCAATAGGTTATGTTTCTACTGTGGTGATGCCTCTCATGCTATTTCAGTCTGCCCTAAGCGGGGAAGACGTTTTGCACGCTCGGTTGTCTTGGGTAGTGTTCAGACTAAGTTTTTATTAACTGTCACTCTGATATGCTCTCTGTCCTCATTTTCTGCTCAGGCTTTCGTTGATTCTGGAGCAGCTATTAACCTGATGGATTATGATTTTGCTAAACGTTGTGGGTTTCCCTTGATACCCCTACAGAAGTCTATTCCTTTACTGGGGATCGATTCTACCCCTTTGGCTGAGAATAAACCCCAGTTTTCTACTCAGGTGATAATGAGGGTTGAACCTGATCACCAGGAGTGCTGCAAATTTTTGGTTCTATATAATCTGCATGACATTATAGTGCTGGGTTTCCCTTGGTTACAGTCTCATAATCCTGTTTTGGATTGGAAATCTGTGTCTGTAACCAGTTGGGGCTGCCAATGTGTTAATACCAACACTCCTGTTTTTTCTGCCTCCCCCCAGGCTCAGGATGTTCCTGACTTTTTGTTTGATTTTTCTGATGTGTTTAGCGAAAGTAAATCTGCATCCTTACCTCCCCATAGGAGCTATGACTGCGCTATTGAATTAGTGCCAGGTAGTAAATTCCCTAAAGGTCGCCTTTTTAACTTGTCTGTACCTGAACATGACGCTATGCGGTCTTATATCAAGGAATCATTGGAGAAGGGTCATATCAGACCATCCTCTTCACCCTTAGGGGCCGGTGATACTGTTATGTTACGGTAGCTGAGGAGTGCAGGTAAAAAAGGAAATACACCAGAGCAGTTGGAATCTATGAGATTGCAGTACCCTGACTAACCACCACAACTAGAGGCAGCCGTGGAGCGTTCCTACGTTGGTCCTAGACGCCTCGTCACAGCCTGAGAAACTAACTACACCTAAAGAAATAGGAAAGCTATCTGCCCCGGAGCCGAACCCCAAAGATAATAGAAAGCCCCCAAACATGTAATGGCGGTTAGACAAGAAGAAATACTGACACAGAAAGAAAATAGTATGAGCAAACGCTGGGGCCCAAACTATCTAAATAGAAAAGGATAGGAAGGGTACTTACTGCAATCCCAGAAAACCCTGAAAAACACCAACTCTACTAATTTCAAAATCACCTGAGATCACACGACCTCTACCACCTAAATTAGTTCTCTGGTGTAACAAAAACAAAACAGCAGCCACTGAAAAAAAACTGGAAAAAGCAAAAGTACAAAACACAGTGGCTGGACTAAACTGAGAGGGCAAAAGCCCCCGGAGGGGACCCTGAAGGCCCCCACAGAAGTGCAGGACAAAATGCAAAAATATAGCAAAAACACAAAATAAGAAATTGTCTTATCTGATAGCAGGAGATGCAGACACGACACAGCAGGCTACAAGGGAAACTGGAAAGAAGGATTCAGACCAGAACAATTGATCACCGGCAACCCTGATGGGAAAATGACTCCCTTACATAAGACCAATCAGTAACACCTGATTCCCAGTCCTCACAATCCTCACTAGTACCGCTTGTAACCACCAGAGGGAGCCTCTGCTCAGAACTCATCTCAAACCCATTCACAACACCGTCCCTTTTCTTGTCATGTCAGTGAGAGGTTTGACGACAGATGAGAAATTACAAATAAATTTCCGGTAGTAGTTAGCAAACCCCAAAAAACGCTGCAGAGCCTTAAGATCCCCTGGCTGATCCCATTCAAGCACTGCTCTCACCTTTTCAGGGTCCATACGGAAACCGGAGGCTGACACCAAAAAACCCAAAAACTGAAGTTCCTGTACGGCAAATACACACTTCTCCAGTTTGGCGTATAGTTTATTGTCTCGCAAGATCTGCAACACCTGTCTCACATGCTCCTGATGAGACACAAGATCTGGCGAGTAAATTAAAATGTCGTCCAAATATACAACCACAAACAGCCCCACAAGGTGACGAAAAATGTCATTAACAAAATGTTGGAATACTGCTGGTGCAGTAGTCAGACCAAAAGGCATGACTAGGTTCTCATAATGTCCCTCCGGCATGTTAAACGCCGTTTTCCACTCATCCCCCTCTTTTATCCTAATCAGATTATACGCCCCCCTGAGATCCAATTTAGAAAACCATTTGGCGCCAACAATTTGATTGAAGAGATCAGGAATAAGAGGGAGTGGATACGGATCTCGAACAGTAATCCGATTAAGTTCGCGGAAATCCAAGCAAGGGCGTAGGCCTCCATCTTTCTTCTTCACAAAGAAGAACCCCGCGGCTACTGGGGAAGATGAAGGTCTAATATGCCCTTTAAAAAACTGACCGGCACATCCAAACTTAGATTCAGTGTGAACAGGTGCCAAACCCAGAGTCACCAACTCATATACATACAAGAAGAAAAGGTAGCACACTGTAGCGCTATAGCTTGCAAACACGAAATATGAAAAATATGAAAAATGAATTACATCATTACCTTAGAAATATGAAAAATTGAGAAGTCTTAGCGCATAAGATGGCCAAATTATGTGAGCCTGATAGCCACGTCAAGGCTCTTCTCGTATATCAGGTCCCTAACTAATGCCTATCCTCGCTTTAGAAAAGTCTGTCTGCATGGGAACCTATGAATCCTCTTTTCAGACTAAAATCTACATCTCTGTGGAGGGGTGATGAACCTGCTGTAATTAAAAGGCCTGTGACCACCAGGTGGAGTGCTCAGGCAGAAGGTAAATGAATACACATCAAAAAACTGACCGGCACATCCAAACTTAGATTCAGTGTGAACAGGTGCCAAACCCAGAGTCACCAACTCATATACATACAAGAAGAAAAGGTAGCACACTGTAGCGCTATAGCTTGCAAACACGAAATATGAAAAATATGAAAAATGAATTACATCATTACCTTAGAAATATGAAAAATTGAGAAGTCTTAGCGCATAAGATGGCCAAATTATGTGAGCCTGATAGCCACGTCAAGGCTCTTCTCGTATATCAGGTCCCTAACTAATGCCTATCCTCGCTTTAGAAAAGTCTGTCTGCATGGGAACCTATGAATCCTCTTTTCAGACTAAAATCTACATCTCTGTGGAGGGGTGATGAACCTGCTGTAATTAAAAGGCCTGTGACCACCAGGTGGAGTGCTCAGGCAGAAGGTAAATGAATACACATCAAAAAACTGACCGGCACATCCAAACTTAGATTCAGTGTGAACAGGTGCCAAACCCAGAGTCACCAACTCATATACATACAAGAAGAAAAGGTAGCACACTGTAGCGCTATAGCTTGCAAACACGAAATATGAAAAATATGAAAAATGAATTACATCATTACCTTAGAAATATGAAAATTGAGAAGTCTTAGCGCATAAGATGGCCAAATTATGTGAGCCTGATAGCCACGTCAAGGCTCTTCTCGTATATCAGGTCCCTAACTAATGCCTATCCTCGCTTTAGAAAAGTCTGTCTGCATGGGAACCTATGAATCCTCTTTTCAGACTAAAATCTACATCTCTGTGGAGGGGTGATGAACCTGCTGTAATTAAAAGGCCTGTGACCACCAGGTGGAGTGCTCAGGCAGAAGGTAAATGAATACACATCAAAAAACTGACCGGCACATCCAAACTTAGATTCAGTGTGAACAGGTGCCAAACCCAGAGTCACCAACTCATATACATACAAGAAGAAAAGGTAGCACACTGTAGCGCTATAGCTTGCAAACACGAAATATGAAAAATATGAAAAATGAATTACATCATTACCTTAGAAATATGAAAAATTGAGAAGTCTTAGCGCATAAGATGGCCAAATTATGTGAGCCTGATAGCCACGTCAAGGCTCTTCTCGTATATCAGGTCCCTAACTAATGCCTATCCTCGCTTTAGAAAAGTCTGTCTGCATGGGAACCTATGAATCCTCTTTTCAGACTAAAATCTACATCTCTGTGGAGGGGTGATGAACCTGCTGTAATTAAAAGGCCTGTGACCACCAGGTGGAGTGCTCAGGCAGAAGGTAAATGAATACACATCAAAAAACTGACCGGCACATCCAAACTTAGATTCAGTGTGAACAGGTGCCAAACCCAGAGTCACCAACTCATATACATACAAGAAGAAAAGGTAGCACACTGTAGCGCTATAGCTTGCAAACACGAAATATGAAAAATATGAAAAATGAATTACATCATTACCTTAGAAATATGAAAAATTGAGAAGTCTTAGCGCATAAGATGGCCAAATTATGTGAGCCTGATAGCCACGTCAAGGCTCTTCTCGTATATCAGGTCCCTAACTAATGCCTATCCTCGCTTTAGAAAAGTCTGTCTGCATGGGAACCTATGAATCCTCTTTTCAGACTAAAATCTACATCTCTGTGGAGGGGTGATGAACCTGCTGTAATTAAAAGGCCTGTGACCACCAGGTGGAGTGCTCAGGCAGAAGGTAAATGAATACACATCAAAAAACTGACCGGCACATCCAAACTTAGATTCAGTGTGAACAGGTGCCAAACCCAGAGTCACCAACTCATATACATACAAGAAGAAAAGGTAGCACACTGTAGCGCTATAGCTTGCAAACACGAAATATGAAAAATATGAAAAATGAATTACATCATTACCTTAGAAATATGAAAAATTGAGAAGTCTTAGCGCATAAGATGGCCAAATTATGTGAGCCTGATAGCCACGTCAAGGCTCTTCTCGTATATCAGGTCCCTAACTAATGCCTATCCTCGCTTTAGAAAAGTCTGTCTGCATGGGAACCTATGAATCCTCTTTTCAGACTAAAATCTACATCTCTGTGGAGGGGTGATGAACCTGCTGTAATTAAAAGGCCTGTGACCACCAGGTGGAGTGCTCAGGCAGAAGGTAAATGAATACACATCAAAAAACTGACCGGCACATCCAAACTTAGATTCAGTGTGAACAGGTGCCAAACCCAGAGTCACCAACTCATATACATACAAGAAGAAAAGGTAGCACACTGTAGCGCTATAGCTTGCAAACACGAAATATGCTATAGCGCTACAGTGTGCTAAAGCTATAGCGCTACAGTGTGCTACCTTTTCTTCTTGTATGTATATGAGTTGGTGACTCTGGGTTTGGCACCTGTTCACACTGAATCTAAGTTTGGATGTGCCGGTCAGTTTTTTGATGTGTATTCATTTACCTTCTGCCTGAGCACTCCACCTGGTGGTCACAGGCCTTTTAATTACAGCAGGTTCATCACCCCTCCACAGAGATGTAGATTTTAGTCTGAAAAGAGGATTCATAGGTTCCCATGCAGACAGACTTTTCTAAAGCGAGGATAGGCATTAGTTAGGGACCTGATATACGAGAAGAGCCTTGACGTGGCTATCAGGCTCACATAATTTGGCCATCTTATGCGCTAAGACTTCTCAATTTTTCATATTTCTAAGGTAATGATGTAATTCATTTTTCATATTTTTCATATTTCGTGTTTGCAAGCTATAGCGCTACAGTGTGCTACCTTTTCTTCTTGTATGTATATGAGTTGGTGACTCTGGGTTTGGCACCTGTTCACACTGAATCTAAGTTTGGATGTGCCGGTCAGTTTTTTGATGTGTATTCATTTACCTTCTGCCTGAGCACTCCACCTGGTGGTCACAGGCCTTTTAATTACAGCAGGTTCATCACCCCTCCACAGAGATGTAGATTTTAGTCTGAAAAGAGGATTCATAGGTTCCCATGCAGACAGACTTTTCTAAAGCGAGGATAGGCATTAGTTAGGGACCTGATATACGAGAAGAGCCTTGACGTGGCTATCAGGCTCACATAATTTGGCCATCTTATGCGCTAAGACTTCTCAATTTTTCATATTTCTAAGGTAATGATGTAATTCATTTTTCATATTTTTCATATTTCGTGTTTGCAAGCTATAGCGCTACAGTGTGCTACCTTTTCTTCTTGTATGTATATGAGTTGGTGACTCTGGGTTTGGCACCTGTTCACACTGAATCTAAGTTTGGATGTGCCGGTCAGTTTTTTGATGTGTATTCATTTACCTTCTGCCTGAGCACTCCACCTGGTGGTCACAGGCCTTTTAATTACAGCAGGTTCATCACCCCTCCACAGAGATGTAGATTTTAGTCTGAAAAGAGGATTCATAGGTTCCCATGCAGACAGACTTTTCTAAAGCGAGGATAGGCATTAGTTAGGGACCTGATATACGAGAAGAGCCTTGACGTGGCTATCAGGCTCACATAATTTGGCCATCTTATGCGCTAAGACTTCTCAATTTTTCATATTTCTAAGGTAATGATGTAATTCATTTTTCATATTTTTCATATTTCGTGTTTGCAAGCTATAGCGCTACAGTGTGCTACCTTTTCTTCTTGTATGTATATGAGTTGGTGACTCTGGGTTTGGCACCTGTTCACACTGAATCTAAGTTTGGATGTGCCGGTCAGTTTTTTGATGTGTATTCATTTACCTTCTGCCTGAGCACTCCACCTGGTGGTCACAGGCCTTTTAATTACAGCAGGTTCATCACCCCTCCACAGAGATGTAGATTTTAGTCTGAAAAGAGGATTCATAGGTTCCCATGCAGACAGACTTTTCTAAAGCGAGGATAGGCATTAGTTAGGGACCTGATATACGAGAAGAGCCTTGACGTGGCTATCAGGCTCACATAATTTGGCCATCTTATGCGCTAAGACTTCTCAATTTTTCATATTTCTAAGGTAATGATGTAATTCATTTTTCATATTTTTCATATTTCGTGTTTGCAAGCTATAGCGCTACAGTGTGCTACCTTTTCTTCTTGTATGTATATGAGTTGGTGACTCTGGGTTTGGCACCTGTTCACACTGAATCTAAGTTTGGATGTGCCGGTCAGTTTTTTGATGTGTATTCATTTACCTTCTGCCTGAGCACTCCACCTGGTGGTCACAGGCCTTTTAATTACAGCAGGTTCATCACCCCTCCACAGAGATGTAGATTTTAGTCTGAAAAGAGGATTCATAGGTTCCCATGCAGACAGACTTTTCTAAAGCGAGGATAGGCATTAGTTAGGGACCTGATATACGAGAAGAGCCTTGACGTGGCTATCAGGCTCACATAATTTGGCCATCTTATGCGCTAAGACTTCTCAATTTTTCATATTTCTAAGGTAATGATGTAATTCATTTTTCATATTTTTCATATTTCGTGTTTGCAAGCTATAGCGCTACAGTGTGCTACCTTTTCTTCTTGTATGTATATGAGTTGGTGACTCTGGGTTTGGCACCTGTTCACACTGAATCTAAGTTTGGATGTGCCGGTCAGTTTTTTGATATGTATTCATTTACCTTCTGCCTGAGCACTCCACCTGGTGGTCACAGGCCTTTTAATTACAGCAGGTTCATCACCCCTCCACAGAGATGTAGATTTTAGTCTGAAAAGAGGATTCATAGGTTCCCATGCAGACAGACTTTTCTAAAGCGAGGATAGGCATTAGTTAGGGACCTGATATACGAGAAGAGCCTTGACGTGGCTATCAGGCTCACATAATTTGGCCATCTTATGCGCTAAGACTTCTCAATTTTTCATATTTCTAAGGTAATGATGTAATTCATTTTTCATATTTTTCATATTTCGTGTTTGCAAGCTATAGCGCTACAGTGTGCTACCTTTTCTTCTTGTATGTATATGAGTTGGTGACTCTGGGTTTGGCACCTGTTCACACTGAATCTAAGTTTGGATGTGCCGGTCAGTTTTTTGATGTGTATTCATTTACCTTCTGCCTGAGCACTCCACCTGGTGGTCACAGGCCTTTTAATTACAGCAGGTTCATCACCCCTCCACAGAGATGTAGATTTTAGTCTGAAAAGAGGATTCATAGGTTCCCATGCAGACAGACTTTTCTAAAGCGAGGATAGGCATTAGTTAGGGACCTGATATACGAGAAGAGCCTTGACGTGGCTATCAGGCTCACATAATTTGGCCATCTTATGCGCTAAGACTTCTCAATTTTTCATATTTCTAAGGTAATGATGTAATTCATTTTTCATATTTTTCATATTTCGTGTTTGCAAGCTATAGCGCTACAGTGTGCTACCTTTTCTTCTTGTAATATGCCCTTTGGCCAGACTTTCAGAAATATAATCTTTCATAGCCTGCCTCTCAGGACCAGAAAGATTATACAACCTAGCTTTAGGCAACTTAGCATCAGGAAGGAGATTAATAGAGCAGTCATACACGCAATGAGGAGGCAACTCCTGACACCCCTCCTCAGAGAAAACATCCCCAAAATCCTCCAAAAAAGGAGGCAATGTACTAGGCACGACCGCACTGATGACTGTGTTCATGCAGTTGCTTTTGCAAAACTCACCCCATTGGCTTATTTCTCTGGACTGCCAATTAATCACAGGGTTATGTTTAACCAACCAATGGGAGTAGGTAGACCCTCCAACACATAACAAGATAATTGTTCCCTATGTATTGCCCCTACCCGAAGGTCAATGTTATGAACCTCATGAACAAAGCTACCTTGGCCGAGAGGCCTGGCGTCAATGGAGAATATAGGGATCGGTTTGACCAATACACTCAGATGCATACCTTGAGCCTGAGCAAACTGAGCGTCAACCAGATTAGCCCCGGAACCACTATCAAGAAGAACAGACAATCTCTCCACTCTCGTACCAACTACCACCTCCACTGGTACAAGGAACTGAGAAGAACTGGCGGATGAAATACATACTCCCAGGTTGTCGTCCACCACACAACCTGGGATTAACAGTTTTCCGGCGACTTTTGGCTCAACAAGGCACGGGATGGACATTCTCCAACAAAATGTCCCTCTTTCCCGCAGAAAAAACATCTTCTAGTCCTGCGGCGTACCGCCAATCCCCTCCTACGAAATGATGTCCCTCCCAACTGCATAGGCTCATCCGAACAGACAAGGGGAACCTCAACATAAGGGACTTTAGTGGTAGGTGGAGAAACAACAGGGAGTGGGGTTACCTCACCCCTCTCCCGAAGCCGTCTATCAGTACGGATAGCTAAGGCCATAGCAGCCTCCAGAGAAGGAGGAGACTCATACTGAGCCAAAACGTCTTTAATTTATCAGAAAGCCCATGACAAAACTGGCTCCTAAGAGCTGGGTCATTCCACTGAGTATCTGTGGCCCATCTACGAAACTCAGAAGCAAATTCCTCTGCCAGGACGATCTCCCTGCTGTATCTTACGTAATTTTGTCTCAGCAAGAGAGACCCGATCTGGGTCATCATATACCAATCCCAGGGCAGTAAAAATTGATCTACAGACAGTAGAGCCGGGGATCCCGGAGGAAGGGAAAATGCCCAGGATTGAGGGTCCCCTTGCAGAAGTGAGATAACAATTCCCACTCTCTGCTCCTCACTCCCTGATGATCGAGGCCGAAGCCGAAAATACAATTTACATGCCTCCCGGAAGGTGAAAAATTTGTCTCGCCCACCAGTGAACCTGTCCGGGAGAGCTACTTTAGGTTCAACTCTGGTTTGCTCCAGGGGAGACAAAACTTTGGACTTAATGTCCGTCAGCTCCATGGATAATCCCTGCAACTGCAGAGCCAGCTGGGCTACTGGATCCATGGTAACTGGAGATAATTTTTATGGCCAGTGAAAATGTCACGCTGTCTAATGATATGTATACAATGTCAGTAAACTATTAATACAGGAACAACACTCTATACAACAACTAGTATAGCAACATCAGCATGTAAGTATAGAATAGATTTACCTGACACGATATCTGCTGAACTCAGGGTTAATCTTGAGGACTTGATGAGCTGAAACAGGAAAGAGGTGGACCGGGATCTAACCTGACCCTAAACTGGGGTCCTAACTAATCCCTCACCTTGGAGGTACTGATAATGGTTCAGAGGTCCAAGTCTCCAACCTAACCCTGTCTCCTATCAGACCCTGAACCCTGTAATCAGTCCTAAGAAGGATCCTGACTACCACCAAAGGGATATGGGCTGATCTCAGCTAAATACACAGATTAGACATATAAGACAGACAGGATAACACTCGCTTGCATACACACTCAAACACCAAAGGAACATAAATGGTCTGGGAAATAAACTCTAACCAAGTTGAGCTTAGAACAACTAAGGAGCTCACAACTAAAGTCTATACAGATTCATTCCTATCTGTGGTCTGCATGAAGGTTTCACTGGCAACTCCCCAAGCAGACAACCAGGAATTTAAAGAAAACCAATCAACAAATAATCAATTGCAGCCGGGAGAAACTGCACCCAGTCCCAGCACCGAGCACAGACAGAATTAACTCCCTAGCTGCCAAACACAAAGAAACAGCAGCTCAGCTGTGAGAAGTCAAAATGTGCAACCGCGACGATCTTCGTGGCAATGCACACATGACACTGGCGTCAGTCCGCCTTAGCGGGCTTTTTGTCAGCTTCCCGCTCGTCTTGGCGGAAGCTCTGTTTCCAGAAAGTTTCTGGATTTCTGAACATTCTTTTTTCCCGAAAAAGAGGGACGCCCCGATCCCCAAGAGGGCTGACCGAACCGTCCCCTGGACCGAAAGGACCGCCGACTAGTACCGGCACTATGCCTGCCAGCCACAGAAGACACAGCTCTTCGCTGCGGTAAAGCCATTTCTTTTGCCTTTGCCTTGGCAATCAGCTCCGTGAGGTCAGATCCAAATAGCTGACCACCCTTGTAAGCTAAAGAAAGCAAACCTTGCTTGGAAACCGCGTCTCCGGTCCACTGTCTAAGCCACAGAGCTCTCCTGACTGTGATCGCCGAGGATTGTGCCCTGGACAGCAGTGAGGCAGTATCCAAACCTGCATCACTGCCATATCGTGCTGCATCCTCCAATGACTTGAAAAGCCCCTCTACCTCGGATAGTGGGGATCCATCTTGCCACGCTGTCCGTAGATGGTCTAACTAGCTCAGGGAAGCTTTACAAGCACACATGGATCATAGCACTGCTCTGAATCCATGACCCGCGGCCTCGTAGATGGATTTCGCTGCCATCTCCGTTTTTCTGTCCAGCGGATCCTGCAGACTCGCCTTCCCTTTAACAGGAAGCAATGAGGATTTGCTAAGCTGGGATAAAGGGACATCCACTTCAGGAGAAGGAATCCAATTATCAATCAACTTCGTCGTACACGGATATAGCGTCTCAAAAAACCGTGTCCCCTGAAAACGTTTATCTGGACACAGGTGTTCCTTCTCCACTGCCTCATTAAGTTCGTCCAGAGATGGTAAGGCTAATCGCGACCTATGCGACTCCTGAAACATCCGGGACGACTTACCAGGACGTCTAGTTACCTCCTCCGGTAACTGTAACGCCTCCCTCATGGCTCCAATAAAAGCCTCTGTACGGCTCAAAAGAGAGGCAGAGTGTCCCTGCTGATCCTCCTTATCCGAATCGGACACCTCCCCATTCGAGCTTGAAGGGGAACCCTCAATGCCCGAAATCTCCGAGTCGCTAAGCGGGGAAGAAGGCATCGGCCTGTGTCGCTTCCTACCATGAGAGGATCTAGCTGACACCCAATAACCTAGAAGGTCAGAAAGGCCATTAATTGAACGAGTGAGGGCCTCCATTTTGTCATCACTGACACCTCTGACCGCTGCGCTTGACGCCGTCGAGGTCTGTGTGTCAGATACGCGAGACTGATCCTGTAGCGGATCTGAGAGACGGTCCGCACCTCCTGGACCCTGATCCGACATGCCCTCACACAGTATATGGCAGGTCAAACACCTGTCAGCAACTAGAACAGTGTGGTTTTTCCAAAGGCAAAATGTACGCTGAAGGGTTAAGCTCTTAAAGAGAGAGCTACCCCAGCTGTCTCCCAATAAAGGGTTAACCACCAAAGAAGGGGTAAATGTCGCAGACTCCCCACAACCCTTGTATAATGAAAGGGTGTGCGAGCCCCAGGCGCCTCTTATGAGGTAACAGCTGCAGGACAGAGTTTCAAAGGTATGCCACACTAAACAAGAACGGCAACAAGATCGCTAACATATTGCGCTGAATTGTACATCGCAATGACCGCCAAAGTCGCTAAGGAGATCGCTAACCACTTATGCGTCGTCAATGAGATCGCCCACTGTGGCAGCTACTAGCGACATTAAAGACGATCACAAAAAACAAACGATCGCAAAGTTAAGCGACGCTATTGTGATCGCAGCGGAAGCGTTCCGTGTGACAGTACCTCCTGCGCTGTGGGTGTGAGGGGGTCAAGCTTCTGCCCTGATAGATAGAAGCGACTCACCCAGCTGGCCGCGGTGTAGTGTCTTCCTTTCGGTCGGTCGGGGGGAGCGGAGAGTGAGGAGCCTGAGAAGGCCTTCAGTAATGGCCGCCACGCTAGAGGAGAGAGAGACCGGAAGAGGAAAAAGGCAGGGAAGCCACGCCCCCCGCCGGTTTCAAAAAAAGCGCGCGACTCACTCCGCTCCCGCTCCCATGTCCTGCAGGTATCCACCTGCGGACAAAAGTACACAATCACCACACATGAATACATGTAGCAGCGGCTGCCGCAGCAGCCGCTGAAGCACTCAAAACACATTAAAATGTGGAGTACTCACCCAGCTGAGCACCACAGGGACCCCTTAGAGATTTGTGGCGCTGTGCCCGTAGCTTCCCCCCAGGGAACGCAGTGACCCCAGAAGCGCGGTTTGCGTCCCCGCCAGGGAAGCAATCCTCATCCCCCAGGGCCGGCAGGGTTCTGCAGGGACCACCTTACAGGGTAATACAGATCCGCCAAGGGAGAGGTGGGGGTCCAGCAGCGCTGAGACCCCTGAGACCTCGAGACCACTGGCGGTCCAAGTCTCTGTCCGATTAAAATAAAAAAATCTTCTGAGGAGCTGCTTCCAGCAGCGACTATCCTCTGTGACCTCAAATTTTAGACTGGAGAGCTGGAGTAGGAGGAGCCCTATATGCTGGAGGGGCCGGTCAACACTTTTTTAATCTGAGGTGTTTCTATCCTATGTGGGCTCCGCCTACCCACTAGTAATG
This sequence comes from Oophaga sylvatica, assembly GCA_033576555.1. Taxonomy (NCBI): domain Eukaryota; kingdom Metazoa; phylum Chordata; class Amphibia; order Anura; family Dendrobatidae; genus Oophaga; species Oophaga sylvatica. Next base: position 221,374,738 of record JARQOD010000003.1, on the reverse strand, counting down.
ACTAGTGTGTCTCCCTTCCTTCATCTGCTGCTGAAATGGATCACCAAGGGGAGAAGAGGTCATCCGACAGCAGATGGTAAATATCACATCCCACATTCCCAAAAAATGTAACCAATTTTTTCTTTTTCAGCTAGGGCCATGGAATATCCATATATTCACTGGCCTTTTTTGTGTCTTTATTCCACAGCAGACGACGCCAAACTGAAGCAGCAGCAAGGGAGCAGCAGCAGCACCAAGGGGAGGAGAGGTCATCTGACACCAGACGGTAAATATCACATCCGCCATTCCCAAAAAATTTAACCAATTTTTTCTTTTTCAGCCAGGGCCATGGAATATCCATATATTCACTGGCCCTTTCTGTGTCTTTATTCCACAGCAGACGATGCCAAACCGAAGAAGAAGCAGCAGCGACACCAATTCTGGAGTCCGGGGACCTGCAGCGTCCGCAGGACAACACATCTTCTTCTGGGAGCCCTCCCTCTTATCGTCAGCATTTAGCGGTAAAAAATTATTATATATATTTTGTTTTCACAATCCATCTGTGGGATATATCTATTCATTTTTTTTTTTAATAACAGGAATGACAAGCTGAAGAGGAGCTCCCAGAAGAAGAAGGACGGGGTGGACAGATACCTGGAGTGGGCTCACAATTCGTAAGTATCCTGCATCAATCGCAGAAAAACATCACACTACACAGAACACATAGAAAACCATTTAGTACAGACATCACACAGCACACAACACATATGCCTACATCCCATTTTTTTTTTCCTTTAGTCTCCAAAATCTGGTGCTCGTGCAAGAGGCCCTCGCAGTGCCTCCCAGAGTCGTTGGCGTGAGAGACGCGGAGGTCACCATCGTGTAAGTATATATATATATATATATATATATATATATATATATATATATATATATATTTCTTTTAACTTGGTAGTGTGGAGGCTAATGTACTTTTTTTTTCTCTTTTTCTTTAACAGGCTTCACAGCGTGCTCCCGACTCGGACAGTGAGGAGGAGGGATTACATGTGGACCTCCTCATTGATCAGGTCCGAGAAAGGGGGCCGCTGTGGAACATGGGGGACCGCCGCCATGCTGATCTTATCGTGACACGTCGGCTCTGGGAGGAAGTCTGTTCGCTACTGGTGGACCACTGGGAGGACCTCAATATTCGGGCCCAGACTGAACACCGTAAGTACTGTATATACAGTTCAGGTTGCTGGATGTAAAGCAGAAATTCCCAAACTTCAGTCCTCGTGGCCCCCACGGGTCATGTTTTCAGGATTTCCTTTTGTGCAACACTATGGAAATCCTGAAAACATGACCCGTGGGGACCATGAGGACTGTAGTTTGGGAAACACTGATGTTGTATACTAACCAATTTGTGCTTTCTCGTTTCAGGGGAGAGAATTGTGAAGCAGTGACGGTCTATCAGGGATCGCTTCAAGAAGGAGTTCAACAAGGAGATGCGGGCCCCGAGTGGATCTGCAGGACGCCGGAGCAAATACAAATATGCAAGAGCCCTGGGGTTCCTACGGGCAACAATGGTCACCAGAAGGTAAATATTCAAAAGGAAATGTTAATATGTGTAACTACATTTTTTTTTTCTGCCAGGGCCATTCCATATCTCTATATTAATTGTATTTTTTTTCTCTTTATTCCACAGCACGGTGACCAGCACTCGGGCGCCCGCAGAGTTGGACCCTTCTGGGGCGATCCCTCAGGAGACCGGCACCGAGGGACACTTCGACCGCCCCGGCCCATCCGCACCTTCCCAGCTTTCCCTGACACGTGAGCCTTTTGTCCCCTCCACCAGCGCTGGAGCATCGTGGCCGCCTGCATTACATGAATTTGCTGGTGAGGAGATAACATTCCCTTTACCCCACCCTTCTGCCACTGCCACCTCCAGTATACCTGCGGCTACTGGGCGGCTGTGGCAAAGGAGTCAGGAAAGGAACTATGCGCCCGAGTTCTTGCATCTCAATGCATCTTTCCAGAACTGTCTGAAAGAATTATCTGAACAACTTGCCGCAGGCATGAATCAGATAAACACCAACATTTTGGAGGTGAAGACACTTCTGCAAACCATGCATTCAGAAGCAAGAACTTCTTCAAATCACAGCTTTTTCAGGTCTGTAGCTGTGCGCATGGATGCGCTATCTACTGACCAGCAGATTATTTTTTATTATTATTATTTATTTATATAGCACCATTGATTCCATGGTGCTGTACATGAGAAGGGGTTACATACAAATTACAGATATCACTTACAGTAAACAAACTAACAATCACAGACTGGTACAGAGGGGAGAGGACCCTGCCCTTTCGGACTTACATTCTACAGGATGGGGGATGGAGACAGCAGGTTGGGGGATTGCAGCAGTTCCGGCTGTAGGCTTTCCTGAAGAGATGGGTTTTCAGGTTACGTCTGAAGGATCCGAGAGTGGTTGATAGTCGGACGTGTTGGGGCATAGAATTCCAGAGGATGGGGGATATTCGGGAGAAGTCTTGGAGGCGGTTGAGTGAGGAGCGAATAAGTGTGGAGGAGAGAAGGAGGTCTTGGGAGGACCGGAGATTACGTGAGGGAAGGTATTGGGAGATTAGTTCAGAGACATATGGGGAGACAGGTTATAGATGGCCTTGTAGGTCAGTATTAGTAATTTGAATTGGATTCGCTGAGGAAATGGGAGCCACTGAAGAGATTTGCAGAGGGGAGACGGGAGGAGTAGTAAGGAGAGAGATGAATTAGTCGGGCAGCAGAGTTAAGGATGGACTGGAGAGGTGCGAGGGTGTTAGCAGGGAGGCCAGAGAAAAGGATGTTGCAGTAGTCGAGGCGGGAGATGATGAGGGCATGCACAAGCATTTTAGTAGATTGAGGGTTGAGGAAGGGACGGATTCTGGAAATATTTTTGAGCTGGAGGCGACTGGAGGTAGAAAGAGCTTGGATGTTTGGTTTGAAGGACAGGGCAGAGTCAAGGGTTACTCCGAGGCAGCGGACCTCCGGTACGGAGGAAAGCGTGGTGTTGTCAATTGTTATAGATAGGTCAGGTAAGGAAGATCTGTGAGATGGGGGAAAGATGATGAGTTCAGATTTGTCCACATTGAGTTTGAGGAAGCGGAAGGAAAAGAAGGAGGATATGGCTGATAGACACTCAGGGATTCTGGACAGCAGAGAGGTGATGTCTGGGCCAGAGAGGTAGATCTGAGTGTCATCAGCATAAAGGTGGTACTGAAATCTGTGGGACTTTATGAGTTGCCCCAGGCCAAGTGTATAGATTGAGAAGAGTAGGGGTCCTAGAACAGAGCCTTGGGGGACTCCAACAGAGAGAGGGTGGGACAAGGAGGTAGTGTGGGAGTGGGAGACGCTGAATGTGCGGTTGGAAAGGTATGAGGAGATCCAGGATAGGGCAAGGTCCTTGATGCCAAAGGAGGAGAGAATCTGTAGTAGAAGGCAGTGGTCAACTGTGTCGAAAGCAGAGGACAGGTCAAGAAGGAGGAGTATAGAGTATTGTCTGTTAGCTTTGGCTGTGAGTAGGTCGTTAGTAATTTTCATCAGGGCTGTCTCAGTGGAGTGATGGGGGCGAAAACCAGATTGTAGATTGTCAAAGAGCAAGTTAGATGAGAGATGGGAGGAAAGTTCAGCGTGGACGTGCTGTTCCAGGAGTTTGGAATTACATACATCTGCTGTTCCAGCAGATGTATATAATGCATACTTGCCACGCTGCTCTAGTGCAGGCTACCTCCCAACCTCCTCCACCCACCCCAGTCATTCCTCCACCTGCCCCCCCTCCAGCCACTGTCCCTCCTCGCCCTCCTATTCAATACAAGCCACCTCCCCAGTACCAGCCACATCCCCAGTTCCAGCCACCTCCCCAATTCCAAATAGCAATTTGCAGACAGCACACAAATGGGTCAGGGATGCACGCTCCGGTCCATGGATCCAAATGGGCCACAAAGTCCACAAATAAAAAAGAAGAGCAGCATCAGTCCAGGTGAAAAATTAGAAAAGCTTTATTCTGCCATGACAAATGACGACGTTTCGGCCATAGAGTGGCCTTTTTCAAGTATACCAAAACATACAAAGGCGTCCTTTAAATAGTGTGGAGGAGCCAATCACTAGTAAGGTTACGCCTACATGCTAATAGATATATACATATACATATAAATATTTAGTACAAAACAGTGATCAGACATCAGAGACGTAAGAAATGCTTATACATCACATATCTGTTGTAGCAAATCCCCAAAAATCATAGCAGAAATGAATATAAACAATACTATAAATAATTACCAACCAATCATTGTCCGGCTATATCGTGTCCCTAGTAACGATACACCTATCAAATAACGGTATACAACAGTCAGATTACTACCAATCAGGTTACTCATCTGCTTTGGCGCCATATCCACCATCCCATCAGCGGTGTCATAACAGAAAACCGCTCCAAAAGACATATACCAGCGTTGTTCACTGCGTCTGATAATGACGTTTAAGCCTGCGCCAAGAGGAACGGACTCCTATCCAATCCGGATCTCTTCTCCTGTCACGGGGCCCATCAGGTGATCAAAGTTACATGGCCTATCTCGTCACAAGGTTCGCGCATGCGCAGCACATACTTCACTGGAAGTCTCATATAGAAGACGTCCCTAATGGATATCAGACCAGATCAAATATTTGAATATCATGATTCCAGAGGTGGGTGAACTGGAGACTGCCTGTACTTTTTCTTATACAGAGGATGACGCTCGAAGAATCTTATCAAGAACTCAGACTGATATGTCATTTTTGAATATGCCTACTATAGATATGTTGAAGAAAAAATATGAGAATGAGAAAAGGAAAATCATTTCATTTGAATTGCATGACACAACATTATGTGAGTACTATAAGATACGTAGGATCCCGCGGGGTCTTAAACCACATTTACGTCCTACGTTATTGGCGGACAATTTACAGTTCTGTAGTAGGTTTGAATCTATTACCAACAAATATGCTTTTACTGGGGACACGATATAGCCGGACAATGATTGGTTGGTAATTATTTATAGTATTGTTTATATTCATTTCTGCTATGATTTTTGGGGATTTGCTACAACAGATATGTGATGTATAAGCATTTCTTACGTCTCTGATGTCTGATCACTGTTTTGTACTAAATATTTATATGTATATGTATATATCTATTAGCATGTAGGCGTAACCTTACTAGTGATTGGCTCCTCCACACTATTTAAAGGACGCCTTTGTATGTTTTGGTATACTTGAAAAAGGCCACTCTATGGCCGAAACGTCGTCATTTGTCATGGCAGAATAAAGCTTTTCTAATTTTTCACCTGGACTGATGCTGCTCTTCTTTTTTATTTGTGGACCTCCCCAATTCCAGTCACCTCCCAATTCCAGTCACCTCCCCAGTACCAGCAACCTCCCCAGTACCAGCAACCTCCCCAGTACCAGCAACCTGCCCCGTACCACACTCCTGCCTCTTACCAACCTCCTTCCCCGTTCCAATTCCCAACCACATCATCTGCTCTTCCAGTCCCTGCCCCACCGTCCTCTCCACCACCCATCACCTGTTCTGCCTCCAACTTGTCCACCCATTCTCTTACTTTTTCCACCCCTTCACCTCTTACTGTTCCTTCCCCATTACCATCCCAGTCCGCTCTCCACACTCCCAATGTCGAAGTGTCCCGCAGCCTCTCCAGCAGTATTTCCACCCCACAATACACTAATTTATAGTTTTAAAATAAACTACCCATTTTTTTTAAATTTATTAATAAACATTTGAAAATGTTGAAAGTTTATTAACCCCTTAATCCCATTGGACGTAATATTCCGTCCATGTGACCTGGTACTTAATTCCCATGGACGGAATATTACGTCCAGGGCGATCAGCTGCGCTCCCGAGGGGAGCGCAGCTGATCGCCGCCGGGTGTCAGCTGATTATCACAGCTGACACCCGGCACTATGTGTCAGGAGCGGTCACGGACCGCTCCCGGCACATTAACCCCTGGCACACCGCGATCAAACATGATCGCGGTGTACCCGGGGCACATGGGAGGATCGCGCAGGGTGGGGGCTCCCTGCGCGCTCCCCTGAGACCCTCAGAGCAGCGCGATGTGTCGCGCTGTTCCGAGGGTCCGTCCTCCCTCCAGGTCCCCGGATCCAAGATGGCGCCGGGGTCCTGCAGGGAGGCAGCTTCCTCAGTGCCTGCTGAGAGCAGGCGCTGAGGAAGCCTGCAGCGATGCCAGAGCGATCGCTGGTGTGACAGAGTGCTGTGCACACTGTCACACCAGCGATCTGATAAAATACTGTGATGTCCCACCGTGGGACAAAGTAAAAAAAATAAAAATAAAAAGTGGTAAAAAAAATCATAAAAAAAAAAAATATTCCCCAATAAATTCATTTCTTCCTGTAAATAAAAAAACAAAACAATAAAAGTACACATATTTGGTATCGCCGCGTCCGTAACGACCCCCCCTATAAAACTGTCCCACTAGATAACCCCTTTAGTGAACCCCTTAAAAAAAAAAAAAAAACTAAGCAAAAAATCAATGCTTTATCATCATACCGCCGAACAAAAAGTCCAATAACACGCGATCAAAAAGACCGATATAAATAAACATGGTACCGCTGAAAACGTCATCTTGTCCCGCAAAAAACGAGCTACCAAACAGCATCATCAGCAAAAAAATAAAAAAGTTATAGCTCGCAGAATAAAGCGATGCAAAAATAATGATTTTTTATATAAAATTGTTTTTATTCTATAAAAGCACCAAAACATTAAAAAAATGATATAAATGAGGTATCGCCATAATCGTACTGACCCGAAGAATAAAACTGCTTTATCAATTTTACCACACGCAGAACGGTATAAACGCCTCCCCCAAAAGAAATTCATGAATTGCTGATATTGGTTCATTCTAACCTCCCAAAAATCGAAATAAAAAGCGATCAAAAAATGTCACGTGGTCATAAATGGTACCAATAAAAACGTCACCTCGTTCCGCAAAAAATAAGACCTCAAATGACTCTGTGGGCCAAAATATGCAAAAATTATAGCTCTGAAGATGTGGTGATGCAAAAAAAACTACTTTTTGCAATAAAAAGTGTATTTTAGCGTGACAGCTGCCAATCACAAAAACCCGCTATAAATAGTAAATCAAACCCCCTTTCTCACCCCCTTAGTTAGGGAAAAATAATAAAATTTAAAAAATGTATTTATTTCCATTTTCCCATTAGGGTTATGGTTCAGGTTAGGGTTGCGGCTAAAGTTAGGGTTAGGGATGGCGCTAAAGTTAGGATTAGGGTTAGGGTTGGGATTAGGGTTAGGGGTGTGTTAGGGTTAGGTTTGTGGTTAGGGTTGGGACTAGGGTTAGGGGTGTGTTGGGGTTAGGGTTGGAGTTAGAATTAGGTGGTTTCCATTGTTTAGGCACATCAGGGGCTCTCCAAATGTGACATGGCGTCTGATCTCAATTCCAGCCAATTCTGCGTTGAAAAAGTCAAACGGTGCTCCTTCACTTCTGAGCTCTGCCATGCGCCCAAACAATAGTTTACCCCCGCATATGGGGTATCAGCGTACTCTGGACCACAAGAGTTATTGTGCAATTTGTCCTATTTCTTCTGTTACCCTTGGGAAAATAAAAAACTGGGGGATACAAAATCATTTTTGTAAAAAAAAAATGATTTTTTTGTTTTTACGGCTGTATGTTATAAATTTTCTGTGAAGCACTTGGGGCTTCATAGCGCTCACCACACTTCTAGATAAGTTCCTTGTGGGGTCTATTTTCCAAAATGGGGTCACTTGTGGGGGGTTTCCACTGTTTAGGCGCATCAGGGGCTCTCCAAATGCGACATGACGCCCCCAGACCATTCCACCAAAGTCTGCAATCCAAAACGTCACTACTTCCCTTCCGAGCCCAGACGTGCACCCATACAGTAGTTTTCTCCCACATATTGGGTATCAGCGTACTCAGGACAAATTGGACAACAACTTTTGGGGTCCAATTTCCTTGAGAAAAATCAAAAATTTGGGACTAAAAAATCATTTTTGTGGAAAATTGTTTTTTTTTTTTTCCACACCCAGGCATTATAAACTTTTGTGAAACACTTTGGGGTTCAAAGTGCTCACAATAGATCTAGATAAGTTCCTTAGGGGGTCTAGTTTCCAAAATGGTGTCACTTGTGGGGGATTTCCACTGTTTAGGCGCATCAGGGGCTCTCCAAACACGACATGGCGTCCAATCTCAACTCCAGCCAATTTTAGTTTGAAAAAGTCAAACGGCGCTCCTTCCCTTACGAGCTCTGCTGTGTGCCCAAACAGTGGTTTTCCCCCACATATAGGGTATTGGCGTACTCAGGAGAAATTGCACAACAACTTTATCTGCCCATTTTCTCCTTTTAGCCTTGTGAAAATAAAAAAAAGTTTGTAAAAGATCATTTTTGTGGCTAAAAAGTTAAATATTAATTTTTTCCTTCCACGTTGCTTCAGCTCCTGTGAAGCACCTGAAGGTTTATTAAACTTCTTGAATGTGGTTTTGAGTACCTTGAGGGGTGCAGTTTTTAGAATAGTGTCACTTTTGGGTATTTTCTGCTATATAGACCCGTCAAAGTGACTTCAAATGTGAGGTGGTCCCTAAAAAAATGGCTTTGTAAATTTTGTTGTAAAAATGAGAAATCACTGGTCAACTTTTAACCCTTATAATTTCCTAACAAAAAAAATTTTGGTTCCAAAATTGTGCTGATGTAAAGTAGACATGTGGGAAATGTTATTTCTTAACTATTTTGTGTGACATATTTCTCTGTTTTAAGGGAAAAAAAATTCAAAGTTTGAAAATTGCAAAATTTTCAAAATTTTCGCCATATTTGCATTTTTTTCAAAATAAACGCAAGGTATATCGAAGAAATTTTACTACTATCTTGAAGAACAATATGTCATGAGAAAACAGTCTCAGAATCGTGCAGATCCGTTGAAGCGTTCCAGAGTTATAACCTCATAAAGAGACAGTGGTCAGAATTGTAAAAATTGGCCCGGTCATTAACGTGCAAACCACCCTTGGGGGTTAAGGGGTTAAAAAAAATATTTCACAATAAAACACGGATTTTGGTAAGAACTTACCTGTAAAATCCTTTTCAGCGAAGAAGGAAGGGAGACACACTAGTCATTACTAGTGGGTAGGCGGAGCCCACATAGGATAGAAACACCTCAGATTAAAAAAGTGTTGACCGGCCCCTCCAGCATATAGGGCTCCTCCTACTCCAGCTCTCCAGTAGTACCCAAGCTTAAGGAAGAGTAAATATCACCAGCGGAGCAACATAACCCCTTCTGAAGGATTTCAGAGAGAAAAACAAGGAGACAGGTTATGCATATAACAGAAAACCACACAGTCTCAGGTACTACTCACTGAACCTGACCACTGCGATGAGCTGGCGATGCTGGAACAGAGCCTTAGCGCGCCGACCTCAGCCCAGATAATCGCTATCAGAGAAGGGTCACGCCGCATCTGAAAACACAACAACACACTTCTGCCATGGGAGGGATGTGTGTCTCCCTTCCTTCTTCGCTGAAAAGGATTTTACAGGTAAGTTCTTACCAAAATCCGTGTTTCAGCAGCAGATGAAGGAAGGGAGACACACTAGTCATTACTAATGGGATGTCCCAAAGCAGTCCAAAAATAAGGGTGGGCAAAAAAACCAAAAAAGGCAGATACCCAACAACCTAAATAAATGCGCAACTAGCGCTAACTACAAGTTCACAAGAACTTTAAACTACAGCCGCCTGCCTGCAGGACCCTACGTCCTAAGGCCGCATCAGCGGAAGCACTGACGTCCACCTTATAAAATTTTGTAAATGTGTGGACGGAGCGCCAGGTCGCCGCCCGGCAGAGCTGAGCTGCCGAGGCTCCTTGATGAAAAGCCCACGATGAACCCACAGCCCTTGTGGAGTGAGCTAGAATCTTAATCGGGCAAGGTTCGCCCTTAAGTCGGTAAGCCTCTAAAATGGCTGACCGAATCCAACGAGCTATAGAATCCTTGGAAGCTCGTTGCCCACGTCGACGACCTGCTGGAATCACAAATAGAGAATCTGACTTCCGAAAACTTTGAGTAATAGACAAATAGAACTTCAAAGCCCGCACCAAATCCAATGTGTGCAAGTCCCGTTCCTTCGCATTCCTTGACTCCGGACAGAGCGAGGGCAACACAATATCTTGGTTAACATGAAACTGTGACACCACTTTAGGTAGAAAGTCGCCCCGTGTGCGAAGCACTACGCGATCTGGGAGAAACTCCAGAAAAGGAGGCGAGCAAGAAAGAGCCGCCAACTCAGAAACCCTTCTCAAAGAAGTGACCGCCACTAGGAAGGCAACCTTCCAAGAGAGAAAGGAAAGATTAACAGAGTCCATAGGCTCAAAAGGTCCATGTTGAAGAGCCTCCAAGACAAGATTGAGCCGCCAAGGAGACACAGGCTCCTTCCGCGGCGGAAATTGACGGTTTACCCCGCGAAAAAAGGAACGTACATCCCTACGCAAAGCGATAGTCTTCCGAAACAGCAAGGACAGAGCAGAAACCTGTCCTTTCAGAGTGCTAACTGCCAAACCCTTGTCCAGTCCGTACTGCAAAAAGGCCAACAAATTGGGAATGGAAAAAATCCTCGGGTTCCTAGAAGAACCCGAACACCACGAGAAGAAGGCTTCCCAAGTCTTGTGATAAATCCTAGTAGTAGCCGGTCCTCTGGCAGCTCGCAGAGTGGCAATGACCTCGGCTGAAAAACCTTGACGGGTCAAGATTTCGGTCTCAAGAGCCACGCCGTCAAACGCAGAGACTTCAGGTCCGGGTGACGAACGGGCCCTTGGGTTAACAGGTCCGGGCGAAGAGGAAGTGGAAGTGGAGGCGCTGCCAGAAGCGACACCAGTGTCGAGAACCACGTCCTCCTCGGCCAATCTGGGGCTATCACCATAGCCGGGACTCTCTCCAGTCTGATCCGTCGCAACACCAGTGTCATGGGTGCATCGCCACGAAGATCGTCGCGATTGCACATTCTGACTTCTCACAGCTGAGCTGCTGTTTCTTTGTGTTTGGTAATGAGAGAGTTAATTTTATCTAGCTCTTTGCTAAGACTAGGTCCAGCCTCGCCCGGCTGCTTTGGATTATGTTCTAATTAGTTTCCTTTATATTCCTGCCAGTCTGGGTGTTGGATGCCGGTGAAAGCATTCATATAGTTTAGCAGACTGGATCGGTTCTGGGAATACTTAAGCTAAGAGCTCCTTAGTTGTTTTTACTCTTACAGCTTATAGTTTATCTCTGAGACCTAAGGTGTTCCTACTGTGTGTGAGTGTTGTATGTAAGACTTTATTTACTTTATTTCTTATCTTTCTTGTATTTCTTTCTGTTCATTAACCGTTACCCGGTCATTCCCTTTGGTGGTATTCAGGGTCCTTCTTAGGACTAGAATACAGTTGGCAGGGATTGATAGGAGACAGGGTTTACGCTGGTGGCCTGGACCTCTGTACCTTTAACAGTACCTCCAGGTTGAGGGATTAGTTAGGACCCCAGTTAGGGTCAGCTTAGACCCCGGTCACCCTCTAGCCGGAGACAGCGTATAACGGATTCCGTTTTGACCCACTGGACATTCTGTCAGGTAAATCTATGTTATCATATAGCTATGCGCATGTTATATAGTATGTTGCCCTTTTGATATAGATTATTGTCATCACATATATATATCTGCTATACAGCGTGACAACCAGGGGAAGTAAGGGTATCGGCGGGAACACATAGATTAGCTCGAATTGGTCCCAAGGAGCCACCAGAGCATCCACTGCCACAGCGTTCGAGTCCTTGTACCTGGACATGAACGTTGGTAACTTGGCATTGATCCTGGATGCCATCAAATCCACTTGGGGAGTTCCCCAACGGGAGCACAACAGTGCAAAAATTTTCGGGTGAAGACTCCATTCTCCGGGATCCATCTTTTCGCGACTGAGGAAGTCCGCCGTGACATTCTGAACTCCTGGAATGTGAATCGCAGAGATGGCAGGCACTCTGGCCTCGGCCCATACCAGGATCCGAGACACCTCTATCATGAGCCTGAAGCTCCTCGCCCCACCTTGATGGTTGATATACGCGACCGCCGTCGCGTTGTCTGTCTGCACTCGGACTGGTAGACCGCTTAAAGGGACCGTCCAGTGTTGGAGGCAAAGGAAAACTGCCCTCAATTCCAGGATGTTGATCGGCAGGACAGATTCTTCCAACGACCATACTCCCTGGATCCAGAGATCGCTCCAGACACTCCCCCAGCCCGTGAGGCTGGCATTGGTGGTTATGATCGACCACCTCGGAGGAAGGAAGGACTTCCCCAGGGATAACGCTTCCGGACGTAACCACCATTCTAGAGACTCTCTCACCCTGTGGGAGATGATGACACTGCAATCCAGTGAAAACTGTGATCGATCCCAACGGTTCAAGATGAACATTTGGAGAGCCCTGGAATGAAATTGGGCAAACGGAATTGCTTCCATTGACGCCACCATCAAACCCAGAAGGCGCATACACCTTCGAAGGGACATTGCTGTTGCAGACTTCATGACCTGTACATGACGAAGAAGACTCGCTTGCTTGTCTGGAGGCAGAGACACCACTGCTCGTATCGTGTCGAAATGCATTCCCAAAAACAGGATTGACTGCGACGGTTCCAGAGACGACTTCTCCCAATTGACCAGCCACCCGAAGTCCTCCAGGAGCTGAAGGGATAGATTGCGAGCCGTCACCGCCTTCTCCTTTGAAGACGCCACAATCAAAAGGTCGTCCAGAAAGGGAAGAATCGTAACCCCCTGTCTTCGCAGAATCGCCATAAGAGGAGCCAGAATTTTTGTAAAAACTCTGGGTGCTGAGGCCAACCCGAATGGCAGAGCCACAAACTGGTAATGGTCCTGGCCTATGGCAAAATGAAGGAAGCGTTGGTGGGCCCTTCCGATGGGGCCATGCAAATAAGCGTCGCGAATGTCGATTGACACCAAAAAATCGTTCTGCGACAAGGCCGCCACAACGGAGCGAAGTGACTCCATGCGGAATTTCCGGGAGAGGACATGCCGATTCAATCTTTTGAGATCTAGAACGGGGCGAAATTTGTCCTCCTTCTTTGGGACCACAAAGAGGTTGGAATAAAACCCTCTTCCCCGGTCCTCCGGTGGAACTGGTACCACCACACCCTTCTGTAGAAGGGAATCGACCTCCCGTAGTAGAGCGGCATATAGCTCGGGCTCTGACGGAATGCGGGATTGGCAAAAACTGTCCGGGGGTGGAGAGAGAAACTCTATGAAACAGCCTGCCGACACAACCCGCGTCACCCAGACGTCCGACACGCGGGAAGCCCAAATCGGTTCGAATTGGAGCAGGTGACCTCCCACTCGAGAGCCCTCGAGTGAGGCCCTGGCGTCAGTCCGCCTTAGCGGGCTTTTTGCCAGCTTCCCGCTTGTCTTGGCGGAAGCTCTGTTTCCAGGAAGTGCAGGATTTCTGAACATTCTTTTTTCCCGAAAAAGAGGGACGCCCCGATCCCCAAGAGGGCTGACCGAACCGTCCCCTGGACCGAAAGGACCGCCGACTAGTACCGGCACTATGCCTGCCAGCCACAGAAGACACAGCTCTTCGCTGCGGTAAAGCCGTTTCTTTTGCCTTTGCCTTGGCAATCAGCTCCGTGAGGTCAGATCCAAATAGCTGACCACCCTTGTAAGCTAAAGAAAGCAAACCTTGCTTGGAAACCGCGTCTCCGGTCCACTGTCTAAGCCACAGAGCTCTCCTGTGATCGCCGAGGATTGTGCCCTGGACAGCAGTGAGGCAGTATCCAAACCTGCATCACTGCCATATCGTGCTGCATCCTCCAATGACTTGAAAAGCCCCTCTACCTCGGATAGTGGGGATCCATCTTGCCACGCCGTCCGTAGACAGTCTAACCAGCTCAGGGAAGCTTTACAAGCACACATGGATCCTAGCACTGCTCTGAATCCATGACCCGCGGCCTCGTAGATGGATTTCGCTGCCATCTCCGTTTTTCTGTCCAGCGGATCCTGCAGACTCGCCTTCCTTTTAACAGGAAGCAATGAGGATTTGCTAAGCTGGGATAAAGGGACATCCACTTCAGGAGAAGGAATCCAATTATCAATCAACTCCGTCGTACACGGATATAGCGTCTCAAAAAACCGTGTCCCCTGAAAACGTTTATCTGGACACAGGCGTTCCTTCTCCACTGCCTCATTAAGTTCGTCCAGAGATGGTAAGGCTAATCGCGACCTATGCGACTCCTGAAACATCCGGGACGACTTACCAGGACGTCTAGTTACCTCCTCCGGTAACTGTAACGCCTCCCTCATGGCTCCAATAAAAGCCTCTGTACGGCTCAAAAGAGAGGCAGAGTGTCCCTGCTGATCCTCCTTATCCGAATCGGACACCTCCCCATTCGAGCTTGAAGGGGAACCCTCCATGCCCGAAATCTCCGAGTCGCTAAGCGGGGAAGAAGGCATCGGCCTGTGTCGCTTCCTACCATGAGAGGATCTAGCTGACACCCAATAACCTAGAAGGTCAGAAAGGCCATTAATAGAACGAGTGAGGGCCTCCATTTTGTCATCACTGACACCTCCGACCGCTGCGCTTGACGCCGTCGAGGTCTGTGTGTCAGATACGCGAGACTGATCCTGTAGCGGATCTGGGAGACGGTCCGCACCTCCTGGACCCTGATCCGACATGCCCTCACACAGTATATGGCAGGTCAAACACCTGTCAGCAACTAGAACAGTGTGGTTTTTCCAAAGGCAAAATGTACGCTGAAGGGTTAAGCCTTAAAGAGAGAGCTACCCCAGCTGTCTCCCAATAAAGAGTTAACCACCAAAGAAGGGGTTAATGTCGCAGACTCCCCACAACCCTTGCATAATGAAAGGGTGTGCGAGCCCCAGGTGCCTCTTATGAGGTAACAGCTGCAGGACAGAGTTTTAAAGGTATGCCACACTAAACAAGAACGCTAACAAGATCGCTAACATATTGCGCTGAATTGTACATCGCAATGACCGCCAAAGTCGCTAAGGAGATCGCTAACCACTTATGCGTCGTCAATGAGATCGCCCACTGTGGCAGCTACTAGCGACATTAAAGACGATCACAAAAAACAAACGATCGCAAAGTTAAGCGACACTATTGTGATCGCAGCGGAAGCGTTCCGTGTGACAGTACCTCCTGCGCTGTGGGTGTGAGGGGGTCAAGCTTCTGCCCTGATAGATAGAAGCGACTCACCCAGCTGGTCGCGGTGTAGTGTCTTCCTTTCGGTCGGTCGGGGGAGCAGAGAGTGAGGAGCCCGAGAAGGCCTTCAGTAATGGCCACGCTAGAGGAGAAAGAGACCGGAAGAGGAAAAAGGCAGGGAAGCCACGCCCCCCGCCGGTTTCAAAAAAAGCGTGCGACTCACTCCGCTCCCGCTCCCATGTCCTGCAGGTATCCACCTGCGGACAAAAGTACACAATCACCACACATGAGTACATGTAGCAGCGGCTGCCGCAGCGGCCGCTGAAGCACTCAAAACACATTAAAATGTGGAGTACTCACCCAGCTGAGCGCCACAGGGACCCCTTAGAGATTTGTGGCGCTGTGCCCGTAGCTTCCCCCCAGGGCGGGGAACGCAGTGACCCCAGAAGCGCGGTTTGCGTCCCCGCCAGGGAAGCAATCCTCATCCCCCAGGGCCGGCAGGGTTCTGCAGGGACCACCTTACAGGGTAATACAGATCCGCCAAGGGAGAGGTGGGGTCCAGCAGCGCTGAGACCCCTGAGACCTCTAGACCACTGGCGGTCCAAGTCTCTGTCCGATTAAAATAAAAAAATCTTCTGAGGAGCTGCTTCCAGCAGCGACTATCCTCTGTGACCTCAAATTTTAGACTGGAGAGCTGGAGTAGGAGGAGCCCTATATGCTGGAGGGGCCGGTCAACACTTTTTTAATCTGAGGTGTTTCTATCCTATGTGGGCTCCGCCTACCCACTAGTAATGACTAGTGTGTCTCCCTTCCTTCATCTGCTGCTGAAACTTGTATTGTTGGATTACAATTGTCTGTCGTTTATTTCTAAGATGTAAAAAATAAGGTTGTTAAAAAGGTACAAATTATTGGGTGCACAAAAACACCTACATAACTTTGGGTAAAAGGTAAAAGACACCTACATAACTTTGGGTAAAAGGTACATAACTTTAACCTTTTTGCCAAAGTTGTGTCCCGGGTTGTGTATTATCCAAAGTATTTCACCTTTTTACCAAAATTGTGTACCTTGTTAGGTAATCCCCAACAAGGTACCCAATTTTGGAAAAAAGGTGAAATACTTTGGGTAAAAAAAAACAACCAGGGACACAACTGTGGCCAAAAGGTTAAATACAGTAGAAAACCCACAAGAAGGTAGACAAGTTTGGTTTAAAAGGTACATGAGTTTTAAGGTAACAAAGCAATTTCTCAAACTCTGTCATCCTGCCAGTCTAGTCTTCCTTGAGGTGACAAAGTATTGGGCAAAATTGTCCCTCATCCGTGAAACAGCCAGTGAACTTCTATTGGTAATGTTCTGGTAGTCCTGCAAGGTTGTTTCTTCATAGTTTTCCTCAATAGAAATTGGTTCATTGCTGATCACAAAATTGTGTAGGACCACGCAAGCTTTTATAACCTCGTCCACAGTCTCAGTCTTTAGGTTTATTGCAGTAAATAGGACACGCCATTTGGCTGTCAGACTACCAAAAGCGCATTCCACCATCCATCTGGCTCTTGTGAGGCGGTAATTGAAAATCCGTTTGGTTTGTGTCAATCCTCTGCTACTGTAAGGTTTCAAAAGGTGTTCCGACAGCTGGAAGGCTTCATCACCTACACATACAAAAGGCATAGGTGGCCCAGAGGTTTGAGGCAGCGGCCTAGGGGATGAGAACTGGAAAGTGTTTCCGTACAGTCGCCGACCCATAGCAGACGGTTTGAAAACTTGTGAGTCATTGGACCGTCCATAAGCCCCAATGTCCACAGCAATGAATTTATATTCCATGTCAGCGATGGCCATGAGGACAACTGAAAAATATTTTTTATAATTGAAGAATTCCGATCCCGATCCTGCTGGCTTTACAAAGCGGATATGTTTCCCATCAACAGCGCCCATGCAATTGGGAAACTGGCATATCTGGAGAAACTTGTCCGCAATTTGAATCCACCTCTCTGTTGTTGGCTCTGGAACAAATTCTCTGACCAAAGAGTCCCACAGTGCACAGCAGGTGTGCTTGATAATTCCAGATATCGTTGAAATTCCTAGTCGATACTGGAAATGTAGTGAGGAGAGCGATTCTCCACTTGAAAGGAATCTGTAAAAAAACAAAAAAAAAACAAAATTAGTTCACAATCACAGCATTACATACCAGAACTCAGCTATAACAATTGGAGATACTATAAAAAAAATTGTTAAAACCTGCCAGCAACAGCATTCCAGTTACAAGTGTGCTCTCATGCGAGCAGATCCTATACATAGAATTTACCTTATAGTGACCATCAGACTCTCCGCCGGAGAAATTGAGAAGTGGCAATAGGTGTCGGATCTTCGGATTTGTTCTCCAATACGCTCCACCAAGATATCAAAATTTTCTTTCTTCATCCGAAGGTATGCAAAAAATTTCTCCGGGTTTTGTCTAAGCTCCATGCAGAGTGTAGAATACACCCCACGAGTTAGTCTCCGGGGCTGTGGATCCACATACGACGTCGTCGTTGGTGCTGACGCATAATGCGCTGACGTCTCGCTCTCTCCTTCTCCAGAACTATCACATTCAAACGATTAGCCTCCGCTGTAAAATCCACCAAATTCTTCAAAATATTTCCAATAACAACATCCATCTTCGCCAGTCACTTGCTCTTCTCTCCAACCTGCACTTGCTCCTCTACAACCTGTCAAAGATGGCCTATAGGAACAGTGTATATATAGGATTACAGTAGCCATTCTTGTTTGGAAGGCCATAAAGGGGCATTTTTAAGAAACGGATCCGTCGTAATCCGGCGAAAAAAGGATTAAAAAAACAGATGAAACGGATAAAACGGATCCGGTTTTTGGTCGGATGCGCGATACGGATCCGGCGAAAAACCGGATCCGTCTCATCCGGCTTTCATAACATTTGCCGGATCCGGCATTCCAGCGCGATGCCGGAACGTGCCGTCAGGCACAAAACGGATGTGTGAAAGTAGCCTTAGAGCAGAGTAGGGCCCGGCTAAAAGAGTCTACCTTGTCATGGTGGCAGCTTAAAAAATCTTTTTTACACAACAAAAGCTGATGTCTATATATGTGATATGGTGTTCGATAGGAACTGTTAATGTGTGATTGGTGAGGACGTGGTGCAGAACTGGAGTTTTTCCAAGAGTGGCAGGTGGGACTGTGGAAGGTTCAAGGGGTAGAAGAGGAGCTGGGGTGGAGCCTCGGCGAAGTCTCAAGGGGGTCCCAAAAATTTGCCAGTTTGGGACCCTGAAATTCCTGGTGGCAACCCTGGGTGCATCTATAACAGATTTTAGGCCTGTAAGGCTGTGTATGCACGATAGTTTTTTAAGCATAAGCAATGGAAAAAAACAGGTGGTTTAATTCTGTGCTGCAGTAGGAAGAAGAATGACGGATGCCAATGAAAACAGTACGTGGTTTATTCGTCAACAAGTTTTGAAGCATATAGCATATAGCTTCTTCATCAGGGCAACCTCACAATTGTGCTATTTCCTCCATATATGTTTTCCCACATAAGATCCTATTTGCGCTTCGTCTCCTTTCAGTCTCTCTCTTGTCCAATAGGTTTTTGATGCTGCGAATTCTCGCTGGGTCAGAAAAGTAGGATCTTACAGTTCCAGCAAAGTGGATGAGATTTATAGAAATCTCATGCCCACTGTGCCTCTTTTTTACCCAGTGTAAACTGACCTGCGGTGCGGGTTTCACATCCTCAACATGGCAATTTCTTTTGCGAGTACACTGAGTTTTATGTGCAGATTTTTCCTATAAACTTGCATTACATGCAGAAAATCCACAGGTAAAAACTACACATGCATTTTTACTGCATATCTGCAGCGGAAACCTGTCCAAAACACATTTAAGCTGCGCATAATTATATCAATACAGTTTTTGTCAAAGCCAAATACCAGGAAGAATCAAAAGCAAAGAAACTTCATTTAAAACATGCCTCACCAACTAGAGAAAAAAAAATACAACAATTAAAATGCAATAAAAACTTGTGTGAAAAAAACTCAAGTAGCCTAATTTATTTAAAAGGTGTAGAAAATCTACATCAAAAACTCACCAATAGCTCAATGTGGAACGAAGTCTAAAGGGAAAGTAATGGTAAGGTTTTAAGGTTAATTTCTATGCTGATGGTCTATATGGAAAAAAATGACAGCATGCACTTGTCTGCTTTGTTTAACGCATCAGTATAGTGCATGTTAGGACTTATTCACACAAACATATAAAATAGTCATGTGCTATGTGATGTTTTAGCGCATGCGAGACTGTAAGTGGCTATAAATCCAGGATGTATTAGAAGACTGAAAAGGTTTGAATGCTGTCTTTATTTTTAACACAATTCGAAGTACACATACTTCTTTATCAGTACAAACCACGTTAAATTAGGAGACCATTTTGGTCTCCTAATACTTCCTGGACCATTGGCAGCGCAAATTTATATCCACTTACTTCCAGTCTCCCATATTACTTCATATCGTGGATGTATAGCAAAGAGAAAAAAGATGGAGTAGCCACAAACCACCAAATAATGAATCATGTTTTTATTTGAAACGCAATAATAACAATACATTAGAAGTATATGTGAGGTCAATAGTAAGAGGAACCAAGAAAGGGGAGAACAGTCAATGTAAGTTGTCACCCATTGGAACGCTAAAAGGGTAATGGTCCATATATAACATTGAACATAAAGGATATTATATAATCACAGTGTGATAGCAGATGATTAAGATAATCCACACCAACCTTATGGCTTAGTAAGCAAACATGTACAGGGTATAACGGATAGTGACGTTAAATAGATCAAGGTGTACATCCTATAACCACCCCGATCATGAATATATAAAAGGTGTGACAGGGTCACTGGCACTGTATGTGAGGGGAGATATGTGTCATGAAGATTGCTTTCTTCCGTGACCTAAATCCCATAAGTCTCTCTCCAGCATGCTATGTGCTGAAGGGGCTAACCAGCCATGATAAGGGACTGGGTTTTTGATGAGTAGATGAGAGATGGGCAGGACGCCTACTCACCATATCTCCACCTCAAGGGTGTGGCTGGGGAGTTAAATGTCCAGCCACTGTTTTTTTTCTCTGTGTTGTATGTTTGGAGAGGAAGGTCTCCAGACGTTGGCTGCAGGTTGAGCTGAAGACTTGTGTACTCTGTGAGCAAGTCCCGCCAACACAAGGACCTTGCTATACTATATCTTTTGTTTTGCCAGAAAGGCCATGTTTATTTTGTTAAACCTTGCCATGGCTTATGCAGCACTATAATAAACCAGCAGGCGACTTACACAAGAAGCGTCCCTGTGCCAATCCCTCACAGCTGGTATTTTGAATGCGGTCAGTGATCCAGGAGCACACATAGCGGCTGTGGACAAACGGCATGTTTTGGGTAAAATCCGCCATTCAGCACGAGACGTCCAGCAGCATGGAGGAGCTTGTTGAGCATCTGGTCTAGGTCCCACAGCAGTAGCAGCTGGCAAGTCAACAGCAGCAAATGGCACAACAGGAAACGAATGAACTGTTGGCACAGCAGCTCCAACAGCAGCAGTAGCGACAGCAACAGGAGGCGCTAACGCAGCAGATGGAACTACCCGCAGAGGCAGTGTGGAAAGCTGGCAGTCTCCTCCCCAACTCCAGGTGATGACTCGTACGTCCAGAAAGCGGTAAGATGAGCCATGCAAAAGATAACCTGGGGGATGCTGTGGAAGCTCTTCTGACTGTTTTTGAGAGGGTGGCTGAATGGGAGAAACTTCTGTCAGAGCAGTGGGTGAAGGTGCTGGTGCCATATTTGACAGGCAAAGGCCAAAAGGTGTATTATGACTTAGCACTACAAGATGCCAAAAAATACTCCAAATTAAAGACCGAAATCTTAGCACTCCTGGGAGTAACTATGTTTGTTAGAGCTCAGCGAGTCCGCTGCTAGGTGTATTGTTGTGAAAAATCTGGAGGCGACTTCTGAGCTGGAGCTCCCTCCGGTGGTTGCTGAGGGTAATGAACTAATTGTCGAATGGCCTTCAGCTGGCTCTGAATGGTCTGATATAAGTGACCTGAACTCCCTTCAGCCTTGCCGGTAATCAATTGTTCTTCTGGTCTTGCTTGGAGCTTAGCTTGCAGTCCTGCTCTCATTCAGATAAGTGATTTTCCTGGTTTTTTTCCTCTGTTTGGATTTTCTTTGCAGGTTTGCTGCTTGCAGTGGCCTTCAGCCTGGTCCCCTTTTGGGGTCTGGCGCTGCAATTGTGCTCATTTTGTATTTGCACTTTTGCTCTGTTCCTTTGTCACTTTTTGTTTGCTGAATTGCTGTGTGTTACACAGGAGATCTGATTTAGGTGGTAGAGATCGTGTGAGCTCTGGTTTTTTTTGTTAATCAGAAGTGTTGGTATTTTTGTCAGGGTTTTTTTGGGTTGCAGTCAGAATTCTTTCCTGTACTTTTCTATCTAGACAGATTGGGCCCCAGCGTTTGCTCATTCTATTTTCTGTCTGTGTCCATATTTTCTTCTTGTCTAACCGCCATTACATGTTTGGGGGCTTCCTATTTCTTTGGGGTTCTGCTCCGGGGCAGATAGCTTTAATCTTTCTGCCTTTAGGTGTAGTTATCTCTCCGGCTGTGACGAGGCGTCTAGGATCACCATAGGTACGCTCCACGGCTACTTCTAGTGTGGCGGTTAGTTTAGGGTACTGCAATCCAATAGTTTCCAGCCTCTCTGGTGTATTACTACTTTTGCTATTTGTGCAATTTCTCCTCAGATACCAAAACATAACAGTATTACCAGCCAAACTGAAAATTATATGGTACTCATAGAAGGGAAAAATAGTAAAAAGGAAAAAGAAAAAAGGGAGTTGTCAGAAAAAAAAAATTTTCTCTATTTGTTGCATTTTTTTCCCTCTTTTTCTCTGGGTGCTGAGGAGGAATTTTTTTTTCTCTCAATGGAGTTTGCACAGTTGTCTGGCCGTGTGGAGCAGCTTGCCACTGAGGTTCGGAGTATTACTACCTATCTTGCTAGGTTGCCGGTTATGGAACCTAGGATCCCCATACCAGATTTATTTTTGAGGGATCGGTCTAAATTTTTGAATTTCAAAAATAACTGTAAGTTGTTTTTTGCCTTAAAGCCTAAGTCCTCAGGGAACGCAGCACAGCAGGTTCAAATTGTCATCTCTCTGCTGCGCGGCGACCCTCAGGATCGGGCTTTTTCCCTGACACCTGGGGATCCTGTTTTGAATGATGTTGATGTATTTTCTCAGGCTCTGGGGTTATTGTACGATGAACCTAATGTCACTGATCAAGCTGAAAAGACCTTGTTGGCATTAAATCATGGTCGTGAAGACGCTGAGCTGTACTGTCAGAAATTTTGAAAGTGAGCAGTCCTGACCAAATGGAATGATGATGCTTTGGCAGCCTTTTTCGGAAGGGTCTGTCAGAAAATGTAAAGGACATTATGGTGGGATTCCCTGTTCCCTCTGGTCTCAATGATTCTATGTCTTTGGCTATTCAAATTGACAGATGTTTGCGTAAGCGCAGAGGTATGCATGAGATAGTGTTGCCTTGAGAGCCAGCTCCTGAGCCCATGCAGTGTGATGGAGTGACTTCTGGGGCTCAGCGTCATGAGTTTCGTAAGCGCAATGGGTTATGTTTCTACTGTGGTGGCGCTTCCCATGCTATTTCCGTCTGCCCTAAGCGGGGAAGACGTTTTGCGCGCTCAGTTGTCTTGGGTAGTGTTCAGACTAAATTTCTGTTGACTGTTACCCTGATTTGCTCACTGTCCACATTTTCGGCTCAGGCTTTTGTTGATTCAGGAGCAGCTATTAACCTGATGGATTTTGACTTTGCCAAACGTTGTGGGTTTCCCATGATACCCCTGCGGAAGTCTATTCCTTTACTGGGCATTGATTCTACCCCTCTGGCGGAGAATAAACCCCAGTTTTCTACTCAGGTGATGATGAGGGTTGAACCGGATCATCAGGAGAGTTGCAAATTTCAGGTGTTGCAAAATCTGCATGACATTATTTTTCTGGGTTTCCCTTGGTTACAGACTCATAATCCTTTTTTGGATTGGAAATCTGTGTCTGTGACCAGTTGGGGCTGCCAATGTGTTAATACTGACGAGGATGAATGGAAGACGGCGTTTAATACCCCAGAGGGGCATTTTGAGTACCTAGTGATGCCCTTTGGGCTCACTAATGCTCCTTCCGTCTTCCAATCCTTCATGAATGATATTTTCAGGGATTTTGTGGATAAATTTCTGATCGTTTATTTGGATGATATCTTGATTTTTTCCAACGACTGGGACTCTCATGTGAAACATGTTCGGACTGTGTTCCAGATTTTGAGAGAGAATGCACTGTATGTGAAGGGATCAAAGTGTCTTTTTGGCATACAGAAGGTCTCATTTCTGGGATTCATTTTGTCTCCGTCTGTTATTGAAATGGACCCGGTCAAGGTTCAGGCCATCTGTGATTGGGTTCAACCTACTTCTTTGAAGGCTCTTCAGAGATTTTTGGGTTTTGCCAATTTTTATCGTAAATTTATTGGTAATTTCTCCGGTATTGTTAAACCATTGACTGATTTGACCAAAAAGGGTTCCGATGTGGTGAATTGGCCTCCTGAGGCAGTTTCTGCGTTTCAGGAACTTAAGCAGAGATTCATTTGTGCTCCTGTTCTACGGCAGCCTGATGTTTCTCTGCTGTTTCAGGTGGAGGTTGATGCCTCTGAGATTGGGGCAGGTGCCGTTTTGTCCCAAAGGGATCCAGAGACCTCTAAGAGTAACCCTTGTGCCTTTTTCTCTCGAAAATTTTCTCCAGCTGAACGTAATTATGATGTAGGTAATCGGGAGTTATTGGCCATGAAGTGGGCCTTTGAAGAGTGGAGACATTGGCTGGAAGGAGCCAAACATCAGGTGGTGGTCCTCACGGACCATAAGAACCTGGTTTATCTCGAATCAGCCAAGTGACTTAATCCTAGACAGGCCAGGTGGGTTTTAATTTTGTGGTTTCTTTTTCTTCTTCCTGGCACTAAGAATGTTAAGGCAGATGCCCTCTCGAGGAGTTTCTTTGCGGATTCTCCTGAGTTATCTGATCCTGCTGTTATTTTGAAAGAGGGTGTGGTTCTTTCCGCCATCTCGCCCAATTTGAGACTGGCTCTGGAGGGGTGTCAGGAGGATAAACCTGAGCGCTGCCCTGTTGGGAAATTGTTTGTCCCAGACCAGTGGAAGAAGAGTGTGATGTCTGAGATTCATTGATCCGCGTTGGCTGGTCATCCTGGGATTTTTGGTACCAGAGACTTGGTGAGTCGGTCCTTTTGGTGGCCTACTTTGTCTCGTGACGTCAGGGACTTTGTGCAGTCCTGTGGGACTTGCTCTCGTTCCATTGATCTCGTTCCAAGCCTTGCTCTCGTTCTAGTGGTTTGTTAATGCCATTACCTGTACCCAAGAGGCCATGGACCCATATTTCTATGGATTTTATTTCCGACCTCCCTGTCTCTCAGAGAATGACCGTTATCTGGGTAATCGGTGCTAGGTTTTCCAAGATGATACATCTTGTGCCATTACCATTTTTTTGTGTCAGGCATAATCCGTCGAATACCTGAAGGGACGGATCCGGCGCTGAAATGAAAAAACTGATGCAACAGATCAGTTTATTTGCTGGATCCGACCTGAACTTTTGAACCCGGAAAAATAAATTTTGCAGCCGGAAAATGCAGGTACGCATGTCCGGACATAGTAGTAGTAATAGTAATAGTAGTACCCGATTTCCAGAATCCGGATCAGTCTTTTGACGGATTGCACAAAAGACTGGTCCGGCACCATAGACTTGTATTATTTCCGGCCGCCTGATGCGCCGCTTCAGGCACTATAAGGCGGCTCCGGAAAAAAAAAAAAAAAAAAACATTGCAGTGACCGTTTTGTCCGGCCGCCGGAATGTACTGTACATTTCTGCCGGATCCGGACAAAAACGGATGCAACGCAACGACATCAGGCGCGATCCGGCGCTAATGAAAGTCAATGCTAAAAAAACGCATCCTTTTTTTTTTTTTAACAACACGCCGGATCACGCCTGAAGTCAAAAAATGTGTGAAAGAGGCCTTATTTGAGATGTTTTGTGTCTGGTGATCAAGATGACTGGGTCTCTTTTTTGCCTTTGGCTGAGTTTGCTCTTAATAATAGGGCTAGCTCTGCCACCTTGATGTCTCCATTTTTCTGCAATTCTGGGTTTCACCTCGATTTTCTTCAGGACAGGTGGAGGCTTCTGTCTGTCCGGGGGTTGACTCTATTGTGGAGTGTATGCAGCAGATTTGGGACCAGGTAGTGGAGAGGTTGTCTCTCTCGCAGGAGAAGGCCCAGCGGTTGTAACGCTGGTATTATCTGTACCTTGTTTTCCAGCGTTACTTTGCTTGTCTTTGCTTTAACCCTTTTGCTTCTTTCATCCTAACCAGCTGGGATACTGTTGTCTGTTACCTGTATGGATGCTACTCAGTTCCCAGCTCTGCTGCGTAGCCGTACTTGCGTGAGTGTCTCCGCTGCGTTGCATGACCACCCGCATGTGCGGTCCCTGGCCTGCTGTAGAAGCTGCCCGTAGGTTGCAAAGTCCTCTGCAGTGGTGCATGACTTACTACGTGTGTTGAGGCTGCAGCCATTGTCAGGTGTCCTTCTGTGCTGAGTTGTGTCTGGCTCTGCATAGGGGGCGCAGCCCACACCTGTCCTGCTTTTATGAGGAATGGGTGTGCACTAGAATTGCTGCTCCAGCCTATCGCTGTGAAGCAGCTCATATATAAAGTTCCCCAGCCCTGTGGGGCGTTGCCAGAGCTTTGCATTGAGTTCCTGAACCTAGCCATGTGTGTTTGTGTGTTCAGCTCCTGCTCTGAGTTCAATCAGCTCTGGAGAGCTGATTCCCTTTGTCCTGTCTTGTGTTTCCGCCTGTTCTGGGGCTGAGTACCCAGATCGCCCTTCCTGGAGGCTGCATATCCAGGCCTGTTCCTGTTGTGTTTTGTTTCCCTGAATCCCTGATCCTGGATCTGTTATGGTAACTGAATGTCTGAACTGTGTCTTGTGTTTCCGCCAGCTCTGGGGGCAGAATACCCAGATCGCCCTTCCTGGAGGCTGCATATCCAGGCCTGTTCCTGTTGTGTTTTGTTTCCTGATTCCCTGATCCTGGATCAGATCCTGTACCTGACTGTCTGAACTGTGTCCTCTGTGTTATGTTCCTGAAGTCCTTCTGTGTCCTGAACCCTGTGCCAGTGACTGTGATTCTTTGCTATATAACCTGAGTTCATCTTGAAAGGAGGAGTCCGGTGTGTGTGCGGAGTTTCTGTTACTCTGTGCTCAGCTTCTGTGCAATCCCCAGCCGGCTCCCGTTGAGCCTGGGGGGCTTGCACCAGACCGCTGGGGTTCCTTTTCAGGTCGCTGCCAGATGTCTGATGCCTGATGACTATGGCCTGATGTCCGATGTCCGATGACCACTTCCAGATGTCCGGAGCCTGCCTGATGTCCGGAGCCTGCCGATCGTTGCCAGATGTCCGGAGCCTGCCGATCGTTGCCAGATGTCCGGAGTCCGATGCCAGTGTTCTGATGTTCCTGAGTTCCAGTCCGTGTTCCTAAGTTCCAGTCCGTGTTCCTGAGTTCCAGTCCGTGTTCCTGAGTTCCATTCCGTGTTCCTGATGTCCTGTCCGTGTTCCTGAGTGCCTGAGATCCAATCCTGAGATCCAATCCGTGTTCCTGATGTCCTGTCTGTGTTCCTGAGTCCCTGAGATCCAGTCCGTGTTCCTTATGTCCCGATGTCCTGCCGGTTCCTCCGTGGTCTACCCTGTGATGACGTCTGTCCTGGGTCAGTGTCTGATGTTCTCCTGCTGAGCCTGTGCTATGCCTGAGGCCTGAGAGAGAGGCCGTCCAAGTATACCCGTGCCAGATGACCCTGGACTGCATCAACCCGTGATGACCCCGCCATCGTCTGACGTTCGTCCTGTGCCGGTGTCTGATGTTCTCCTGCTGAGCCTGTGCTACGCCTGAGGCCTGAGAGAGAGTCCATACTAGTATGCCTGTGCCAGATGATCCTGGACTGCATCTACCCGTGATGACCCCGCCATCGTCTGAAGTCTGTCTGAGGTCGGTGTCTGATGTTCTCCTGCTGAGCCTATGCTACGCCTGAGGCCTGAGAGAGAGGCCGCCCAAGTATGCCCGTGCCAGATAAACTTGGACTGCATCTACCCGTGATGTCCTCCTGCACTCGTCTGTGATCCTGAGACGAGTACTCTTCTCTGATGTGCGGAATCGGGAGCCCGGCATTATGTTCTGTTTATGTACTGTGTGTGTCTTTAAGTAAACTTTATGTTTCTACATACCTGAAGTTGTGCAGTGTTGTCTAGTCCTGCAGGTCGCCATCTTGCCCACATGCTCAGCTGCCACGGATCCCGGTCGCTGCCCTCCCCTAGTCCGGGCAGGCCCGGGTCTCCCTCTGTGGTCCAGTGGGTCCACATTCTCTTACCATCTGGGACGCATGCCTCACGTCGTCGTGGACTGGCGGCGTGGGAGCATTGGCTAGTTAGGCAAGCTATGCCATGTCCCAACGCCCCGCAGCCGTGGAAAGCGTTACAGCGGTTTGCCAACCGGCATAGGACTGATGGTCCTCGTTTTAAAGTGGGGGACTTGGTTTGGTTGTCCTCAAGAAATATCCCTATGAATGTTGCATCTCCAAAATTTAAGCCAAGGTTCATTGGACCTTATAAGATCATGGAAATTATTAATCCGGTTTCCTTCCGTTTGCTTCTTCCAGGGACATTTAAGATCCATAACGTGTTCCACAAGTCCTTATTAAAGAGGTTTGTCGAGCCAGTGGTTCCTATGGCTGCGCCTCCCGACCCTGTTTTGGTTGAGGGCAATTTGGAGTATGTGGTTGAAAAAATATTGGATTCTCGTTTTGCTAGATGGAAACTCCAGTATTTGGTTAAGTGGAGAGGTTATGGTCAGGAGGACAATTCTTGGGTGTTTGCTTCGGACATCCATGCTGGGAGACTTATCCGTGCCTATCATCGAGCTCATCCTGATCGGCCTGGTTGTGCAGGTGAGGGTTCGGTGACCCCTCCTCAAGGGGGGGTACTGTTGTGAATAATCTGGAGGCGACTTCTGAGCTGGAGCTCCTTCCGGTGGTTGCTGAGGGTAATGAACTAATTGCCAAATGGCCTTCAGCAGGCACTGAATGGTCTGATATAAGTGACCTGAACTCCCTTCAGCCTTGCCAGTAATCAATTGTTCATCTGGTCTTGCTTGGAGCTTAGCTTGCAGTCCTGCTCTCATTCAGATAAGTGATTTGCTGTTTTTTTTCCTCTGGTTGGATTTCCTTTGCAGGTTTGCTGCTTGCAGTGGCCTTCAGCCTGGTCCCCTTTTGGGGTTTGGTGCTGCAATTGTGCTCATTTTGTATTTGCACTTTTGCTCTGTTCCTTTGTCACTTTTTGTTTGCTGAATTGCTGTGTGTTACACCAGAGATCTGATTTAGGTGGTAGAGATCGTGTGATTTCAGGTTTTTTGTTAATCAGAAGTGTTGATATTTTTGTCAGGGTTTTTTTGGGTTGCAGTCAGTATTCTTTCCTGCACTTTTCTGTCTAGACAGATTGGGCCCCAGCGTTTGCTCATTCTATTTTCTGTCTGTGTCTGTATTTTCTTCCTGTCTAACCGCCATTACATGTTTGGGGGCTTCCTATTTCTTTGGGGGTTCTGCTCCGAGGCAGATAGCTTTCATCTTTCTGCCTTTAGGTGTAGTTATCTTTCCGGCTGTGATGAGGCATCTAGGATCACCTTAGGTACGCTCCACGGCTACTTCTAGTGTGGCGGTTAGTTTAGGTACTGCAATCCAATAGTTTCCAGCCTCTCTGGTGTATTACTACTTTTGCTATTTGTGCAATTTCTCCTCAGCTACCAAATCATAACAGTGTATGCTGGTGACAGACACCCTCACTCGCAGATGTTTGACTTGTTGCACATAGTCCAAAATTGGTTGCAGCCAGAGACTTCCACTCCTGCCCAGATGGTCGAGCGCATTGTGATGGACCGGTTCATCCACTCAATTCCCAGGCCAATACAGACCTGGGTTGACCAGGGCGACCCTTGCAATGCAGATGACCTGGTTAGCATAGTGATACCAGGTTGTCAAGAAATCCCTTGGGAAACCAGACATCATCACTTTCCCATACTGGGATACCCAAAGGTGGGCGGTATCACCACGGAGGGCATCTAGACCCTCACATGGGTCGTCGCAATCCCGCTGAGGGTCCCCCTAAGGCAGTTAATAAGGACGTGGTCTGTTGGTGATGTCACAATCCTGGATACGTAGCCGCCCTGTGTCATATGTCCCATGAACCAATGAACTGCAGCTTAGGCAGGCGTTGTTCCTATTACATCTAGCCCACCTGCAATGTGGACTGTCAACCCAGCAAGGGGCCGCAGGCATGTACCATATCCGTCAATGGGGTAATGGTTTGTGGACTTTTGTAGTATGGAAGTCTAGTGACCCTAATCAGTGCTACACTGCGCCACCAGTTCATCCCTGATAAGTTTGTGGGTGGCCAGGGTGATCATGGGAACAGACTGTGGTACTAAGTTCCATGAGGTTGGGATAGTAAAAGACTTGATATATTCTGTAATACTTCAGTGGGATTTTTCCTTATTTTGGGACTTGTGGAAAAAGGGGGCTGTACAGAGTGTCTCGGACAAAAGCCAGATCCCTTAGGATCAAAATCAAAAATAGAGGAGTTTCTCCTATATAACTGTAATGGGGTTGCTCAAGAGTCGGGGGCTGATGCCAGGTTCCCAAACTTTGCAGTCAATGGCCATTTATTGTATCGGGTGACCATGCTGAGCGGATGTGAGTTAGTGGAGCAGCTGCTGATTCCAAGACCATACCAGCGAAGGGTTTTAGACAAGGCCCATTTGCATGTTTTGGGGGGACATCTGGGGGTAGAGAAAACTCAGGAGAGAATAATGATGAGGTTCAATTGTCTGCAATATTACTGGGAGATCCTAAATTATTGTAGGTCCTGCCCACCTGCCAGATAACCGCTCCCTCTTCTAACTTCCAAAGTCCCTTAGTCCCATTACCGGTAATAGAGATCCCGTTTGAGAGGATTGCCATGGACCTAGTAGGTTTCCTAGTGAAGCCATCAGTACATCCAGTGGTCATGGATGATGCCATCTGGTACCCTGAAGAGGTACCACTCTTCGGCCAAGAGTATTGCCCGGGAGCATGTCCATATCTTTGCTAGGACCGGCCTGCCAAAGGAAATTTTGATGGACCATTGAACCCCCTTCATGAGCAAAGTGATGAGGTAGCTGTGTAAGGTCCTCCAGATTGCCCAGCTGTGAACCTCAGTTTACCATCCGCAGACCGACAGCCTAGTAGAGTGCTTCAATAAGACCTTAAAGGCCATGCTCAAGAAGGTAATTGAAAAGGATGGTCTAGACTAGGACAATTTCCTTTTCTTCTCTTTTCCATCAGAGAAGTTCCTTAAGCTTCCACTGGTTTCTCGCCGTTCGGTCTTCTGTACGATCGACATCCGCGAGGGCTCTTGGACATCACCAAGAAAACCTGGGAAGCCAAGGTAACGCCACACCGGAGCGTCATTGAGCATGTCGCCCAGTTGCAGGAGAGGATGGTGAAAGTAATGCCTATCGAGAAGGCGCATCTTCTCCAGGCATAGGAGGCAGAGGCAAGGGTATATAATCGATGAGCAAGGCTGAGGCAGTTCCTGCCCGGGGACCAAGTGCTAGTGCTTATCCCACGATGGAGAGCAAGCTCTTAGCCAAGTGGAAAGGCTTATATGAGATGGTGGAAAAACTGGGGGAGGTGAATTACAAGGTACACCAGCCAGGTTGAAGAAAGCCACACCAAGTTTATCATGTGAACTTGCTCAAGCCATGGCGAGATCGTGAATCACTGGAAGCTCCTTGCCTAGGAGCCTGTCCAGAAGCCAAAGTGGAGGAGGTCACAATTGCAGAGACTCTAATGCCTGCCCAGAAGCAACAGTGTCGGGAACTTCTGCAACAGAACCGTGACCTATTATTGGAGTTGCCAGGGTATACACAGGTGGTGCAGCATGACGTGTTAACAGACCCGCATATAAGGGTGAAACTCAAGCCCTATAGAATTCCCGAAGCACACCGGGAGATAGTATCAAATGAGGTTAGGATAATGCTACCTCGGTATAATAGAGTACTCGTACTGAAGCCCGACGGCAGATCCCTATGTCCCAGAGTGCCAAGAAGACGATGGCCTTCTCAATGCAAGATGGGTGTTTCCAATACACCAGAATGCCCTTCGGACTGCAGGATGCTCCAGCTACCTTCAAGAGCGTTATGGATTGGATCTTGTCTCCACATAAGAAGTATGCCACAGCCTACCTTGATGATATTGTGGTCTTCAGCCCTGACTGGAGTAATCATCTACCAAAGGTACATGCGATCCTGGATGTGTTGAGAAAAGCTGGGCTCACCATAAATCCAAAAAAGTGTGCCATAAGAGAGAAAAATGCCAAGTACTTTGGCTACGTCATCGGGAAAGGCAAAATCAAGATTGAGGCGACTCAGAAATGGCCGCAATCGTTTTCCAAGAAGCAAGTGAAGGCGTTTCTTGGAATTGTGGGATATTTCTGGAGGTTTATCCCGAGTTGTGCCATAATTGCCACACTATTAATGGATTTCCCTAAGAGCACTAAGTTAACGATGGTTAAATAGACTGCTGAGACAGAGGTGGCATTCCAGGAGCTGGAGGGCTCTGTGTAAACATCCAGTTCTGGTCGCACCAGACTTTAGCAAAGAGTCAAAGAGTTTGTGATCCAGACATGCTTCAGAAGTCGGGTTGGGAGCCATGCTGTCTCAGGAAATAAATGAGGAAGAACATCCCATCCTCTATCTAAGCCAGAAACTCTCTTCCTGGGAGAGAAACTATGCCATTGTTAAATAAAGAGTACTTAGCCATAAAATGGGCCGTGAATATACTGAAGTATTACCTGCTAGGCCATAGGTTTAAGCTAATGTCAGACCATGCCCCTCTGAGATGGTTAAGGGAAAAGAAGGGCAAGAATGCCTGGGTGACTAGGTGGTTCTTAACCTTTGAAGATTTCAGGTTCGACGTAGAGCGTAGACCAGGCAAGTTACATGGTAACGTAGCTGCTCTCTCTCAAATCCCTTTTTTGGTGTCTGAAGGTGCCAAAACTCCTGGCTTTGTACAGAAGGGGGGATATGTGACAGGGTCACTGGCACTGTATGTGAGGGGAGATACAATGGGTTCGGAAAGTATTCAGACCCCTTTAAATTTTTCACTCTTTGTTTCATTGCAGCCATTTGGTAAATGCAGAAAAGGTAATTTTTTTTCTCATTAATGTACACTCTGCACCCCATATTTACTGAAAAAACAGAAATGTAGAAATTTTTGCAAATTTATTAAAAAAGAAAAACTAAAATATCACATGGTCATAAATATTCAGACCCTTTGCTCGGTATTGAGTGGAAGCACACTTTTGAGCTAATACAGCCATGAGTCTTCTTGGGAATGATGCAACAAGTTTTTCACACCTGGAATTGGGATCCTCTGCCATTCTTCCTTGCAGATCCTCTCCAGTTCGGTCAGGTTGGATGGTGAACGTTGGTGAACAGCCATTTTCAGGTTTCTCCAGAGATGATCAATTGGGTTTAGGTCAAGGCTTTGGCTGGGCCAGTCAAGAATGGTCACAGAGTTGTTCTGAAGCCACTCCTTTGTTATTTTATCTTTGTGCTTATGGTCATTGTCTTGTTGGAAGGTGAACCTTCGTCGAAGTCTGAGGTCCAGAGCAGTCTGGAAGAGGTTTTCATCCAAGATATTGCTGTACTTGGCCAAATTCATGTTTCCTTCAATTGCAACAAGTCATCCTGTCCCTGCAGCTGAAAAACACCCCATAGCATGATGCTCCACCACCATGTTTCACTGTTGGGATTGTATTGGGCAGGTGATGAGCAGTGCCTGGTTTTCTTCACATATATCACTTAGAATTATCACCCAAAAGTTATATCTTTGTCTCATCAGACCAGAGAATCTTATTTCTCATAGTCTGGGAGTCCTTCATGTGTTTTTTTTTTAGCAAACTCTATGCGGGCTTTCATATGTCTGGTACTGAGAAGAGGCTTCCATCAGGCCACTCTGCCATAAAGGCCTGCCTGGTGGATTGCTGCAGTGATAGTTGACTTTGTGGAACTTTCTCTCATCTCCCTACTGCATCTGTGGAGCTCAGCCACAGTGATCTTGGGGTTCTTCTTTACCTCTCTCACCAAGGCTCTTCTCCCACGATTGCTCAGTTTGGCTGGACGGCCAGGTCTAGGAAGACTTCTGGTGGTCCCAAACTTCTTCCATTTAAGAATTATGGAGGCCACTATGCTCTTAGGTACCTTGAGTACTGCAGAAATTATTTTGTAACCTTGGCCAGATCTGTGCCTTGCCACAATTCTGTCTCTGAGCTCCTTGGCCAGTTCCTTTGACCCCATGATTCTCATTTGGTCTAACATGCACTGTTAGCTGTGAGGTCTTATATAGACAGGTGTGTGCCTTTACAAATCAAGTCCTATCAGTTTAATTAAACACAGCTGAACTCCAATGAAGGAGAAGAACCATCTCAAGGAGGATCACAAGGAAATGGACAGCATGTGACTTAAATATGAGTGTCAGAGCAAAGGGTCTGAATACTTAAGACCACGTGATATTTAATTTCAGTTTTTCTTTTTTAATAAATTTGCAAAAATTTCTACATTTCTGTTTTTTATCAGTGCACAGTGTACATTAATGAGAAAAAAGTGAACTTTTTTGCATTTACCAAATGGCTGCAATAAAACAAAGAGTGAAACATTTAAAGGGGTCTGAATACTTTCCGAACCCAGTGTATGTGTCACTAAGATTTCTTTCTTCTGTCATCTAAAATCCATAAGTTTCTCTCCAGCGTGCTATGTGCTGAAGTGGTTAAACAGCCATGATAAGAGACTGGGTTTTTGGTGAGTAGGTGAGAGATGGACGAGACCCCGACTCACCATATCTCCACTTCAAGGGTATGGCTGGGGAGTTAAATGGTAAACACTCTCCGAACTGTCTAAACTCGCGCGTTTTGCCTTATTACTTTCTCAAGGGTATGTGAGAAGGTATAGTATCCTGCCAGCATATACAAACCTGTGTAAATGGCACCAATTAGGCGGCGCATGACCCATGTGTATTGCGCTGTCTTGGTGGGACCGCCCTTCGTCATCATTGCGTCTCGCAAATATCGGGTTCAATGTGACACAGTGACGTCAATGGCATGCGCACGATGCATCATAGATGTACTCTTTGTGACACATATCTCCCCTCACCATACAGAGTCAGTGACCTTGTCACACCTTTTATATATTCATGATTGGGGTGGTTACAGGATGTACACCTTGATCTATTTAACATCACTATCCATTACACCCTGTACATGTTTGCTTACTAAGCCAAAAGGTTGGTATGGATTATCTTAATCATCTGCTATCACACTGTGATTATATAATATCCTTTATGTCCAGTGTTATATATGGACTATTACCTTTTTTAGTGTTCCCATGGGCGACAACGTACATTGACTGTTCTCCTTTTTCTTGGTTTCTCTTACTATTGACCTCACAGATATTGTTAATGTATTGTTTATAATGTGTTTCAAATAAAAACATGACTTTTATATTATTTGGTGGTTTATGGCTACTCCTTTTTTCTCTTTGCTATAGTTTACAGGAGTACTCCACCCTCTTATATTCCTATTACTTCGGGGAACCTGACATTTTTCATGGTTCCTAGCCACACTATTATAGGATGCGGTATTTGGTTACATATTGTGGATCTGCAGCAGCCAACTTCTTCAGCTAACATTGGGGTGTCACAGTCACAACCCCTCAAGGTGAGCACATTCTGCTTTTTCTTTTTCCTTATTAACGCGGATAAGACCCTACTGTGCTCATTGTCTTTACAGTTTTTATCTTTTCATGTTTTATCGGATGGCACTCAGCCCAGTGTTATACTACTGTATGTGGCAGCTGTTGTGAATGTGCTAGAAATGAATTCTGAGCAGAAGCTCCCTCTGGTGGTTACAACCAGTACTGAACTATCCAATGAAGATTGTGAAGATTGGCGATCAGGTGTTACTGACTGGTCTTATATAAGGGAGGTTCCCTCCCATCAGGGTTGCCGGTGATCAATTGTTCTGGTCTCATCTTTGATTCCTGTTCACTTTGTAGCTTGCTGTTTCGTGCCTGCATCTTCTGCTAACAGATAAGACATTTTCTTCTTTTAGTTTTTTGTGCTTGCTTTTTGCATTTTGTCCTGCACTTCTGTGGGGGTCTGCCGGGTCCCCTCCAGGGGCTTGTGCTCCTCTCAGTTTAGTTTGGCCACTGTTGTTTGTTCATTTGCCTTTTCCAGTTTTTTCAGTGGCTGCTGTTTAGTTTTTGTTACACCAGAGAACTAATTTAGGTGGTAGAGGTCGTGTGATCTCAGGTGTTTTTGTAATTAGTAGAGTTGGTACTTTTCAGGGTTTTTTGGGATTGCAGTAAGTGTCCTTCCTATCCTTTTCTATTTAGGAAGTTTGGGCCCCAACGTTTGCTCATACTATTTTCTGTCTGTGTCTGTATTTTCTCTTGTCTAACTGCCATTACATGTTTGGGGGCTTTCTATGTTCTTTGGGGATCTGCTCCGGGGCAGATAGTTTTCCTCTGTCTTTAGGTGTAGTTAGCTTCTCAGGCTGTGACGAGGCGTCTAGGACCAACGTAGGTACGCTCCACGGCTGCCTTTAGTTGTTGTGGTTAGTCAGGGTACTGCAATCCCATAGATTCCAACCTCTCTGGTGTATTTCCTTTTTTGCCTGCTCTCCTCAGCTACCAAATCATAACAGGCAGCTAAGATCTGTGGCTATTTTCAGCATGAGAAAATTATTACAGCATGCTGCAATTGCATCTGAGAATCAGATCGTACTCACCCATACAAGTCTATGGGTGTATGTGAAACATCAGACTGCACTTGGATGTCATTGGAGTGCAGTTCCATTACTGTGGACGCCAGCAATGGAGGAGATGGAGAAATTACTTTCTCCATCTCCTCCGCACCTGCTCTGTGATTCTCTCATGCGAGATGATTGGAGCACAGAGCACTGACACTCGGATCACGCTCGCAACAGAGTCTGAGTGCAGTGTCATTTGCATAATTAGCCCGATTCTGTCGCACAAGAGAAAATACGCTATTGTGACCCCAGCCTCATAGCAAGCAACTAGTGCGCCTACCAGGTACGGACTAGTACTGGAAATCAGCCCTGGCATTTGAAATCACACAGGCCCATGTGTTCCTGTCCTCAAGCACCAGATGGGATATATTACTAACATATCAATGATGGAGGAAAGCAAGATTTACTACAAGACCAATATTTCTAATGATACCCGTGGCCTGCTGGGGTAAATGACGGAGTCAGCGACTTTGTGCTCAGTCACAACTCTTAACAGAATGAGTGTCTTGAGAACACTGATTCTGTTAACAACATAGCAGACAAGGCGTTCCACGACCAGACAGGCCCTTCTGGCATTTGCCAGAATTGCCAGATGACCAGTCCGGCCCTGGCGCCTACCTACAATACATCCAAGTCCTCAATTTGCAGATCTAACTGGCACAATTTTAATAACACCCATCTGAATTCACTTTAAGCTTCGGATCAGATGAACGTATGAAAAAATGTTTCGTCCAGAAAACGCATATGATTTTCATTCATATTGTCATCTGTGTGACTGTTTTTTGCATCCATGTAACATCCAATTCTATGCATCAACAGATCCCACATGATCGTACAGATTTCTTGGTTAATAATGGCAACGTATCCATAAAAATCAAATGCTGCACAAATGATCTGCATGAGATCCGATTTTTATTTCTCAGTCATAGACCTGAAAGGGCTAGACTCATCCCACATACGGAAGAGAATAGTGCACGCTGTGATTTTTTTTTTCCACGGACATTCTGTCCTGTCCATGTGAATAAACTGACATCTGATCAGCCCAATTGCATTCCACTGGTCAGTGTTCTGTACGATTGTTAAGGTACTGCCACACTAAACGCTCCCGCTAACGATCACAATAACGACGCATACTAATGCGATCGTTTTTGTGATCGTTTTAATGTCGCTAGTAGCTGCCACACTTAGCGATCTCGTTAACGACGCTTAAGCGGTTAGCGATCTCCTTAACGACTTTGGCGGTCATTGCGATGTAAAAAACAGCGCACATCGCTCACAAAAGGTGCCAGACACAGCGATATAGCGTCACCAGCGGGACGCCAACGATCTAAATACGGTCCAAAACTCTAGTGAACGATCAGCGAGATCACAGCAGGAGCCACGTCGTTGCTACATGCCACACACAACAGCGTCACTAACGAGATCGCTAAATAGTGACGTTTTTTAGCGATCTCGTTAGCAACCTTGTTTAGTGTGGCATACCCTTTAGACTAGGGCTGCATGGCAAATTTGTCCATGACAGCAGTTCACAGAAAAGTCGTGCTACAAAAACATCCATGCGACTTGCCTGCGACTAGTATTTTAGAGCAATAATTTTGCTGTAAAATAAGATAGCCGAGATGCGACAAGTCACAATTTACATGTGACTTGCATTGAAGTCTATGGCAAACGAGTCTTGCAACTTGCAACAGAAAATCCGACAAATTTGGAACCATGTGCAATCTTGCTGTGCATCTTCATTCTTTATTGCGTTTTTTTTTTGTGCTTTTTCAGGCAGAATCCATTTGAAAACGACATT
Source organism: Oophaga sylvatica (assembly GCA_033576555.1). NCBI lineage: Eukaryota > Metazoa > Chordata > Amphibia > Anura > Dendrobatidae > Oophaga > Oophaga sylvatica. The sequence goes on along the minus strand of JARQOD010000003.1, from coordinate 221,336,700 downwards.
GTGTTCACATATCCTCACTGCAAAACATATTTGGAACTATTCTAAGCATTGTAAATATCAGTGAATAGACTTAGAAATGTCATTTGTCATATCTGCCCTGCAAGTGTCATCAGATTTAGGCCGTGTTCACATGAGCGTATTTAACTATGCATATATGGACCTCAATGCCCAGACTGGCCACAAATTTCCTAACCTGAATTTACAGCCTCATAGACATACATGAATATGAGGCTGTGGGTTCAGATCAGGAAAGCCGTGATCAGTCCAGGAAATGTGGTTCTCATACTGACTGTGACATATGTACGGGCCCGGCCTAAGTTGCCATTTAGGGAAGGTGCAGAGGTTACGGCTGAAACTCTACCCACTGTGATGGCCAATTTTTCTTCTCGACCAGGCAGCCATTGGACAGCTGCATGTAGTCAGAACTTCAGCTGTACTGCCACCGTGCTGCCTGGGAGCAGGATATTTTTTTGATGAACAACTGTTCATGTTTTTACATATGTGAAAAATCACAAAAGGCTGAATGAGGCCTTACTCCGGGGTGAATAGTGTAGAAAATAAATATATATATATGTTATTAAAATAACTTCAATATCCAAATGAAACCCCTAAAAAGCATAGTAATTAATGTGCTGCTATAATATGAAATAAAGTCACAAAAATTGCATTCAACACCGTAGTACCGTACCGTACCCCAAACAATAAATGTAAAAAACAATGAGCAATTCATCAGTTAATATATTTGAAGTGAAAAAAAAAGCATAAAAATAAAGTTAGCGGAAGGGTTGATGTTTAACTGAAATCGTAGGAATCCATTTACCCAGAAGCCAAATTTAGACAAAAACATGACAGCGCTAGTGTCACATTTGGCTCCTGATCCTATTACAAGGCAGCATTGTATAGGTGCCAGCCTCTGCCAAGTCATTTTCCTCTCGTCATGCCAGCTTAGATGTACATGCCAATCTGTGTTCTAATATCCTGTGGACATAAAGAACTTTTGAAGTTACACAAACACAGTAACGTTTCATACAAATATTCCTTCTCCTGAATTTGTAAGTCTGGATATAGTTTAGAAAAGCTTCGCTTCTCGGCAATGAATGGGTTAGGGCTATCCCCCCTCCTTTGCAAATTGTCACCCACAGCTTGGGCTGTGAGCAAAGTTCTCCCTGTGAGTCCCACCCAAGGGGTGTGTGCAGGAGGCGCTGTATAAAAACTCCTAGCTATAGTTAGGGTATACTCTTAGTACTGGAGGGGAGGTCAGTGCAGGACCATGGCAGAAGGTACTGTGTGTCTGAGGGCTGCTCCTCCTTGTCTTCTGTGTGTGCTTTAGTAGCAGGGAGCCTACTTATGTACATAGGATAGGAGCAGAGCTGATTATTCAGCTGGAATTGGAGCACAGCTGTTTGTCATTTCCCATACTTATTGATAACCTCTAAGGAACCTCAGATGGTCCAAATGTATCTGTGTGTTGTGTGTATTATATGCAATAATGGGTTATTTATTAACCAAATGACACTATCTATGTCACTGATCAGCTATTAACTCCGAGGAGTGTTCTTCCTTAGATATAACTTTTGGGCTAATTTTTTGATCCCATGGAGAATATATAATATCGCCAAATTAGTAACAAAAAATGTATATTTTAAAACAAATGCATTCCTATTTCAAACACAAATGTCTGATAGGTGCCCTTCATGGAAGTCGGTGGCCACTTTTCACATAGAATTCCATTCTGGTCTATGGAAGTTACAGAAAGTTTCAATTTGCCGAGAGACCCTCTCGTTCTTCCCAGAAGCAGGAGAGATAAATGCCAGATCACTATAATGATATAGGAAAGATGTGTATCTTCGTACCGTGTTAGCCAGTAGATAGAAAAATATTTAGACTTGAGAGTCCTCAGTGGTTGATACCTTTTAATGGCTAACTGAAAAGATGGTAACAAATTGCAAGCTTTCGAGACTACTCAGGTCTCTTCATCAGGCATAGACTAATACAACATCTGAAGAATCAGATGTTTGTCATTTCTATAAAACATTGATGTACTATACTACATATAAGAACAAATGCGATTATATGCTAATTAATAGGAGAATTTTTTTATTATTATTATTACAACCCCCACGCCCCAGAAAAGAAAAAAATGAATTCTTTCTTTATTTTACACACTCCATAGATTTATTTTCTTTTGTTTTTGCTGATTAGTTTCCTATTCATGTTGGGCATTTGTGAATTTCTGTTTGCCGAGGTCCTTTACAAACAACAAAGCGTGATCATTTAAGCAAGGGTTTTAAAAGAATATGATGAATACTTGTTTTTGCTTTTTGAACAAATATTTGCACTTTCGAGGAATTTTGTCTAACCAATACATCCCAAAAGCAAACACTTGAATTTGCCATTTTTATTTATGGTATTTGCTGACATTTTTTTCAACAAAGTGGTGCATGTAGTTCATGAATTTGACATCAAATTAAAAAAAAAAGTTCTGTATGTTTCGTCTTTAACTGCTTTTGAGAATTTGAAGTGCAAAAAATTCCAAAATCATTTAAAATATTAAAAGTTTAGCAAAATAAAAAATCCATCAGAATCCTTGTTCCACACAGGGATTGAAATGAGAAAATATTGCGACATTTAAAAGAGTTGCATTTCGTGAATATTTCTAAAACATTTGGATAAGCAAAGTTGTTGAGGACAAATCGAAAAAAGACTTTAAAAAAAAAAGAAAGACAACTTAAAAAATGGTACAAAACATATAGAGCATAAGGTGCAAATACTAATACTACTATCGTGGCCACAGATCAAATATTATTTTAAGCAAATCTTACATACATTGATACATTTTAGCCTTCAGCCTGAAAGGGTTTTTAAAAGGTTGTACTCAGAATCAAAAGATATCTCCTATCTTCTGAATAGGGGATAAGTTACTGATTGCACGGGATCTGACCACTGGGACCACTATTGATCCCGAGAAATGGACTCTGGATCCTGGGAACCATGCTCTACAGTGGCTCATCTTCAGTGGAACAAGGTTCACATAATTGACCCCCACTCCATTCATTGTCCATGGGAGTGTGTGAGACAAAGTAAATGGCTAGTCAGATAGTTCTCTCATTGGAAGTCAACTCTCATACTCCTGTGATATTGGCAGCAGTCTAAACTCATTAATTGATAGCATTTTATTAGTGACAGAACAGTTTTCAGCAGGGGTCAAACAAGAGCACCTTACCTTTGTTCTAGGGATAGTGGAGTACAGCTATTAGATATATCCAAGAATTGGGGGGTCTCCTGGCTGTCTCCTGATAGTAGATTTTGAATTTCGATATACCCCATCCTCTAATAAGATTGAGTCCCACATGGTATTATTTTGCCTTCCATATTGGAAAAACATGATCATTCAGCTGATAGGTGGAATCTCGGTGAAGTAATGTAGGCTGACATATTTTTATGCTTTACATTTTGAGGATAGTTTCTTTTTATAGCGTGACCAGTTTTATTATTTATATTTGATCTATGTCATCAATTATCTTTTGTTCCCCATACTGCCCCAGTCATCGCAAATAATTCAGACACTTTGGCGCCTTTCTAGAGACTTTCCACAATGTAAATATTTGTACTTATGAAATGTTTGCTCGTTGGAAAAAAACAGTCATTACAACATTTATCACTCAGACAAACATCCAGTCCAGTTAATCAAACACATACTGCTGCAATTTATGGTCTCACTAAGTACACTATGAAGAAAAGATGGTGTAGGCAAAAAGGAACGGCCTTGTACAGTACATGACAACATACCACATGCAACACCCTTACTTGACCACGCTCACATGCCAGCCATGTCCACTGTCATTAGTCACTACTCCGTTCCCATGGGTGGTGTTGACATATGAGGTTGTGTGGTCAGTGCCAGGTGGGGCTCTGCCGCCCAGCATATTCTACTGGGGAACTTACTGGAGGGGGCGAGTCAATGAAGTGCGCTGGGTGTCCTGAATATTAATCTCTTTAGGGTTAGGCTGTGGACCAATAACAGGGCAGGTTCAGTAGCTAATAGAGGAACATTGTGCGCTATTTAAATTTTCACAATTCCCCATCATAGTTATTATATTGTATACAGCTATGGTGCACTGATGTACTATTTAACCCTTGGAGAACCGTCTAGATTTGATCCCTAGACTAAGTTTTCTCTTCTTGTCCAACATATCAGCCTAAACTTCTAGACTTGAGCCTAGCTATTTACCAAAATAAGCGTCTGGAACTTGAGTTTGCCTCCATCTCTCTGATCCTGACTTGTCTTGGAGAATATTTTTTTTTATTTAACAATTTTCAACCGACAGCACCTAATCCATAACACCAACCCAGGGGTTTCTTCAGCAAAGGCAAAATCACTTTATAAGGGTGAAAGGATGAAAACCAGAGTACCCTTGGGACCTACTAAGAGGAGTGACTAGTGCCAAGACTGTCCATGGTAGCCCTTTCGAGTTGGCAGATAAGTAACACACAGGAAAACTTGAGGCATCACGTGGCAACCTTCAGGACATGTGAGTCTTTGGAGATCCTTACACAAATTTGTCTTTAGATGTCATTTGTTTTAAAAGAATAGGAATTCAGCTTGAGAAAGCCAAACTAAAATTAAAAGATGAATATAACACAGCTATAGTATATTAAAATATTCCAAAACAGTGGAACAAGCACAAAAATCTGTTAAACATGCTACTACCATCGTAATGACCATGCACGACTAGTAATACATCTGCCAACATAACACAGTGGTTGTAAGGCATGTCTAGACTGACAAAAAACTGACGTCGGATATGAGGCTGGTCAGTTGCACATGGAGGGAAAGAATCTTTAGACTCGGGCTGCACTTGAGACAAAAGCTTCCAAGTCCCAGAGACTCAAGAGGAGCACTTCACTATTAACGTGTTCCTTGCTTAACACTTTTGAGGCTTAATTTTCAACCATTTTTCATTTCAATAGTTTTTTTTTTTTCAAAAAAGAAAAAAACATTTTTTTCTAACAACAATAACAAACTGTGCATGTGGCATATCACTTCTATCTTTTAAAGGGAATCTGTCACTCCATTTTTCGTAGATAAGCTACAGCCACCGTCATCAAGGGCTTATCTACAGCGTTCTGTAATGCTGTACATAAGCCCCCGATGTAACCTGAAAGATAAGAAAAACAAGTTATATTATACTCACCCAGGGGGTCTGGTCCGATGGGCGTCGCGGTCCGGCGCCTCCCATCTTCATATGATGACGTCCTCCTCCTTGCTCCTGTCGTGCTCCTGCGCAGGTGTACTTTATCTGCCCTGTTGAGGGCAGAGCAAAGTACTGCAGTGCGCAGGCGCTGGGCCTCTCTGACCTTTCCCGGCACCTGCGCACTGCAGTAGCCTGCACTACCCTGAACAGGGCAGATAAAGTACGCCTGCGCAGGAGTGCGACAGAAGCAAGGAGGAGGTCGTCATCGCTAGAAGATGGGAGGCGCCGGACCGCGACACCCATCAGACTGGACCGCATTGGACCTCCCCCAGGTGAGTATAATATAACTAGTTTTTTTTATCTTTCAGGTTACATCGGGGGCTTATCTATAGCATTACAGAATGCTGTAGATAAGCCCCTGATGGCGGTGGCTGCAGCTTATATACGAAAAATGGGGTGACAGAGATTCCCTTTAACTATATCTTCTCTCTTTAACCATTTTTCACTACACATTACAAAAAATGTAATCTCATTATATTAAGGCATATATACTAACGAGGAAAACACAACAAGGAGCAGATAGGGAGTATGAGAAAGGGGGTAAGAACTATCACTTCAAACAAAGGTCAATGCAGTATAGTATTCTACAGGTTACAGGGTCATGTCCTCTAATGTTGCCTTCCATCCACATAGTTATAGTCCTTCTATAGGGTGCAATGGTCATAGTTCTCCCCGCAATCATCACTTTGCGATTTGTAAACCACAGCTGAACCCAACCTTGCAGATCCGGCCTCCTTGGCATAGCAATATACCATCTGTTATCTCTTTGCACTGGGTCCTATCTTGTATCACATTCTTCTGTGGTGTTGAGATGGTTGAGAGGTTTTCCACTATCATTGTGTTTGCCGAAAGGAATTTTAATGCAAGGTTTCTCATATTTATTTTAAAGGGAACATCAAAGAAGCTTTTATGCTCATGTATTCTATTCCCCTGGGCAAATCTGTAGCCGCATTCCCCAGATCTGTCATGGTTATTATGGAAAAGCTAATAAAGCTATATACATCTTGCTGGCAGTATAAAAACAAAAATATCACACAAAGATTATGAAGAATCATAAAATCATGCTAGGTTTTATGGAGCTCTTCAAAATACATAGCTTTACAAAAAAGATATATATAAATATAAATTAAACTATAAAAGGGGCACCACTCCAGCGTTTTTTTTTATTTTTTATTACAGCGCCGAAGTTGTGCCACTTATGTTCAGCCTCAGCCTTCATCTGTTATAGGTGCTGCTCCGATTTGCAGTTTGTGACCTGCCGGATTGCTACGTGAACCGAAAGTCACAAGTCAATAAAAGGCAGGTTTCACACATCAGTGTCTCCGTAACGTGTGGTGATAGTTTTCTCACGTACCGGAGACACTGACACATGTAGACCCATTCAAATGAATTGGGTCTATGCACATGTCAGCGTGTTTTGACGGACCGTGCGTCTGTGTGCAAAACACGCAGACATGTCCATTTTCATCTGGACACACGGGCCGCAAAACGTGCACACGGAGAAGAGTGCACACTGTCCTCCGTATGCACGGACGGCCGCAGGGAAAGAAGCGCTACTGTAAGCGCTGTTCCCCGGCGGCAGGTGATGAAGCCGGCTGCCATTCTCCCTTGCTCTGCCGCCGGGAGATTTCCTCCAGGAATTCCCAGCTCAGAGCTCCTGCAGCTGGAGCCCACACTCACCCGCGGGCTCCCCGGTGCCCGCTCCCCTCTCAGACGGCCGCCGGCAGAGCAGGTGAGAATGACAGCCGGCTTCAGCACCTGCCGCCGGGAAACAGCTCTTACAGTAGCGCTTCTTCTCGGGTACCTTTTTTTCCAGTACCATAAATATCAGGACGTGTGAAACTGGCCTAAGTCTGTGAGCCAGAACGAGGCTCTCATAGACTTACACTGAGAGCTTGTGACCGTTACCTCTGACTTTCGGTCAGTCAGAAGTTGAGGTCACAAGATGGCGGGGCAAGACCAAAGCAGCGTAGGGAACAGCTGAAGATAGCAGAGAGTGAGTACAATAATAGGGTCAGGAAACCTAGATTAGAAGCACCACTTCAGCTCTGAAATAAAAAAAAAAGCAAGCTGGAGTGGTTAAACATAATAAACAGTGGCATACTTACTGTAAGGTTCTGTATATCTGTGTAGCCCTGGTGGTAGGCACACGCAGTACCCTGGAGAGTGTATGGCGAGACGGCAGTTTAATGCTAAATATCCATTCACTCGACACACACTAGACACACCCCTAGGGTAGTGGAGTATACTCTAGAGGGAGTGGTCAAGGTAGTAGGTGTTGGAGTGATTTTAGTCAGTCTAGTTCCTGTCTTCGGGCAGTGAGGACGTGTGGAGTAGAGTCTAGACATCTGTGAGAAGACGTTTGGAGGGAGGAAAGAGTCTAGCCTGCTTCATCACCAGTTCATATAGTGGAGTCTGGTATAGGTGTTTGGAATACACCTTAGTCTGGTCAGAGCTGTATCACCTTCTCAACACACACTGAAGAAAGAAGAAGTATTAGCACGGAAAGTCTTCAGCATCCCTGTCTAAAGGACGGTATCAGGTTCAGAGACGTGCTCCTGCCTGTGATAACTGAGCATCTGTGGCTAACTTCATTGGAAGGAAAAGGAAAGAAGTGACTGCTCGACCCTTGGCTAGTTTGAGTGCTTATGTTACCAGCGTGGACAAGGCGAAAGGCAAGTGGATTATAGAATTGGTGCTTCAGGATTGCAGAAGTCCAGCACATTGCTACCGGTTACTGGGGACCGAAGGGTCACTGTTGTTTCAGGCACGGTGATAGGAAAACCAGGAATCTACCGGACCCTAGGTCGCGGCAGACAAGCCCCTTATAGTCAGTACGTAACTGGGGTCAGGGGGAGTGAAGACTTTGGAGTTCTGCAGGACCACGTAAGAATTCAGCTCCTTCACAGGAAGGCCCTAACACTAAGCTGACTGGGCAGGTACAGCTAAAGATTAGCTGGAGATTTGAGGGAACTACGCTTCAGGCTAGTTGTACTCGTTTATTGGAGTTAAAGGAGGCCCCTAACTTGTCCAGCTGCCGTCTCAAGATACACTCTCCTTGGATCAGCCTCCCTGGGACCTGCCTTATCATCTTGCAAGTAAAGGTATGGAAAGACGCTGACCGTGTGAGACTGTGTTCTTTATCTGCACTCGACTTCACTACTCACATAGACTTTGAGGGACCAGTCCCACCTGTAGGGGACCTGACATCTAGCTGCATCACCATCCCCTCAGAGATCTACAGCAGCGCTGGTACTAATTACCAGAATACTACAGGTGGCGTCACGAACTGTACATAAATCAATCCCCTGTAAATATATCCCCAACATACGCCAGACCGCCCGGGCCACAGACCGAGCCACAGCTACCTGTGACAAAATCCCCATAGACTTCTACGGGCTCGGCTCTGAGTACCCCATTGCCCTGGTAACCCACAATTGTGGTGGCGGGTCGACACAATTTTTGGCGTCACGAACAGGATGCGAAACTCGCGAAATTGCGAGCCCTGTGTGCCTAAGGACTTGTTTTTGTGAAAAGGACTGTTTGCACTTTTGGCGCCAAAATCGCCATTTTTGTCGCCATATTCGCGCCCTCAGGCGCTGGAGAAGAAGGTGGGCGTACCTTCGTGGGCGTCTACCCCCCTGTGGCGCGAAGAAAATGCCTGCCCTCTCAAAGTGCTACTACAACATGCGGTCCTGCCCTACAGCTAAGGAGGTCCGCCTCCTCTTCACCTTCCCTGCGAGGAGGAGAAGACGCAAACCCCACCTCCACGGAAGAGACCGGATGTCTCCGCAGAAAAGAAGAATCTTCTGGAACATGATGGAGACAGGACGTGTGCAGCCGAGCGGGGCAGCGGAGGAAGGCAGGCCCCGTGCCCCCGCCAAGCTGCCATCGGCATCGGAGTCTTATGCGATCCTGCACCTGCAACAGGCGTTGTTAGAGGTTCAGGAGGAGAACTCACGCCTAAAGAAGATGTTCCAACCTGGACTGGAGGAGATAGAGAGACGCCGATGTAACCTGCTGAAGTGGCAAATGACGAACACGGCGTCCTCTCCCCTCAATGAACCCCCACGATTTCGAATACCGAAGAGTCTGCTGCCCAAGGCGAAGGAGCAACCGGAGGCTGCCCCCGAAAGTACCGTTCCCGATCCCACTGGTGAAGCGGTGGAAGCGGAGGAGGTTGAGGAGGTACAGCCAATCCCGGAACGCCCGCCCGGCCAAGAGGCCGCAGCAGATTATCGGTCCCCGGCAGGGACACCGGAGGGGTCCTGTCCGTCACTACCAGATGTGGACTGGGACGAAATGGCGCGCCTGGATGACGTCGCCTACACCGCCCAGTGGGAGCAAGAATGGCAGAGTCGTGAGGAGACGAAGAGGCGCCAGCAGGAGGAAGAGCGGGAGGCTCAGAGGAACCGCCAGCGACAATATGCCGAGCTGATTGCCGACAAGGAGACTGTCCGTCGCGACAAAGGTACCTTACGGGAACCGCGGCGGCGGGGGTGTGTGACTGAGTTCCAGCTCCGGAAGGGCTGGGGCTTTATCCGCGAACCGGGCCTCTACCCAGCGGTCTTCGTCAGCAGGCGTGACGTGGAATCTCACCTGCCGCAAGGTCATCCCGGGAGGGACTTAGTGAACGGAGATACAGTCACCTATACGCGGCATTGGGGAATGAAGGGGTGGTATGCCCTGAACGTCGCCATCGTCCGCGACCCCGTCCCAGACGCAGGTATCGTCACCATTACCGCAGCGTCCCCGTTTCCAGTACAAGCAGCATCCGGCCGTGCCCCAGCATCGCCCCCTGCAAAGTCATCGCAACATGCGACCCAGAGTTCATCGCAAGTTAAAGCCACCTCCACATCGCCACATGCGACCCAGTCTAGATCGCAAACCCTGACGCGGTCTATATCATTGACTGTAATGGAGACGCAATCGGTGTCATGCGAAGAAAGTGTACCCGTTGCGCCCCTAGAGGTTCGCACCAGAACTGTCGCAACCCAGACCCTGATCGCAGCACATGATTTGCTGGTCTTGGGATCTAGGGCTCATTGCATCGTTCCAGCCCCCGGGGTGAAAGATGTAGTGGAAAATGTATTAGTAGAAGATGAATAAATAGTAAAGAGTTGGTGAGATCCCTATCGGATCTACCACAAGTAAAAAGCAAAAAGTTTAAAATGTTTTGAAAAAGTTTTGCACAGATTATATATAGTGAATATATATTTCTAATTATAGAATGCCCGGCTGGGTAAATGGTAATTGGTAAATGGTAATTGATAGATGATAGATGATAAACAGTTGCACTTTGATAATGTGATTTAATGTGATATGTCTTCCTTTGCAAATGGACTTTTGAGGTTAAGGACTATGCTAACCCAGAACTTGATTGTAAATAGTTGCGCTTCGGTGCCCTATCTTGGTTTTACATAAACCATTACAACTTTGGCGTAACTACCTCTGAAAACAAAACCCGTATGGTGTGGCACTGAGTGAGGTCTGCAATCAAATGTCCTGCAGCCCACCCAGGACCTACGTTGAAGGTTTGGTGCGGGTCCTTCACAAGAATATTGTATATTTATTGAATGCTAATTGATATTTGTATTTTTCTATAAAGTTTTGCAACGTTCAAGATTTCCTCACCTCCCGGATGGGAAGATGTTATTGTTAAATGTTGATTGCATAAACAAAATGTCTTTTGTATTTTACAGCCCGGGAGTGCTGTCGTTTACCATGGGGGAATGTGTAGCCCTGGTGGTAGGCACACGCAGTACCCTGGAGAGTGTATGGCGAGACGGCAGTTTAATGCTAAATATCCATTCACTCGACACACACTAGACACACCCCTAGGGTAGTGGAGTATACTCTAGAGGGAGTGGTCAAGGTAGTAGGTGTTGGAGTGATTTTAGTCAGTCTAGTTCCTGTCTTCGGGCAGTGAGGACGTGTGGAGTAGAGTCTAGACATCTGTGAGAAGACGTTTGGAGGGAGGAAAGAGTCTAGCCTGCTTCATCACCAGTTCATATAGTGGAGTCTGGTATAGGTGTTTGGAATACACCTTAGTCTGGTCAGAGCTGTATCACCTTCTCAACACACACTGAAGAAAGAAGAAGTATTAGCACGGAAAGTCTTCAGCATCCCTGTCTAAAGGACGGTATCAGGTTCAGAGACGTGCTCCTGCCTGTGATAACTGAGCATCTGTGGCTAACTTCATTGGAAGGAAAAGGAAAGAAGTGACTGCTCGACCCTTGGCTAGTTTGAGTGCTTATGTTACCAGCGTGGACAAGGCGAAAGGCAAGTGGATTATAGAATTGGTGCTTCAGGATTGCAGAAGTCCAGCACATTGCTACCGGTCACTGGGGACCGAAGGGTCACTGTTGTTTCAGGCACGGTGATAGGAAAACCAGGAATCTACCGGACCCTAGGTCGCGGCAGACAAGCCCCTTATAGTCAGTACGTAACTGGGGTCAGGGGAGTGAAGACTTTGGAGTTCTGCAGGACCACGTAAGAATTCAGCTCCTTCACAGGAAGGCCCCTAACACTAAGCTGACTGGGCAGGTACAGCTAAAGATTAGCTGGGAATTTGAGGGAACTACGCTTCAGGCTAGTTGTACTCGTTTATTGGAGTTAAAGGAGGCCCCTAACTTGTCCAGCTGCCGTCTCAAGATACACTCTCCTTGGATCAGCCTCCCTGGGACCTGCCTTATCATCTTGCAAGTAAAGGTATGGAAAGACGCTGACCGTGTGAGACTGTGTTCTTTATCTGCACTCGACTTCACTACTCACATAGACTTTGAGGGACCAGTCCCACCTGTAGGGGACCTGACATCTAGCTGCATCACCATCCCCTCAGAGATCTACAGCAGCGCTGGTACTAATTACCAGAATACTACAGGTGGCGTCACGAACTGTACATAAATCAATCCCCTGTAAATATATCCCCAACATACGCCAGACCGCCCGGGCCACAGACCGAGCCACAGCTACCTGTGACAAAATTCCCCATAGACTTCTACGGGCTCGGCTCTGAGTACCCCATTTGCCCTGGTAACCCACAATTGTGGTGGCGGGTCGACACATATCTGTTTCTGAAACTCAGTTGTTCGTCGGCCATTTTGCTTTCTGTTTTGCTGCAGCTATCTTGCCCTCAGTTAAAATGGAGTTTTCCAGCTTGCATGTTCCCGCCCTGATTCTCTCCGTTTGCTTCTTAAACAGCCACACCTGAGCAATCAGTGCTTCAGAATCTGGCCTGCAGTGAACCTGTGTTCTGACTCCTGAAGCCTTGGACTTTGTACTCCAGCCATTTTCTACTGAGAAACTCTGGAGCTCTTGTGGACTCTGAACTCTGCTCTTGAAAGCCTCACGGTTGCATGGACTTGCGGTAACATAGAAGAAGATCTGAATCTGTTGTGGAGAGTTATTGATGAACTTAGATTACTTTGGCCTGCTGTGTCTCCTGCTTCTGTGTTTGCAACCTGTGTTTTTATTTTTGCCAATTTGTATGAAGCAATACAAGACTTTCTTTTTCAACCTGTGTCTCAAGTATTTTCATCGCACCCAAGCACAAGACGCTATATGAACTGTATCACATACATTACAAGATTCTGAAGACAAACGTTAGTGTCTGCTGGGTCTGGAAAGGCTTGTCTGCTGTACTGTGGATATCGGATGTCCGGTTGTACTTTCTGTGATAACAGTGGTTGTGACTTCTCACAACCATTCCAGGTGAGCAATTCCCTTAAGTTTTTTTTTCTGCAGAGTTATCACAGGTAAACACTATTGTTTTTTTTTTCTCTTCTCTTTTGTCTGCTGAAACTCTGGATATCAGATGTCTGGTTGAAAGCTTTCTGTGATGATAGTGGTTGTGACTTCTCACAACCATTCCAGGTGAGCAGTTCCCTTAAAGTTTTTTCTTTCTTCAGTGTTGCCACAGGTGAACACTATTGTTTTTTTTTTTCTCTCCTCTTCTTCCAGTATCCTGTCTTAAAAGATCTGGAAAATGGAGGCCCGCATAAAGGAACTTTGTGGAGTGACTGATAATATCCTTGCAGATTTGCAGAATATAAAGACCCGTCTTACAAATCTTCAGGACCTAAATAATCACAATTTGCAAGTGGTTGGACAGACTACTCAGGATTTGCGAGCCAGGATTGAGGTTCTGGAGGGGCAAGTCCAGGCTCCTGCCATGGCCCCGAGTTCTGGGATTCCCAAGTTGCCCCCTTTTCGTTTTGGTGGTGAACGTGAAAAATTCAGGGGATTTGTTAATCAATGTAATCTTTTTTTTTCTGCACATGCTTCACAATTTCCTACTGAACGATCTAAGGTGCTTACTATAATTATGTTGCTTACCAACAAGGCTTTGATATGGGCAAACCCTCTGATTGAGACTGAGGATGATTGTTTGAATCACCTTGATGACTTTATTTCAGCCATGGGGCAGGTGTTTGATGACCCCAATCGAGGTGCAACAGCTGAAGCAGCCATGTTAGCTTTGCGCCAAGGTAAGCACTCAGTAGCTGAATATGCCTTGGATTTCAGGAGATGGGCCCTTGATACCACCTGGGACAATTCCGCCAAAAAATCTATTTTTCGAAAGGGGTTATCCCCACTAATTAAGGATGAACTTGCTCGTGCCGACCCTCCCACTGCGTTAGGTGACTTTATTAACTACTGCATCCGTATTGATACTCGTTTAACTGAACGCAGGCAAGAGAGATGGTTCGAAAGCAATCGTACTAACCTTTTCCTACCTTCCTCTCCAGCTAAGGAACCTTTGAATAGGATTACACGGGAACCTGAACCTGAACCCATGCAGGTAGACTCTTTGCTACGACGGGTTAGTGATGCACGCAAGGAACATCGTTTTAAGGAGAATCTATGTTTTTACTGTGGTAAGTCAGGGCACTTTATTATTAACTGTCCCAGCCGTTCTCGCAAGACTACTGCAGCACTCATTCATTGTGAGTGTTGCGAGAGGGGATCTGTCAGGTCCGAGCCTCAGGCTCCAGAGATAGCTGCCGCAGCAGATCTTGATTTCTCGGACTTAAACTCCGTTACCTCTGAGGACGTTGACTGTGTAAATGCTGCCATCTTTCAAGTTTCCTCAGCGGTGTCCCAGCTGAGTTGTAAGAAAAACAATTCTCACTGTTTTCTTTCCATCAAACTCTGGGTTGACTCAGCCTGGGTGTCTAGCTCTGCCATGATCGACTCAGGTGCAAGTGGAAATTTTATGGATGTCTCCTTTGCTCTAAAACAGGGAATACGTTCAGTGAAGAAGGCTGCTCCCGTACAGATGGAAACTGTGGATGGCTCCCTGCTGACCTCTGGACCAGTGGATCAGGAAACAGAGCCTTTAAAGGTTCTTATGGGTAAAGATCATCAAGAGAAACTGTCCTTTATGCTTATCTCTTCTCCTCACTTTCCCATTATTCTAGGGCTACCATGGCTGCAGGCTCAGAATCCTACCATTAACTGGGAGACCAAGGAATTACACTTCCCAGAGAAACAGATGAGTCAAAAAATTTCAGCTTGCTCTGTTCCTAAAGGAACCATGTCAGTCCCTGAATTACCAGCTGTATACCAGGACTATGTGGATTTATGTGACAAGAAGAACGCTGACCAGCTTCCTCCTCACCGTCCATATGATTGTCCAATTGAATTATTGCCTGGAGCAGAGATACCTTTTGGTAAGATCTACCCCCTGGCGGGGCCCGAGCTGAAGGCTTTAAAAGAGTACATAGACGAAAATCTAGCCAAGGGCTTCATACGCCCCTCTTCATCTCCTGCAGGGGCACCCATATTCTTTGTAAAGAAGAAAGATGGATCCCTGAGACCATGCGTAGACTATAGGGAACTTAATAAGGTTACTATTAGAAACCGTTATCCATTGCCTTTAATCCCTGAGTTATTGGAGAGAGTGCGACATGCTAAAATTTTTTCTAAACTAGATCTTCGTGGGGCCTATAACTTAGTCCGTATTAGACCTGGGGATGAATGGAAGACTGCATTCAGGTCACGCTATGGACACTTTGAATATCTGGTTATGCCTTTTGGTCTGAGTACCGCCCCAGCCACTTTCCAACACTTGGTGAATGACATCTTCAGGGATCTCCTAGATACATTCGTGTAATTTATTTGGATGATATTTTAATTTTTTCTAACTCCACAGAGGAACATCATGGACATGTGAGAATGGTCTTGGAACGTCTAAGACAAAATCATCTTTACATCAAGCTTGAAAAGTGTGAATTCCATAAGACCGAAATTCAATTTCTGGGGTATGTACTGTCTACACAAGGAATTAGTATGGATGGAAGTAAAACCCAAGCCATCAATGATTGGCCAAGTCCTAGAAATGTGAAGGAGGTACAGCGCTTCATCGGGTTTGCAAACTTCTATAGACGTTTCATTAGAAATTTCTCTGAGGTAGTGTCACCTATCACCCAACTTACCCGGAAAGAGTCTAAGTTCTCCTGGACTCCCCAAGCCCAGGAAGCATTTTCCGTCTAAAAGATAAATTTACCACTGCACCTATTCTAGTACATCCCAACCCAGAGCTTGCCTTCATAATAGAGGTGGATGCTTCAGACTGTGCCGTGGGAGCTATACTCTCTCAGAGAACAGGTGAGAAGAATGTCTTGCATCCCTGTGCCTTCTTTTCCCAGCAGTTGTCTTCGGCTGAGAAGAACTACGATGTGGGCAATAGAGAGTTGTTGGCCATTATTGCCGCCTTCAAAGAATGGAGACACCTTCTGCAAGGAGCTGCACAGCAAATAGTCGTTCTGACAGATCATCGTAATCTTGAGTTTATCAGGTCGGCTAAGTGCCTGACTCCTCGCCAGGCTCGCTGGAATCTTTTCTTAAATCAATTTAATTTTATTATTTCTTATAGACCAGGATCGCGCAATGGAAAGGCTGATGCACTCTCTAGGATTTACTCAGCAGAGACACGTCCAATTACTCCTCCTAAGACTATTCTTCCTGACTCTAGATTCCTAGGAGTGATTCATCATCAAGACCTAATTAAAGACATCAAGGAAGCATACCATGCGGATTCTTTTTTGGCTCAACCCCCAAGGGACGTAAGTCTTGTCTTTAAGAATGGTGTGTGGATTCTGGGACAACGTCTGTATATACCTGAAACAGTCAGATTGAGAGTATTGCAACTCATTCATGATTCCAAAATAGCCGGGCATAGAGGAATTCTAAAGACACAGGAATTTCTTTCTCGTTTCTTTTGGTGGCCCACTTGTAGGAAGGATGTTTTGGATTATGTCACTTCGTGTGAGGTTTGTGCAAGATGCAAAACACCTCGCTCTTCACCAACTGGTCTGTTACAGCCTCTTCCCACCCCGTCCCGCCCGTGGGGATCCATTTCTATGGACTTCATTGTCGAATTACCAACCTCTCAAGGGAAGAACACTATTCTAGTGGTGGTTGATCGTTTAACAAAGGCAGCTCATTTTATCCCTTGTGTCGGCTTACCCACTGCAAAACAGACATCAGATTTGATGATTAAAGATGTGTTTCGTTTACATGGAGTACCGGATGAGGTTATTTCGGATCGAGGGGTGCAATTCACTTCTAGGTTTTGGCAAAATTTCTGTGCAGCATTGGACATTAAAGTAAACCTTTCTTCTGCTTTTCATCCCCAGACTAATGGACAAACCGAACGAACCAATCAAACCCTGGAGCAGTATCTCCGCTGTTTTATCTGCCACCTACAGGATGATTGGGTGGATCTACTTCCATTGGCTGAGTTCTCTTACAACAACTCTCAGAGTGCCTCCACTAAACAGTCTCCTTTTTTCTCTAATTTAGGTTATCATCCTAATATTCTACCACGATTTCCCATAGAGACGCCTTTGCCAGCAGTGGCTGAAAGAGTCACGACTTTACAGAAGAATATGGATCTTCTAAAGGAGAATCTGGAATCGGCTCAGGAAAGGTACAAGAAGGCAGCAGATAAATTTCGTAAACCTGCACCAGCTTTTAAGGTAGGAGACCTGGTCTGGCTGTCAACCAGAAATCTTAAGTTAAGGATTCCATCGTCTAAGTTGGGACATAAGTACATTGGACCCTATAAAATCAGTAAGATTATAAGTGCCGTTGCTTGTCGTCTTCAATTGCCCAGAACTATGAGAATCCACCCTGTCTTTCATGTATCCCTACTAAAGGCTGCAACACCCAATACGTTTCCTGGACGTTCTTCTCCTTGCCCTGACCCAGTGCTAGTCGATGGTCAGGAAGAATTTGTGGTGGAAAGGATTTTAGATTCCAGGTTGTATAGAAATCAGTTACAATATCTGATTAAATGGCAGGGCTACCCAGTGGAGGACAACTCATGGGAGCCAGTCAATAACGTTAATGCTCCTCGCTTGCTCCGTCAGTTTCATCAGAGGTACCCACATAAGCCTGGTCTGAGGTCATCCGGAGGTTGCCCCTAAGGGGGGAGTAATGTAAGGTTCTGTATATCTGTTTCTGAAACTCAGTTGTTCGTCGGCCATTTTGCTTTCTGTTTTGCTGCAGCTATCTTGCCCTCAGTTAAAATGGAGTTTTCCAGCTTGCATGTTCCCGCCCTGATTCTCTCCGTTTGCTTCTTAAACAGCCACACCTGAGCAATCAGTGCTTCAGAATCTGGCCTGCAGTGAACCTGTGTTCTGACTCCTGAAGCCTTGGACTTTGTACTCCAGCCATTTCTACTGAGAAACTCTGGAGCTCTTGTGGACTCTGAACTCTGCTCTTGAAAGCCTCACGGTTGCATGGACTTGCGGTAACATAGAAGAAGATCTGAATCTGTTGTGGAGAGTTATTGATGAACTTAGATTACTTTGGCCTGCTGTGTCTCCTGCTTCTGTGTTTGCAACCTGTGTGTTTATTTTTGCCAATTTGTATGAAGCAATACAAGACTTTCTTTTTCAACCTGTGTCTCAAGTATTTTCATCGCACCCAAGCACAAGACGCTATATGAACTGTATCACATACATTACACTTACCTTAAAGCACCGCCTTGGCTCCAGTGCAGTCTCTGTTGACGTCTGCACCTGTTCGAAAGTCACAGCACCAGGCTACAGCTGTCAGCTGACTGGAAGAAGATGTTATCTGATGTTTCTCCCGATTATGCACCCATCTAGTCACCTGACTGATGCAGCCAATTACATAGCAACCTTCGCTGGATCAGCGGGGATCCTGGATGGTACACGTGCCTCCATGTTTTAATTTTAATCAATCCATGCACAAAAAAAATAAATAACCATTGGACAAACACTTTAATACTGTTTCAAACTGAACCTTAAAGCAAACTTGTCAGCAGGATTTTGCTCAGTAAACTACAGACAACTACAGACACTGTCAGTTTGGTGTTTTTAAACTGATTAAAACTATACATGGGGTGGAGAAATCTGTCTTGTGGTTCTTGTGTAATCAGTGTTAGAAGTTTTCAGTTAATGATATGCCCATGCTCTGGGGCAGGACTGTAGGAAGAGCCTTATCTTCCACTCTAAGCCAGAGAAACCAAGGAAAGACCCCCACAGATCGCCTCAAATCACAAACCTGTTCCTCATCATAGAGACAGACTGTTTGTGTTTCGGGGTGCCCTGTGGGCGTCTTTCCTTGATATGCACAGGCATATCATTAACTGAAAACTTCTAACACTGATTACACATTTTAATCAGTGTAACAACAAAAACCTGACAGTGTCTGTAGTTTACTGAGAAAATCCTGCTGACAGATTCACTTTGAAACAATTTGCTGACATCTTATATCAGTAAGAGTCAGTGGTGATCCCAGCAGTCAGGATAGGTGATAATAACTTGTCTCTTTGCACAAACTCTTTAGGTCCTTGATCCACATCTTAAGGTACTGCCACACTAAACAATCCCGCTAGCGATCACGATAACGACGCATACTAATGCGATCGCTAGCGGGATTGTTTCTATATCGCTAAGTGCGGCCACATTTAGCGATATAGTTAACGACGCTATCGCCGTTAGCGATCTTCTTAACGACTTTAGCGGTACAAAAGTACCGCTAAATCGCTAAGAAAAGGTGCCACACTAGCGATATATACTTACCCAGCGGGAGCGCCGACGAGAAAATAGGGTCCGGAACGATTCCAGCGACGAGCGAGATCACAGCAGGAAGCTCGTCGCTGGCAGCTGCCGCACTGAACAACATCGCTAACGGGATCGCTAAATAGTGACGTTTTTTAGCGATCCCGTTAGCGATATTGTTCAGTGTGGCATACCCTTTACTTCTAGTGGCTTAATCCCTCTCTGACTACTGCTAATGGCATTACAGCTTTCCCAGTGGTTGTCATTCGGTTTTTATAGTTCATGAAGGACAAATCTCAATGTATGAATATGCAGATTTGTCAGTAAGGAATGTAAGAGCTGTGTGACAGCTTCTTTGGGAACTGAAATAGCAATTGTGTGGGTTGTCCAATAGAAGATTATTATTATTATACATTTTTATAGCGCCATTTATTCGATGGCGCTTTACATGTGAAAGATGCAATTTAGCATCTGGATTACACGTCTAATATCTGGACTAGCAGCCAGCAAAGTCGGATACATTCTGGAACTGATGGAATAGATTCCAAATGTCAAAGCCAAACAATTGTGACATTTGTAAAATGTATCGACAATAAATAATGACAATACCAGAAATAGCTCAGATACCTGAATGCTGGTAAATCTCCTGTCCCTGTGACTAAGCTTTTGTGATGTCTGAATTAGCAGAACATTCAAATAGTAGACATAATTGCACCCAAATTACCAATAAATTCACATAATTATCCTAAGTGCTGCAGCTGTGCCGTACTATTTAAATGGGAACACTATGTGCTGTAAATTCAGAGACGGTGACTATAAAGCCAAAGTTTGACTGCAGATTTCTATGCTAATGCTGTATGTACAGCAAGCAGCATGGAGGGGTAACAGGAGTCTCCGTGCTCCTGTGTAGCCCTGGTGGTAGGCACACGCAGTACCCTGGAGAGTGTATGGCGAGACGGCAGTTTAATGCTAAATATCCATTCACTCAACACACACTAGACACACCCCTAGGGTAGTGGAGTATACTCTAGAGGGAGTGGTCAAGGTAGTAGGTGTTGGAGTGATTTTAGTCAGTCTAGTTCCTGTCTTCGGGCAGTGAGGACGTGTGGAGTAGAGTCTAGACATCTGTGAGAAGACGTTTGGAGGGAGGAAAGAGTCTAGCCTGCTTCATCACCAGTTCATAACGTGGAGTCTGGTATAGGTGTTTGGAATACACCTTAGTCTAGTCAGAGCTGTATCACCTTCTCAGCACACACTGAGGAAAGAAGAAGTATTAGCACGGAAAGTCTTCAGCATCCCTGTCTAAAGGACGGTATCAGGTTCAGAGACGTGCTCCTGCCTGTGATAACTGAGCATCTGTGGCTAACTTCATAGGAAGGAAAAGGAAAGAAGTGACTGCTCGACCCTTGGCTAGTTTGAGTGCTTATGTTACCAGCGTGGACAAGGCGAAAGGCAAGTGGATTATAGAATTGGTGCTTCAGGATTGCAGAAGTCCAGCACATTGCACCCGGTCACTGGGGACCGAAGGGTCACTGTTGTTTCAGGCACGGTGATAGGAAAACCAGGAATCTACCGGACCCTAGGTCGCGGCAGACAAGCCCCTTATAGTCAGTACGTAACTGGGGTCAGGGGAGTGAAGACTTTGGAGTTCTGCAGGACCACGTAAGAATTCAGCTCCTTCACAGGAAGGCCCCTAACACTAAGCTGACTGGGCAGGTACAGCTAAAGATTAGCTGGAGATTTGAGGGAACTACGCTTCAGGCTAGTTGTACTCGTTTATTGGAGTTAAAGGAGGCCCCTAACTTGTCCAGCTGCCGTCTCAAGATACACTCTCCTTGGATCAGCCTCCCTGGGACCTGCCTTATCATCTTGCAAGTAAAGGTATGGAAAGACGCTGACCGTGTGAGACTGTGTTCTTTATCTGCACTCGACTTCACTACTCACATAGACTTTGAGGGACCAGTCCCACCTGTAGGGGACCTGACATCTAGCTGCATCACCATCCCCTCAGAGATCTACAGCAGCGCTGGTACAAATTACCAGAACACTACAGGTGGCGTCACGAACTGTACATAAATCAATCCCCTGTAAATATATCCCCAACATACGCCAGACCGCCAGGGCCACAGACCGAGCCACAGCTACCTGTGACAAAAACCCCCATAGACTTCCATGGGCTCGGCTCTGAGTACCCCATTGCCCTGGTAACCCACAATTGTGGTGGCGGGTCGACACAACTTGGCGTCACGAACAGGATGCGAAACTCGCGAAATTGCGAGCCCTGTGTGCCTAAGGACTTGTTTTTGTGAAAAGGACTGTTTGCACTTTTGGCGCCAAAATCGCCATTTTTGTCGCCATATTCGCGCCCTCAGGCGCTGGAGAAGAAGGTGGGCGTACCTTCGTGGGCGTCTACCCCCCTGTGGCGCGAAGAAAATGCCTGCCCTCTCAAAGTGCTACTACAACATGCGGTCCTGCCCAACAGCAAAGGAGGTCCGCCTCCTCTTCACCTTCCCTGCGAGGAGGAGGAGACGCAAACCCCACCTCCACGGAAGAGACCGGATGTCTCCGCAGAAAAGAAGAATCTTCTGGAACATGATGGAGGCAGGACGTGAGCAGCCGAGCGGAGCAGCGGAGGAAGGCAGGCCCCGTGCCCCCGCCAAGCTGC
The DNA here is from genome assembly GCA_033576555.1 of Oophaga sylvatica. Classification (NCBI taxonomy): domain Eukaryota; kingdom Metazoa; phylum Chordata; class Amphibia; order Anura; family Dendrobatidae; genus Oophaga; species Oophaga sylvatica. The sequence goes on along the minus strand of JARQOD010000003.1, from coordinate 221,314,741 downwards.
CATCGGCATCGGAGTCTTATGCGATCCTGCACCTGCAACAGGCGTTATTAGAGGTTCAGGAGGAGAACTCACGCCTAAAGAAGATGTTCCAACCTGGACTGGAGGAGATAGAGAGACGCCGATGTAACCTGCTGAAGTGGCAAATGACGAACACGGCGTCCTCTCCCCTCAACGAACCCCCACGATTCCAAGTACCGAAGAGTCTGCTGCCCAAGGCGAAGGAGCAACCGGAGGCTGCCCCCGAAAGTACCGTTCCTGACCCCACCGGTGAAGCGGTGGAAGCGGAGGAGGTTGAGGAGGTACAGCCAATCCCGGAACGCCCGCCCGGCCAGGAGGCCGCAGCAGATTATCGGTCCCCGGCAGGGACACCGGAGGGGTCCTGTCCGTCACTACCAGATGTGGACTGGGACGAAATGGCGCGCCTGGATGACGTCGCCTACACCGCCCAGTGGGAGCAAGAATGGCAGAGTCGTGAGGAGACGAAGAGGCGCCAGCAGGAGGAAGAGCGGGAGGCTCAGAGGAACCGCCAGCGACAATATGCCGAGCTGATTGCCGACAAGGAGACTGTCCGTCGCGACAAAGGTACCTTACGGGAACCGCGGCGGCGGGGGTGTGTGACTGAGTTCCAGCTCCGGAAGGGCTGGGGCTTTATCCGCGAACCGGGCCTCTACCCAGCGGTCTTCGTCAGCAGGCGTGACGTGGAATCTCACCTGCCGCAAGGTCATCCCGGGAGGGACTTAGTGAACGGAGATATAGTCACCTATACGCGGCATTGGGGAATGAAGGGGTGGTATGCCCTGAACGTCGCCATCGTCCGCGACCCCGTCCCAGACGCAGGTATCGTCACCATTACCGCAGCGTCCCCGTTTCCAGCTCCAGCAGCATCCGGCCGTGCCCCAGCATCGCCCCCTGCAAAGTCATCGCAACATGCGACCCAGAGTTCATCGCAAGTTAAAGCCACCTCCACATCGCCACATGCGACCCAGTCTAGATCGCAAACCTTGACGCGGTCTATATCGTTGACTGTAATGGAGACGCAATCGGTGTCATGCGAAGAAAGTGTACCCGTTGCGCCCTTAGAGGTTCGCACCAGAACTGTCGCAACCCAGACCCTGATCGCAGCACATGATTTGCTGGTCTTGGGATCTAGGGCTCATTGCATCGTTCCAGCCCCCGGGGTGAAAGATGTAGTGGAAGGTGTATTAGTAGAAGTGAATAAATAGTAAAGAGTTGGTGAGATCCCTATCGGATCTACCACAAGTAAAAAGCAAGAAGTTTAAAATGTTTTTGAAAAAGTTTTGCACAGGTTATATATAGTGAATATATATTTCTAATTATAGAATGCCCGGCTGGGTAATTGGTAAATGATAGATGATAAACAGTTGCACTTTGATAATGTGATTTAATGTGATATGTCTTCCTTTGCAAATGGACTTTTGAGGTTAAGGACTATGCTAACCCAGAACTTAATTGTAAATAGTTGCGCTTCGGTGCCCTAACTTGGTTTTACAAAAACCATCCATAACTACCTCTGAAAAACAAAACCCGTATGGTGTGGCACTGAGTGAGGTCTGCAATCGGACGTCCTGCAGCCCACCCAGGACCCACGTTGAAGGTTTGGTGCGGGTCCTTCACAAGTATCTTGTATATTTATTGAATGCTAATTGATATTTGTATTTTTCTATAAAGTTTTGCAACGTTCAAGATTTCCTCACCTCCCGGATGGGAAGATGTTATTGTTAAATGTTGATTGCATAAACAAAATGTCTTTTGTATTTTACAGCCCGGGAGTGCTGTCATTTACCATGGGGGAATGTGTAGCCCTGGTGGTAGGCACACGCAGTACCCTGGAGAGTGTATGGCGAGACGGCAGTTTAATGCTAAATATCCATTCACTCAACACACACTAGACACACCCCTAGGGTAGTGGAGTATACTCTAGAGGGAGTGGTCAAGGTAGTAGGTGTTGGAGTGATTTTAGTCAGTCTAGTTCCTGTCTTCGGGCAGTGAGGACGTGTGGAGTAGAGTCTAGACATCTGTGAGAAGACGTTTGGAGGGAGGAAAGAGTCTAGCCTGCTTCATCACCAGTTCATAACGTGGAGTCTGGTATAGGTGTTTGGAATACACCTTAGTCTAGTCAGAGCTGTATCACCTTCTCAGCACACACTGAGGAAAGAAGAAGTATTAGCACGGAAAGTCTTCAGCATCCCTGTCTAAAGGACGGTATCAGGTTCAGAGACGTGCTCCTGCCTGTGATAACTGAGCATCTGTGGCTAACTTCATAGGAAGGAAAAGGAAAGAAGTGACTGCTCGACCCTTGGCTAGTTTGAGTGCTTATGTTACCAGCGTGGACAAGGCGAAAGGCAAGTGGATTATAGAATTGGTGCTTCAGGATTGCAGAAGTCCAGCACATTGCACCCGGTCACTGGGGACCGAAGGGTCACTGTTGTTTCAGGCACGGTGATAGGAAAACCAGGAATCTACCGGACCCTAGGTCGCGGCAGACAAGCCCCTTATAGTCAGTACGTAACTGGGGTCAGGGGGAGTGAAGACTTTGGAGTTCTGCAGGACCACGTAAGAATTCAGCTCCTTCACAGGAAGGCCCCTAACACTAAGCTGACTGGGCAGGTACAGCTAAAGATTAGCTGGAGATTTGAGGGAACTACGCTTCAGGCTAGTTGTACTCGTTTATTGGAGTTAAAGGAGGCCCCTAACTTGTCCAGCTGCCGTCTCAAGATACACTCTCCTTGGATCAGCCTCCCTGGACCTGCCTTATCATCTTGCAAGTAAAGGTATGGAAAGACGCTGACCGTGTGAGACTGTGTTCTTTATCTGCACTCGACTTCACTACTCACATAGACTTTGAGGGACCAGTCCCACCTGTAGGGGACCTGACATCTAGCTGCATCACCATCCCCTCAGAGATCTACAGCAGCGCTGGTACAAATTACCAGAACACTACAGGTGGCGTCACGAACTGTACATAAATCAATCCCCTGTAAATATATCCCCAACATACGCCAGACCGCCAGGGCCACAGACCGAGCCACAGCTACCTGTGACAAAAACCCCCATAGACTTCCATGGGCTCGGCTCTGAGTACCCCATTGCCCTGGTAACCCACAATTGTGGTGGCGGGTCGACACACTCCACCTGTCATTCATAACGCCGGTGTCATCATATCTAGCCGAGAAGGGGCCAGATGCAAATGCTTATTCTGCATCCCCTAAAACAATGCCCCTAATCTAGGGTCATTGGGTATGGAAAAGTTTGGAGGCATTGTGACTTGGTGCAGAGAGTTCAGATGATGTCTGTACAGTTCTAGTTCTTTTCCTCCTGCTGAGGGATGACATATTGGAAAACTATTTTACCGTAACACTAACTAATCCCAAACTCTGTGTCCAAGTCTGTATGGAATATGGGTGTGTATGGCAGCGTAAGTGAGCTTGGAACTGCCGCTGCAGCACCAGAGGCTCTCTCTTCACACACACACCATCTGTGCTTAAAGAAAGAGGTCCATTAACCTGGATTATAGTTTTCGAAGGGGGTAATAAACTTGGCATCGATTGCTTCAACCCTTGAAGGTAGTCACCATAATGTCTGCTCATAGAACTAGTAGCACATAGAAATGTATAAACTCACATTGCTTAGTAATCTCTGCTGTTCCTGGACAGACTGTAGAAAACACTAACCTAGCGGGTATTATTGGCGCGTTTCTACGCCTTTCTCCACCTTTATGTAATGTGCCAGGGTGTAAGAAACGAATGAGTACCTCGCCCACAATTACCGCCCCGCGCTACGTTACACTTGCTCCCACCAAAATACTGATGTTCTGGCATCTAAACAGCCCATCCTTCATGTCCTAATCTGTACTTCATAGCCAAAAGTATGCAGACTCCTATATCTACTACTGGGTTCAAGTGCTTCAGCCTCACCCAGTGCAAGCAGGTACATCAAATTTCACTTACAGCCAGCATCGGACTGGAGTACCTTGGGCCCACCAGAGAAAAATCATTCTTGGGGCCCACCATCATACTTCTCAACCTTTGAAGAAGGGAAAGAGGGACAAAGGCTGTGGCACGCTGTGCCTGCTGCAGCAAATTTTAGACCACGCCACGTTGCACCACAGACTGTCCAGTAGTTGGTGGATGCTTTAGTCCAGGTGTGGGAGGAGATCCCTCAGGAGACCATCCGTCGCGCTCATCAGGAGCATGCCCAGACGTTGTAGGGAGGTCATACAGCATACCTCCCAATTTTTGAAGACAGGAAAGAGGGAGAGAGGCTGCGGCGTGCGTAGCTGCAAATATTAGGCCACGCCCCAACCACACCCATTTCACAACTAATCACGCCCCAATAGCACCCATTTAGCACTGCTGATCACACTGACTGGTAATGAGGGCACAGTGGCTGGCATTATGGGCACAGTGGCTGGTACTGAGGAAAAGAAAGAAAGAGCAGCGAGAGAGAAAGAAAGGAGAGAGAGAGAAAGTACAAACAGAGAGAAAGAGAGGAAAGAAAGAAAAGAGAGAGAAAGAGAACAGAGAGAGAAAAAAAGAACAGAGAGCGAGAAAGAAAGAACAAAGAGCGAGAGACTAGAGAGAAAGAAAGACTAGAGAGAGAGCGAAAGAAAGAATAAAGAGAGAGAAATAAAGAGAGAAAGAAAAAGAATAGAGAGAGAAAGAATAGAGAGAGAAAGAATAGAGAGAGAAAGAATAGAGAGAGAAAGAAAGAACAGAGGGAGAAAGAAAGAGGGGAAAGAACAAAGAGAGAAAGAAAGAACAGGGGGAGAGAGAAAGAAAGGGGAAGCACAGAGAGAAAGAAAGAACAAAGGAGAGAGAAAAAAGAACAGAGAGAAAGAGAGAAAGGAAGGACAGAAAGAAAGAACAGAAAGAAAGAAAGAAAGAAAGAAAGAAAGAAAGAGAAAAAAAGGGGAATGAAAGAACAGAGAGTGAGAAAGGACAGAGAGAGAAAGAAAGAACAGAGAAAGAAAGAAACAGAGAGAGCAAGAAAGAAAGATTAGAGAGGGAAAGAAAGAACAGAGAGAAAGAAAGATTCTATAAAGATACTATAGCAGTCCGGCTCCCATTGTAATGCCCACCTGAGCCTCCTGATGCAGGACATATCATGATCCGCTCACATGGCCGACATCCCCGATTCCAAAGAGATCCCGCTGTCTGCGCTGTCGGAGTACACAGGGATGGATCTGAAGCATTCCCTGAAGTGCCTCCATGGTTCCGTCACAATCTCCTCCCGAAATTACCTCATTTACGGTCAGCTTCCAACACGTCACTTCCGGTAGAACGTCACGTGCGAATGTTAAAGTGCTCCTCGGGGCTCCACCGTGTACTCCTGTGTGTGCGGGAAAGTAAGCTCCCGGCCGGGACAGCGGTCCAGACTCTCAAAATCGGGACTGTTTCTCTGGATTCGGGGCGGTTGGGAGGTATGAATGCTCCCCACCATACACCTTGTACACGCACGGCTCCGCACAGCTCATGCACACATGGTTCCGTTCCATACACCTTGCACACACACGGCTCCACTCAGTACACACATGGCTATACTCTGTAAACCTTGTACACAGATGGCTCTGCTCCGCTCCGTACACACATGGCTCAGCTCCGTACACTTCGCACACAGGTCTCCGTTTCGTATACCCCGTACACACGCGTCTTCGCTCCGTACACACATGGCTCCGTACTGTACACATTGTACACACACGGCTCTGCTCCGCACACCCCATACACATGCGGTTTCGCTCCATACACTTTGTACACACATGACTCCACTCTGTACACTTTGTACACACACGGCTCCGCTTTGCACACCCCATACACATGCGGCTCCGCTCATGGACACGGGACCTCCATATACAGTGATGGACACATGGTCCCCCATACAGTGATGGAGGACACGCGGCCCCCCATACACCGTGACGAACAGACACTGGCCCCCATACTCAGTGATGGACGGACACAGGGCCGCCTTACACAGTGACGAACAAACACTGACCCCCATACACAGTGATGAACAGACACTGGCCCCCATACACAGTGATGGACGGACACGAGGCCCCCATACACAGTGATGAACAGACAGTGACCCCCATACACAGTGATGGACGGACACGCATACACAGTGATGAACAGACACTGGCCCCCATACAGTGATGGAGGACACGGGGCCCCCCATACACTGTGATGAACAGACACTGGCCCCCATACTCAGTGATGGACGGGCACGGGGCCGCCGTACACAGTGACGAACAAACACTGGCCCCCATACACAGTGATGGACGGACACGGGGCCCCCATACACAATGACAAACAGACACTGGCCCCCATACACAGTGATGGACGGACACGAGGCCCCCATACACAGTGATGAACAGACAGTGGCCCCCATACACAGTGATGGACGGACACGCATACACAGTGATGAACAGACACTGGCCCCCATACAGTGATGGAGGACACGGGGCCCCCCATACACCGTGATGAACAGACACTGGCCCCCATACTCAGTGATGGACGGACACGGGGCCCCTGTACACAGCGACGAACAAACACTGGCCCCCATACACAGTGATGAACAGACACTGGCCCCCATACACAGTGATGGACGGACACGGGGCCCCCATACACAATGACAAACAGACACTGGCCCCCATACACAGAGATGGACGGACACGAGGCCCCCATACACAGTGATGAACAGACACTGGCCCCCATACAGTGATGGAGGACACGGGGCCCCCCATACACAGTTACGAACAGACACTGGCCTCCATACTCAGTGATGGACGGACACGGGGCCCCCGTACACAATGACGAAAAGACACTGGCCCCCATACTCAGTGATGGACGGACACAGGGCCCCCGTACACAGTGACAAACAAGCACTGGCCCCCATACACAGTGATGGACGGACATGGGACCCCCATACACAATGATGAACGGACACTGGCCCCCATACACAGTGATGGACGGACACGAGGCCCCCATACACAGTGATGGACGGACACGCATACACAGTGATGAACAGACACTGGCCCCCATACAGTGATGGAGGACACGGGGCCCCTCATACACCGTGATGAACAGACACTGGCCCCCATACTCAGTGATGGACGGGCACGGGGCCACCGTACACAGTGACGAACAAACACTGGCCCCCATACACAGTGATGGACGGACACGGGGCCCCCATACACAATGACGAAAAGACACTGGCCCCCATACTCAGTGATGGACGGACACAGGGCCCCCGTACACAGTGACAAACAAGCACTGGCCCCCATACACAGTGATGGACGGACATGGGACCCCCATACACAATGATGAACGGACACTGGCCCCCATACACAGTGATGGACGGACACGAGGCCCCCATACACAGTGATGAACAGACAGTGGCCCCCATACACAGTGATGGACGGACATGCATACACAGTGATGAACAGATACTGGCCCCCATACAGTGATGGAGGACACGGGGCCCCCCATACACCATGATGAACAGACACTGGCCCCCATACTCAGTGATGGACCGACACGGGGCCCACGTACACAGTGACAAACAAACACTGGCCCCCATACACAGTGATGAACAGACACTGGCCCCCATACACAGTGATGGACGGACACGGGGCCCCCCATACACAGTGACGAACAGACACTGGCCCCCATACTCAGTGATGGACGGACACGGGGCCCCCGTACACAGTGACGAACAGACACTGGCCCCCATACTCAGTGATGGACGGACACGGGGCCCCCGTACACAGTGACGAACAAGCACTGGCCCCCATACACAGTGATGAACAGACACTGGCCCCCATACACAGTGATGAACAGACACTGGCCCCCATACACAGTGATGAACAGACACTGGCCCCCATACACAGTGATGGACGGACACGGGGCCCCCATACACAATGACAAACAGACACTGGCCCCATACACAGAGATGGACGGACACGAGGCCCCCATACACAGTGATGAACAGACAGTGGCCCCCATACACAGTGATGGACGGACACGCATACACAGTGATGAACAGACACTGGCCCCCATACAGTGATGGAGGACACGGGGCCCCCCATACACAGTTACGAACAGACACTGGCCTCCATACTCAGTGATGGACGGACACTGGGCCCCCGTACACAGTGACAAACAAGCACTGGCCCCCATACACAGTGATGGACGTACATGGGACCCCCATACACAATGATGAACAGACACTGGCCCCCATACACAGTGATGGACGGACACGAGGCCCCCATACACAGTGATGAACAGACAGTGGCCCCCATACACAGTGATGGACAGACACGCATACACAGTGATGAACAGACACTGGCCCCCATACAGTGATGGAGGACACGGGGCCCCTCATACACCGTGATGAACAGACACTGGCCCCCATACTCAGTGATGGACGGGCACGGGGCCGCCGTACACAGTGACGAACAAACACTGGCCCCCATACACAGTGATGGACGGACACGGGGCCCCCATACACAATGACGAAAAGACACTGGCCCCCATACTCAGTGATGGACGGACACAGGGCCCCCGTACACAGTGACAAACAAGCACTGGCCCCCATACACAGTGATGGACGGACATGGGACCCCCATACACAATGATGAACGGACACTGGCCCCCATACACAGTGATGGACGGACACGAGGCCCCCATACACAGTGATGAACAGACAGTGGCCCCCATACACAGTGATGGACGGACATGCATACACAGTGATGAACAGATACTGGCCCCCATACAGTGATGGAGGACACGGGGCCCCCCATACACCATGATGAACAGACACTGGCCCCCATACTCAGTGATGGACCGACACGGGGCCCCCGTACACAGTGATAAACAAACACTGGCCCCCATACACAGTGATGAACAGACACTGGCCCCCATACACAATGATGAACGGACACTGGCCCCCATACACAGTGACGAACAGACACTGGCCCCCATACTCAGTGATGGACGGACACGGGGCCCCCGTATACAGTGACGAACAAGCACTGGCCCCCATACACAATGATGAACAGACACTGGCCCCCATACACAGTGATGAACAGACACTGGCCCCCATAAACAGTGACAAACAGACACTCCACATTGAGTTGCCATCACAGAGCACTACCAGGCACCAAAACCAGGCAGATACACACACATTTTGCTGAACACTCACCCAGAAAAAATATGTATTGCACTTTAGCAGCAGCCCAGGCAGGGAGAGATATAGCTGAAGCCAGCACTTCCAGGGAGAGTGTCACAACACAGCTGGCATTACTGGTCAGGACAGCAGAGGAGGAGAGCACAGTGCTGACACCTGACACCACTGCTACAGCCAGCAACATACAAAGCATGTCTACTTCCTGAATGCAGGGACAGTGTTGCTGTGGTCAGGGTGAGAGGCGCCTCCATTAACTCTTCGGACATGCTTTTAAAGGGCCCCCGCGACCTATTCTTTCTCATCAGGGCCCACCACACAGGGACTAATGAAGGAGGCAGGAGCTGGGGGTGGGGCCCACCGGACGTTTCTCCGGTGTCCCGGTGGCTCAGTCCGACCCTGCTTACAGCCATGCAGCGTTCAGGGACTTTAAATGCTATACTTGCATAGGATGCCCCCCTTGTCACAATCCAGTTCTTCAAGTTGAGGACTTCCAATTTTGACTTAGCCTGTAAGTACTGGCTAACACTGTAGACAGATATATTTTTCCTAAGATTTTTTTCATCTACTGTATCTACTGAATTGTAATCGGGTATACATTTAAATTAATTTGGAAAGCACATTCTAAATTATTGAAGAATACTACAGCCAAGCTCAAAATGCCAAAAGTGCCTCATAGGGCAAACCCTGAGTTTAATGGTGCATACCCACACAGTGCGCCCCACATAAAAGTAACCACATCCCTATTCCCCTACCTGCCCAACTTGCTATGTTGTACTGAGAGTCTTTATTTTATCAATGCATTTCAAGCTCTCATCGGTGAAGACATCAGCACTATCTCAAAACACATTGGAAACATGAAGACTTTACTATTCCTTGAAGGATAAGGCTTATTGATGTGTTCTTAAAACGGTATTTCCATCTCCAAGATCCTATCCCAATATTTAGTAGGTGTACTAATAATAATATTAGCAAGTACCTCCAGTTATAAATGTGGTATAGTTTTTCTGATTCACTATGTCTCTTTCCTCATGTACAGGCATTGCAGGACCTTAGGTATCCATGGTTACAACCACTCATATAATGATGGTTAGTTATCTAGTTGCTGTTGGCATATGCAACAGATTAGGACTTATTATAAGTAAAAGGAGGACTTTATGCTGACCTGACAATAAATGGAGATGTTGTGTAACGTTTCCTTCTGTTTAATGTATTGTATAAGAAATAGTCTCACTTGTAGTTTCACTTTCGTTTTGTTCCTGGTTTCCTGATGCAATGCTGAAATGACTGTGCATTTTCCTTTTACCTCATGTTGTAAGAAGTAAAAGCTTGTTATCCCATGAAGCCTGCTCTGTGAAGTTTTCTACTGCAAAGGTGTGGATTCAGAAGCTGTGCAACAGGTTATGGGCCCAGACACCCAGACACAGTGTACCCAGATACAGTGTACCCAGATACAGCGTGCCAAGATACAGCGTACCCAGACACCCAGAGCATCCAGACACCAAAGAAATCCAGACACCACAGATCCCAAGCACCAAGAATACCAGATACCCAGGACACTGGAACGCTCAGCAAGACCCTGGTGAATGCAGAAGAATTCTTCAGTGCAAGTCTCTCCAAACAAGTAACATAAGTTAAAAATGACAAGTAGCACAGAGCTAAAACTCACAGTAGCTAAACTGAATGATGAGAACTATCAGCTATGGAAGTTCAAAGTAGAGATGTTATTGTCTAAAGATGATTTATGGGAAGTAATCACTACAGATAGACCAGATCAAGATAATCAGACATGGGATAAGAAAAATAGACAACCGAGAGCCACCATTAGCTTATTAGTGGATGATGCTCAATTAATACATATAAGAAATGAAGAAACAGCGAAAGGAATGTGGGAAGCATTAAGAAAGCTATATGAGAGACCCAGCTTAAATCACAAATTATTTTTATTAAGAAAGCTTCACAGTATGAGACTAAGTGCAGACAGTGACATGCAGAAGCATATATTCTCTATTATGGAAGTGATATCACAGCTAAAATCTATTGGTGAAGATATTAAAGAAAGTCATATAGCAGCTATATTGTTGTGCAGTTTACCAGATTCGTATACAGCTTTAATAAATGCACTAGAGACAAGACCTGAAACAGACATTACATTAGAGTTTGTGAAAACAAGACTCATAGATGAATATCAGAGAAGAAAAGAACAAAGCAATGATTCTTCTACTGAAAAGGACACTGAAAACACTCTTAAAGCTACAGAATTTAAAAAACCCTATAATAAAGAGACAATAGAATGCTTCAGATGTAAGAAAAAGGGACATTTAAAGAAAGACTGTACCATATGGAAAGCAGAACAACAAAAATTACAACATAAAAGGCATACACAGAAAGTAAAAAACACATTTTCCGATTCGTGTAAGAATAATTGGAATGGCACATTCAAAATAACAGACAAGAAATCATCACTTGGTTGGTTTATTGATTCAGGAGCAACGAGTCATATGACAAGTGACAAGAATTTCTTTACTGATCTTGATTTAAATAAGAAAGAAGCCATTTATCTTGCAGATGGAAGCAAAATAACCGCAGAAGGTATCGGACAAGGCATGCTAAATTGTTCAAACAAGTTCGGACAAGATTCAAAGATACTTGTACAGGATGTGTTGTATGTTCCAAAATTGGAAGACGGATTATGATCTGTGAAACGTTTAACAGCAAAAGGACTTACAGTAAAATTCAAAGACAATGAGTGTGCAATTATTGCAGGAAACAAGATGATAACCAAAGTCAAGGCAGATGAACAATTGTATCATTTTGACAAACCAAAGGAACAGATGAAGGTATGTACACATGATCACAAAAACTGTATTCACATGTGGCATAGACGTCTAGGACATAGACACCCGGACAGTATAAGGGAACTAAAGAGAAAAGAATTGACAAAAGATATCAGATTGCTCAATTACCATAAGATGGGAATGTTGTATAAAATCCAAAGCCACAATGATATCTATTCCAAAAGAAAGTGAGATGAAAAGCGAAAGACCACTTGATTTGGTGCATACTGACGTATGTGGACCCATGAAAGTGACTACATCAGGTGGCAATAGATACATGTTGACTTTTATAGACGACTACTCAAGATACACAGTCACATATTTAATTAAGAACAAAAGTGAAGTTTTTCATAAACTTGTAGACTATGTAACAAGATCAAGTAACAAATTTCAAAGGAAGCCAATTGTCAAATGAAGTGATAATGGAGGTGAATTTACAGGTCACAGAATAGAAGACTACTTAAGACAAAATGGAATAGAACATCAGAAAACTGTTCTATACACATGTTGGGTCGGCCTTCAAATCAGGCCTGTCAGTATATTAGATCGTGCCAGATTAGGTTTAGCTTCGATCGAGGCAAGTGATGCTAGTAAATGAAACAGAAGACAAGCGTCTGTAATCAAGGTTACCAAGAATGTTTATTGAGTCTCTGGGTCAAGCTTATATACCCTGCTAGAGGGTGTATACGTGCATTAGGTAATGGTGTTTTCCAGAACATATTAGCAAATCATTTATTACAGTAAATACATTTTGTCATGTATCTCATAGGTCATGTCAGTTTGACCAACTGGTTATCTAACTAAGGAATTCACTAATCATCAGGTGTTCCCTTTGATGGACCCCCCCAGCTGTCACCATAAGCAGTTATATCTTTATTACTTTACTGATTGATTACATAATTCATGGTCATTTACCTATACCCATTATTTGCCCTTCCCATCATTAGGGTGATATTATTCTAATAGTTAAAAGAATATGTCTTGGTGGCTGACCTTTGGTACATGTCGTGTCATATTGCTGGCTCAGTCAGCAAATAATGTCTTAGTGAAAATATAGAGAAGTGATTTCTTAAAGGGATTATTATATAAGCTCTAGCATTAACAAGGGTATTGGAATATAGAATATAGAAGGGTCTACCAGATCCCTATCACACACCTGAACAAAATGGAGTAGCAGAAAGGAAAAACAGAACTCTAACAGAGATGATGAGATGTATGCTGACAGATTCTAAACTACCAGAGAAATATTGGGGTGAGGCAGCAATGACCGCTACATATCTACAGAACCGACTTTTTTCCAGAAAACTGAAGAAAACTCCATATGAACTGTGGCAAGGTATGAAACCAAGTGTCAATCATTTAAAAGTTTTTGGATGTAAAGTTTTTATATTCATTACAACAGAAAAACGTTCCAAACTTCAAAAAACATCCGTGGAAGGAATATTCGTTGGATATAGTGAAAACTGCAATGGATATAGAATCTTAGATCCCAAAACAGACAGAGTTACGGTGAGTAACAGTGTGACATTCATTGAAGATTTAAATGAAAACATGATTTCAGTTGAAACAAAAAATCAGAAAAACAATAGTGACATAACTGAAGAAATATCTGATGAGAAAGAAGTAGAAATTAATGAAGAACGAAATACTGAAAGTGAAGAATCACAACTACAAACAGACACAGAACCAAGACGTTCAACAAGAGAAAACAAAGGAAAACCACCAAAACGCCTCTCATGCAAGGTGAATCTATCTCTTGGGAAGACATAGCTCGACTTCCAGAAAAAGAAGACTATGATAAAACATTTGCTCCAGTTGTCAAACACACTACAATAAGAACTGTACTTACAGTTGCAGCAATGGAACAGATGGAACTAAGACATCTGGATATAAAGACAGCTTTTTTGAATGGAGATTTAACAGAAGACATTTACATGGAACAACCTCCAGGATTCAAAGATGAAAGAAATCCAAACAAAGTTTGTAAACTACAGAAAAGCATATATGGTTTAAAGCAAGCAGCTAAAGCGTGGAATGACAAAATCACGGCAGTACTAACAAATGAAAAATTTTATAGAAGCAAAGCTGATCCATGCTTGTACACAAAAAGGATGAGTAATAGATGGATTTATGTACTCATATATGTAGTCGACATTTTGATTTGTTTTAAACAAGAAAGGGATAAAGAAAACATTCTAAAAATCCTGAAACAACATTTTAAAATCAAAGACTTAGGAAATGTAAAACAGTACCTAGGAATACAGATAGAAAGACAAGAAGTACTGTGGTTAAGACAATTGTTGACAGAATTAGGACAATCACAGTTGGAACCAACAAAACTAAAAGAGGACAATCAAGGATGTCTTGTTCTTGCTCAGATGGAAAGAGTCAACCCAAGAACCAAGCACATTGATGTGAAGTATCATTTCTTGAGAGATCATCAGGACCAAGGAGTCCTGAAGTTGGAGTATTGCCCTACTGAAGAAATGACAGCAGACATTTTCACGAAGGCGTTGAATGCTGATAAACATCAGAGACTAATAAAAAAGTTGGGTTTGATTGAATAAGTACTTACTGTTGAGAAAGGGTGTTGGCATATGCAACAGATTAGGACTTATTATAAGTAAAAGGAGGACTTTATGCTGACCTGACAATAGATGGCGATGTTGTGTAACGTTTCCTTCTGCTTAATGTATTGTATAAGAAATAGTCTCACTTGTAGTTTCACTTTCATTTTGTTCCTGGTTTCCTGATGCAATGCTGAAATGACTGTGCATTTTCCTTTTACCTCATGTTGTAAGAAGTAAAAGCTTGTTATCCCATGAAGCCTGCTCTGTGAAGTTTTCTACTGCAAAGGTGTGGATTCAGAAGCTGTGCAACAGTTGCTAGCGGTCATAACCATGGATACCTAAGGTCCTGCAATTCCTGCACATGAGGAGACATAGCGAATCAGAAAAACTATACTACATTTCTAATTGGAGGTATTTGCTAATGTTATTATTTTTTCTCCTACTACATATTGGGATAGGATCTTGGAGATGGGAATACCCTTTTAACATAGCGCGCAACCACAAGCTTCGTTTTGCATCTCTTCTCTTCGTCAATGGTTCTACATTATTGGGCAGATCTGGGGCAGTGTTGATTTGGCATGAATATGACTGAGATCCAAATGGATTTTCAATGTCCTTAACATGATTATGTAGGTTTTCTCCAATTACTGAAAATTCTCCCAAAATTTTGAATAGTAATATGAGTCGCAATGACGACGTAAGCTGGTGCCCCCTCTGAGCTTCATGTAATGTTTTAACATGTTCTGTTCTCTTGCAGCTCTGATACTAGAGAATTGTGACTTTGACTGCAGCAGTAATAACCGGGCCCATCACACCGCAGATGCTGGATGTACGAAACTCATTGTCCGGAGAGGGCAGGCTTTTGAAATCAAGCTGCAGTTTTCTCCAAGAGGTTATGAAGAAGGAGTGGATCAGTTGGCTCTTATTGCTCAAACAGGTAGCTATGTACCCATCATAGATACTTTGCTACTACGGTAATATCTCCGCTCTCTCTGTGACAAGTCAGGTGTTGAATTATCTGACATTTTTAGCCTTCTATTATTTGTTGGTGACAGAGAACATGACTATCTCTATTTCAGTGATTACATGGAGAGGTTTGTTACTAGGGAACCTGAATTCCTGGTTGCTTTATGCATCTGCTTCTGCCCACTTGTTTGCCATCTGCTGCAACCTTGCTGGAATTAATTAAATGCATTTTATCACACATTAACATGTTCATTTCAGATATTACCTGGATATGAAGAAGTAGCACACAGCTAGGCTGAGAAAGTAGGGCGTTTACTATTGCAGAGAATTTCTTCCACATTTTGCGCTGTCCACGGAGATGGAATTCAGGTCATTTGGGACTTGCCCATTATGGTTCCTGACTGTTTTAGCTGATGTATCTGTGTACATACGTCTTAATGAATGTGTGCATAAGACTAGGAGAGGGGGCGGTTTATGACCTTGTTGTTTCCATTGCATAGTTCTGTTCCCAGTGCCTTCACACAAAGTCAGGAAATAGAAAAAGAGTAGACACATTGTGCTGTCCTCTGAGTCATAGGCCAGAGTAGAAGACTCCAGCTTTCTTCCTAACCTCAGTTTCCTTTCTGCCATCCATCGTTAGACTACAGACTTCCATCAGAAAAGTCAGTTGTTTATTGACAGGGAAGCCTCGGGCGGGCGTGCATTCTCCTGCCTTCCTATATTACCCGAATCCTACTGTTCCAAGAGGCAATCATAATACATAATGTCATTGCTATGTATGTTCTCCTCAAAAACACATCTGACCACATTTGTAAAAGGGAAATCCTCCTTAACGTTTTTTTTTTTTTTCTTTCCGCGTGAAAAACGCAGGCAGATATTACTTTGTTATTATATTTGATGTGGGT
Source organism: Oophaga sylvatica (assembly GCA_033576555.1). Classification (NCBI taxonomy): domain Eukaryota; kingdom Metazoa; phylum Chordata; class Amphibia; order Anura; family Dendrobatidae; genus Oophaga; species Oophaga sylvatica. Next base: position 221,298,265 of record JARQOD010000003.1, on the reverse strand, counting down.
GTTTTTTAGAGTTGTCATTTTTATCTCAATAGTAAAAAACATTGACAAAATGGACGTGCTGCGGTTTTTAAAACCACACCACAGGTCAAGAACACTAGGGAAAAAAATGTCTGCGTGAATGAGATTTTAAATTTGTCATTCAATTTGCTGTTACTAAAAAAACGCAACTTTTTTCCAAGGAAATAAAAAGTACTGGAAAAAAAATGTCAAATATACTACATGTGAACAATCCCTAAGAGGTGACACTCACTCTGAAATACTGTATTTGAGAACTGCAGTTCAGATCTTTTACTCTTTCCCGGGTCCTGCTCCATGTTAGACTCTGTTCACACATGGGTAAGCGCTTTTCTACTAGGTTTCTATTGATTTTTCATAGTCAGTAAAGAATGACCAAACAATGAATAGGCGCTAAAGAAGCAGATTAAAAAAATGGAAAGATAAGATAGATCCAATCTCCCTGGGTTCTACAGCTAGTATAACTAGACTTAAAGAGACTGTCCTGTAAAGTAGAACAATTAATAAAATTAATTGGTGTTTTTAATGCTGATCAACTTGCTATTGTTAAAAGCAATAAACTGAGCATTACTCGGATTTACTTGCACCAGCTCTGCTGCTGCTCCTAGTCTTTGTTGATGAGCTATAGCGATGACATCACTAACAATGCCCATGACTTCTGCAGCCAACCACTGAGCCGAGGAGCGATGCCAATGTAGTTGGCACAGAAACGCTGAGCCTAGTGATTGGCGTTGGAATTACCACTTTTTGTCCCTCCTCAGGTCCGTGTCCCTCTGAAGACTTTGGCACAGAAGCTCACTTTAAAGTGACAGATGCCTTGCAGGAAGGTGAATGGAGCTCCACAATAAGCAGTGTTGATGGTGAAAACCTTGTTCTGTCTGTTATCTCACCTCCTGATTCCCGGATTGGAAAGTATGCCCTCTCCTTGGAGACTTCCAATGGAATTGAGGAGAACAGTTGCAACCTTGGGGAATTCTATCTCCTCTTTAACCCTTGGTGTCCAGGTATGTGAATGAGAATATTGCTCATAAATCATTTCATAATTTTTAACACAAAACTTGCACATTGGGAACCACAGGCATACAATGTGCAGGTACTTTATGCTGGAACATTAGAGCCAGGATAATGTGTAAGCTGGTAGCACCTGAGGAGGCTGAAAAGCTATGGGCATGGTTATTGCACCATCCTTAAACTTTATACCGGTCAAATGCTAGCCAGTGGCTAAAGCTGAAGCCCTTAAGTATGGCAGGTTCCCATTGCGTGTGGTGCACTGCTTCAGTGGCTCGCCATACTATATTCCAAAAATAACTATCAAGTGATATTTTTGTCACTTAGTATGTAGCCTTTTGATAGTCGCCATCTCACGAACATGGCTCTTTTAAGGCCATTCTTAAGGCTTCTTATTCATTGCTTCTACACTGATTTTATGTTATTCCCACTGAGTATTCTGGAGGTTTTTTTCATTGCTGGTAAATCCACCTTACGGTTCCAGGGATATGAGTAATTTTATGTAGTCCTAATTTTTATGATCTTTACTAGGGAATGCGGCTCTCAGGGTAATAATGCAAAGCAATCAAAAGACATGCCCCCAAAGAATCTGTGAGCCACGGCCCCTTGGCAGAGACCAGCAAAATTAGCACTGAACTAGAAAGACAATGTATCTGGAACTATAAGGTGGATTTAATAAAAAAAAATTATAAAATACTCAAGGGAGCAGCAGGAATAAAATAAAGGCAACAATTGGTCACATTTGACCTAGTGACAGGATCTCTTTAACGACTGACATCAGCACCAGAGTAACCTGAACGGATGCAAGGACCCAATAGGCTTGGGCAGCTGTGGCTGTAGCTGAAGGTGGATTACAAAAGGGGCTTATAGTGACTTTGTCTGACAAAGTCCAAAGATATGAGCCCCTCTGGAACCAGCTCAAACACCTTTTTTAAAAAATAAGAAGAACCTTTCAGCAGGTCAAAAATATCCAGTAGTTGCTCTTATTTTATTCCCAATGCTCCCTTACGTAGGGTGGTTATTGTGTTTTTTCCTTGTTTTTCATTTTATATCCACTTTGTTGTTTTGGAGATATGGGCCTTTTTTTGGTGCCATTCTTTTTTATTTGGCAAGAGGGTGTAGCTCACGGGATTCTTTGGGGGGCCTGTCTTTAGGCTGCTTTACATTATTACCGTGTGAGCCATGCCCCCTGGTAAACACCATAATAATTAGCACGAAATAAAAAGGCTTTAAAAAAAATTAAAATGAATAGTAGCGAACACTGAGAATGGAATATCTTTGCCACTTTCAACATGTTTTTGCACTGTGCTGACTCCTAAAATAACACGGAAGTCTCCTGCTCAATCCATCAAGTCTTAACAAAGAAGGAAATCTTAGATGTGTCCTTCACAGTGTGTTAGCTGAGCATATTGGCACAGACATTAGGATTGGATGTTGTCTAGGCTCCCCACATCTACTTCTTCCTTTGAGTATCTTAATCCTGGTATTATAATTAATCCCCGACTAATATCCCAGTGCACAAACCTCCATTAAGCGTGTAACTATCTCCTATTCTCAGAGGATTCTGTGTACATGGAGAATGATGAGGAGCGGACAGAGTACGTTGTAACACAGTATGGGCTCATCTTCCAGGGCACCAAAGACTTGATCACGACTGTTCCTTGGAACTTTGGACAGGTGCATTTTTTCTTTATCTCTTTATTACCTTACTGTATGTACACTTTCACAACCATTTATGTTCTGATGTCCAAATGGAGTTTTTTTTTTTTTTTTTTAAATTAGGACCAAAATTTTGTGTCTACAGCTCCTGTACAGATATTTTTCTTATTAGCGTTGAAACAAGCTCTGTGTAGACCGATGCTACCAACAAACATGCTTCCATTTGCCCCTTGCTTCTTGCCTGCCTACGTAAGTAAGAGGTAAGGGACTGATGGAAGGGAGTATGGCTGCTAGATCAGCTTTGTATGCAATCTGTAACCATAGAGACACAGATTTAGGCCGGGGTCACACATGCGAGAAACTCGTACGATTCTCGTTCGAGTCTATCGAATGAACACCCGGCGCTGCTGCCGGCTTTCGGACCGGAGCGTGCGGCTGCATAGAGTTACATGCAGCTGTGTGGCCCAGCTACGCAGGCACACATAAAATCCAGGAGAGTGCACAGGAAGGTAACCGCAACGCTTGATATGCATTCACTGCCACTCACTCTTTCAGACACACCCATCTGAGTTATAAGGGGGAGTGACACGTGGTAGAGGGGAGTGATTAGTCTGGAGGAGAGGAGAAAGTAGAGTCTGTTTCCTGTCGGAGGACAGTGCAGTTCAGTCTCAGTCCAGTTTGGGACTTGGAGGATACTGAGAGCTATTCAGTGAGCTCTAAGAGAAAGCTGACTTTTCACATCGAAGCCACAAGTGCTTATGTTAAGAGCGGGAAGCAGGGCGAAGGGCGCAGTGGAGAAGACATAGAGAAGTGCTACAGGTATTGGATTACCTGCACTAAATTGCCGGACACCGGGGTCCGAAGCGTTGCTAGTGTTTCAAGCATAGTAACAAGATAACCGGAGGCATCTGGACTACAGGTCGCAGAGTGCAGCCCAAAGCGTCAATACGTAACCGGAGTCAGGGAGAACGGGACTTTGAGTCAAGCGCAGACAAAAGTAAGGACTTAGTTCTCACCACTTAGAAGGCTCCACCACAATGTTGGCCGGGCATTACAGCTATTGAGAAAGCTGGAGAGTTCAGAGTTAACTTCGCTTCAGGCAAGTTGGACTCACATGTATATGGAAGTAAAGGAGGCCTCTAACCTGCTCAGCGGTTACCCGAATGTGCACTCTCCACCCCAACCAGCTCCCCGGGATCTGCTTGAACCATCTACCAGTAAAAGGTATGAAAAGAAACTGTATTGTGTGTGACTGAATTCTTATCCACACCCTGCATCATCACCATAGACTTCCAGGGATCAGTCTCACCTGTGGGAGACTTACCACCCAGCTGCCCCCATAACATCCCCTGTGAAGATCATTATAGCAGCGCTGGTCCAATTGACCAGATACCACAGGTGGCGTCACGAACTATTACACATCCCCTGTAAATATCCCCCATTGCACGACCGCCAGGGCCACGGACCGAGCCACCGCTACCAGTGACAACTCCCATAGATTTCCATGGGCTCGGCTCCGAGTACCCCATAGCCCTGGTATCCACAATTGTGGTGCGTGGTCGGAACAACTTTGGCGTCACGAACAGGATACGAAAGCTTGCAAAATTGTGAGTCCTGTGTGCCTATATTGAACTGTTTGGTGAAAAAGACTGTTTGCTGCATTTGGCGCCAAATACCGCCATTTTGCCGTCATGTTGGCGCCCTGAGGCGCTGGTGAAGAAGGTGGGCGTGCATTCGTGGGCGTGTACCCCCCTGTGGCGCGAAAGTTATGGCCGCCCCCAAAAAGAGCTGTACCTGATCCTCTATGTCATGGAGAAGGTGGAAGCGGTGCTGGAAGATGTGGCCCGCCACCGCAAAGAAGTGGAGGAGATGGAGAAAAGCTGGCGTGCCCTGAAACAGCGGCTGCTGTGGGACGCAATGCTCTCTCCCCCAAGAACGAAGCCATTACCTGTACTTCCTGTGCCACCACTGCAAACGGCTGATGAAGAACCGGAGACCAGCTATGAAGGAGCTGAACCCGACTCCACCGAGGAAGCGGCGGGAGACGGACCGGTATACCAGCCAGGCCAGGAGGCCACAGCGGAGCACAGTCCCCCGGTAGGGACACCGGAGGGAACCCAGCCGTCAGCGATAGAAAACGACTGGAAGCAGCGACAGCAGCAGGTTAGTGCGTTCCCCACTGAGCCACTGCGCGCACCTGCGTCCTACTCGGAATCGCAAACCCCAACAGCACCAGACCGTGCTCCGGCATTGCCCCCTGCATACTCATCTCGACCTACGTCGCCCCCTGCATCGCATACTATATCGCAATCTGCGACCCATTCTGCATCGCAATCTGAGGCCCACTCTGCATCGCAACCGGTGATTACTTCGGCATCGCCCCCGGCGTACACCTCAGCAACGCAGCCTGCGACCATGTTGGCATCACAATCTGCGACTACCTCAGCGACGCAATCGGCGTCCTACAGAAAAGAAGTACCCGTTGGGTCCACCGTTAGAATGAGGACTGTGGCCACTCAAACGCTGATAGCAGGCCATGACTTGTTTGTAATGCGATCAAAAGAACACCGCGTCGTTCCAGCCCCAGGAGTGGAAGACGTTATTGAAGTTTACAAGAAAGAAGAAAACCGGTAGGACCCAGACAGGGGTTTACCGTATCCAAGAATTGTAAAAAGTTGAAAAAAAAAAAAAAAATTTGCCAATTTGCACTTTATTGCTGTGTATGATGATGTTTTACATATTGAGTAGAATACCCGGCTGGGTACTAGGTTAAAGAGTTTCAAAAAGCTAAGGAAGTAAATGTGTAGATTGCATAGTTTGCATAGAATACCCCGGTTGGGTAAATCCAGTTAAATTATAATGTGAATACTTGAAGTGTATATAAGTGTTTAACCATGCCAATGGACTGCGAGGCTGTGGACTGTGCCAGCCCAAGAACTTATCTTTGTAAATAGTTGCGCTTCGGTGCCTTATCTTGGTTTTACATGAAACCATTGCTATCTACCTCTGAAGAAAAACCCGTATGGTGTGGCCTAGAGTGAGGTCTGCAGTCAGAAGTCCTGCAGCCCACCCAGGACCCACGTGGGAGGTTTTTGGTGCGGGTCCTCCACAAGTATCTTGTATAATGAGAATGTTTGATACTTTTGATACTTTTGTATTTTTTCTAATGTACAAATTGTAACGTTCAAGAAGTCGTACCTCCCGGATGGGAAGAGTTAAAAATGTTATGTTAAAGCAAAACAAAAATGTTTTTCTTTTTCTCTTTTACAGCCCGGGAGTGCTGTGTTTAATCAAGGGGGGATGTGTGGCCCAGCTACGCAGGCACACATAAAATCCAGGAGAGTGCACAGGAAGGTAACCGCAACGCTTGATATGCATTCACTGCCACTCACTCTTTCAGACACACCCATCTGAGTTATAAGGGGGAGTGACATGTGGTAGAGGGGAGTGATTAGTCTGGAGGAGAGGAGAAAGTAGAGTCTGTTTCCTGTCGGAGGACAGTGCAGTTCAGTCTCAGTCCAGTTTGGGACTTGGAGGATACTGAGAGCTATTCAGTGAGCTCTAAGAGAAAGCTGACTTTTCACATCGAAGCCACAAGTGCTTATGTTAAGAGCGGGAAGCAGGGCGAAGGGCGCAGTGGAGAAGACATAGAGAAGTGCTACAGGTATTGGATTACCTGCACTAAATTGCCGGACACCGGGGTCCGAAGCGTTGCTAGTGTTTCAAGCATAGTAACAAGATAACCGGAGGCATCTGGACTACAGGTCGCAGAGTGCAGCCCAAAGCGTCAATACGTAACCGGAGTCAGGGAGAAGGGGGACTTTGAGTCAAGCGCAGACAAAAGTAAGGACTTAGTTCTCACCACTTAGAAGGCTCCACCACAATGTTGGCCGGGCATTACAGCTATTGAGAAAGCTGGAGAGTTCAGAGTTAACTTCGCTTCAGGCAAGTTGGACTCACATGTATATGGAAGTAAAGGAGGCCTCTAACCTGCTCAGCGGTTACCCGAATGTGCACTCTCCACCCCAACCAGCTCCCCGGGATCTGCTTGAACCATCTACCAGTAAAAGGTATGAAAAGAAACTGTATTGTGTGTGACTGAATTCTTATCCACACCCTGCATCATCACCATAGACTTCCAGGGATCAGTCTCACCTGTGGGAGACTTACCACCCAGCTGCCCCCATAACATCCCCTGTGAAGATCATTATAGCAGCGCTGGTCCAATTGACCAAATACCACAGGTGGCGTCACGAACTATTACACATCCCCTGTAAATATCCCCCATTGCACGACCGCCAGGGCCACGGACCGAGCCACCGCTACCAGTGACAACTCCCATAGATTTCCATGGGCTCGGCTCCGAGTACCCCATAGCCCTGGTATCCACAATTGTGGTGCGTGGTCGGAACACAGCCGCACGCTCCGGTTCGCTGCTCTCTTGGAGTGGCTTCAGCAGAAGCCACTGAATCAGTGGCTGGAGCGGTTGTGATCACTGTGTCAGCAGGGAGAGGCATGTAGGTAGCAAGTGACTTCCTGTTAGTTCTTACGCCCATAGTAAAAATAAAAGAATGCCCCAGATAGTCTCTTTAATGTGCAGTATGTACAATGCTGTTTTTTTTAATCTGTAGTTCAGTGTTTTCCATTGTGATGATGAAACCATTATCTCTGGTTAAAGGGAACCTGTGATCTCATTCGCAATGCTCAAACTGCACCATGACTCAGAGCCTGGCTGCACGATTGCAGCTAGGTATGTTTTTCACAGATGCTTCGGCCCTGGACCGTTGCTGTGGACCGTTGGACTAGTCTGGGGTCACTTTTCCCATACTGAGTAACCAGTCAGGATTTTATTACTATATTTTCTCTAAAATGTTGGAGAATTTCAGAGGAGGATATACCTTGTTGCAATCGTGCAGCCAGTCTCTGATTCATGCTGCCCGCAGTTTGGGCAGTATAAAACAGATGACAGGTTCCCTTGAGAATATTCAAGGACGTGCTGAAGCAGATTTTCCCTTGATTATAAAAAAAAAAAAAAAACGTAAAGATTTCTCAAACTTTCTTTCATTTGTCATTTGTCTTAGACAGAAATAAAGCAATAATAAGTTCCCTTAATGTCACCCAGGGTCTTATGATACAAGAGCCTCTAGTGTGTCCTCAGTACATTGGCATCATGTCTTATCTAGGTGTAATATAGACATTAAGCAGATGTGTGTAAGCTGTGTCACTTATCACTAGATCCTCTGCTGTACCCCTCCTTAGACGTCTTATCCCCTACACATGCAGCCACATTCCATGTCTGCCCTTCTCAGTACTCAGTTTTTTCAGGACACGTATCAAGTGGAAGTGCAGCACGAACACTGAATGTTGGTGTCTTGCCATGTTAAGACAAGACTTATTTTATTCCATAAATGGTCTTGGACAAGCGGAGGAACCATATGGAGCTTATTCCTTCAGATAATATTTCCTCTATGAGACGAAGCATGTATTTTAAGTTTGAGGGTATATGATGCAATTTTCTATATACACACTACTTATGTTTGTGGGCTTCGTTCACTGAAATCATTCAAAGCCTAAAATTTCTTCCAAAAACAAAGTATGTGTGTAGCCCTGGTGTGTAAGGCACACATAAAACCCTGGAGGATGTGCGGAGAGGTAACAGTTTAATGCTTGATATCCATTCACTCCATCACACACTTGGACACACCCATAGGGTATATAAGCTAGTGACATCAGCAGAGCAGGGGGAGAAGGTCAGTCTAGTCTGGACTCGGAGGGAGGAGAGGAGATCAGATTGCATTTTCCTGTCAGAGCTCTGTGTGAGCTAAAGTCAGACAGACGGAGACAGCTTTGGAGAAAGGGAAGTTTGCAGCAGAAACTTCAGTCGCCTGTCCCAAGGACAGTGAAGTTCAGTCGATGTGTTCCTGAACTAGGAGAATACTGAGAATCTGTCAGCGAGCTCCAAGGAAGAAGTAAGAAAGGACTGACTTGTACCATCCTAGGAAGTGTGGAGTGCTTATGTTAAGAGCGCGAACAGGGCGAAGGGCGCAGTGGAAGAAGTTAGAGAAGTGCCTTAGGTATAGGATTACCTGCACAATTTACCCGGTCACTGGGGACCGAAGTGTTGCTATCGCTTCAGGCATAGTAACGGAACAACCAGAGTCTTACTGGACCTTAGGTCGCAGAAAGCAGCCCTTGAAGTGTCGGTACGTAACCGGAGTCAGGTGGAATAGGGACTTTGAGCTAGGCCAAGCGTAGAAGAACCTAGTTTCATCACTGGAAGGCTCCACCACAATGCTGACCGGGCAGTACAGCTATGGAGTTAGCTGGAGTATTCGGAGTTAACTTAGCTTCAAGCAAGTTGGACTCATCATATTGAAAGTTAAGGAGGCCTCTAACCTGTTCAGCTGTTATCTCGAAGCACATTCTCCACCCCGACCAGCTCCCCGGGACCTGCCTAAACATCTGACAAGTAAAAGGTATGGAAAGACGCTGGATGGTGTGAGACTGATTCATTTATCTGCACCCTACATCATTAATACCATAGACTTTGAGGGACCAGTCCCACCTGTGGGGGACCCGTCATCTAGCTGCCACAACATCCCCTCAGAGATCTACTGCAGCGCTGGTCTTAGTGATCAGACAACTACAGGTGGCGTCACGAACTGTTATCTACCAAATCCACTGTAAATAAATCCCCCTTTAACGCCTGACCGCCAGGGACACGGACCGAGCCACGCTACCAGTGACATCCCCTATAGAAATCTACAGGCTCGGCTCCGAGTACCCCATATCCCTGGAAACCCACAATTGTGGTGCGGGTCACACAACTTGGCGTCACGAACAGGATCCGAAACTTGCAGAATTGCGAGCCCTGTGTGCCTGTGGAGTGTTTTGGTGAAAAAGACTGTTGCTGTTGTTTGGCGCCAAATTCCGCCATTTTACCGCCAAGTTGGCGCCCTGAGGCGCTGGTGAAGAAGGTGGGCGTGCATTCGTGGGCGTGTACCCCCCCCTGAGGCGCGAAAGTTATGGCCGCCCTCTCCAAGGCCTACTACAATGTGCGGTCCAGCCCCACTGCAAAAGAAATACGCCTCCTCTTCATCCTCTATGCGAAGAGGAGGAGACGCAAATCCCGCCTCCACGGAAAGGACCAGAATGTTCCTGTTGGATACCACAGAGATACCTGGACCGAGATGGCGGAAGGACAGGAGAATCAGTGCCCATTACCAGAGGACTGTCTGCCTGTGCCGGAGCTGTCCCCAGATCGGGACACCGACCCCGCCATGATGGAGCTGCGGAAGGAGAACGCAGAGTTGAAGAAGAAGCTGCAGAATCGTGCAATTCGACAAGAGACGGAGAGACGCTGGCGCACCCAAACACAGCGGCTGCTGTGGGACGCCATGTTCTCTCCCGCAAGTGAAATACCGTCTCTTGATACCCCACTATCACTGGATTATCCAAAGGCCCTGATGAAAAAGGCTGCGGAGCGACTGGAGGCGGACACCAGATATGCTGTACCTGATCCCACCGATGGAGCGGTGGAGGCGAAGGAGGCTGAGGAGGTCCTGCCCGTCCCTGAATGCCAGCCAGGTCAGAGAGCCGCAGCGGATTACCGTTCCCCGGCAGGGACACCGGAGGGGTCCTGCCCATCGTTGCCAGACGTCGACTGGGATGCAATGGAGCGGATTGATGACGTCACGTACGCTGTCCAGTGGGAAAGAGAGATGCCGTGTCGCAAAGAGGAGCAGCGACGCAGGCAGGAGGAAGAACAAGAGAGTCAGCGAAACCGACAGCAGCAGCATGCAGAGCTAATCGCGGACAAGGAGACCGTTCGCCGCGATAAAGGTACCCGGAGGGAACCACGGCGTCAGGGGTGCGTAGTGGAGTTTCAGCTTCGCAAGGGCTGGGGATTCATCCGCGAGCCAGGACTTTATCAAGGGGTTTTCGTGAGCCGTCGCGATGTGGAGTCCCACCTACCACAAGGTCATCCGGGAAGGGACCTGATTAATGGGGACATTGTCAGTTATACACGTCATTGGGGCCTGAAGGGATGGTATGCCCTTAATGTGGAAATCATCTGTGACCCCGTCCCCGACGCCGGTAACGTCACCACTACCGCAGCGTCCCCGTCTCGAGCTCAAATAGCACCAGGCCGTACTTCAGCATCGCCCCCTGCAGGCCCATCGCAATCTACGACGCGGTCGGCATCGCTACCTGCTCGCATCTCTTCACCCAAGTCTTCCTTTGTATCGCAAACTGCGGTTAAATTTTAATCGCTACCTGCAACGCAAATTGAGACGCAATCGGCGTCTCACAAGGAGAAAGCACCCGGCGTGCCCCAAGCGGTTCGCACAAGAACTGTAGCGACCCAAACCCTGATAGCAGGTCACGACCTGTTTGTCATGTGCTCTAAGGAGCATCGCATTGTTCCAGCCCCCGGGGTGGAAAATGTAGTTGAAGTAATTAAAAAGTAAAGACCGGTAGGACCCAGACAGGGTTTACCACATTCAATATGTATATAAGTTCATAAAAGTGAAAATAATTTGCACCTCTGATATAAGTATGTAATGTTTGCATATTTTGCAATAAGTAGAATACCCGGCTGGGTAAGGATATATGAGTTGTAAGATAATATACAAGGTTATGAGAAGATTTTTTGCACTTTACAGAGTTTTACTGTATTATTGAAAATGTGAAATTACTTGAAATATTTATTATGCCAAAGAACTGGTGGCTATGGACACTTTTAGCCCAAAAACTGTATCCTGTAAATAGTTGCACTTGGTGCATTATCTTGGTTTTACAATAAACCTCAGCACAACTACCTCTGAACATAAAACCCGTATGGTGTGGCACTGAGCGAGGTCTGCAGTCAGATGTCCTGCAGCCCACCCAGGACCCACGTTGAAGGTTTGGTGCGGGTCCTTCACAAGAATACTATGTGTATTTATATGAAAATGTCTTAATACTTTTGTATTTTACTAATGACCACTGTATACAAGGTAACGTTTAAGAATTTCTTGCCTCCCGGATGGGATGAGTTTCATGTTATTGTTTAAATGCAAAGCAAAATGTCTTTCTTTTTGTATTTTACAGCCCGGGAGTGCTGTGTTTTACCAAGGGGGGATGTGTAGCCCTGGTGTGTAAGGCACACATAAAACCCTGGAGGATGTGCGGAGAGGTAACAGTTTAATGCTTGATATCCATTCACTCCATCACACACTTGGACACACCCATAGGGTATATAAGCTAGTGACATCAGCAGAGCAGGGGGAGAAGGTCAGTCTAGTCTGGACTCGGAGGGAGGAGAGGAGATCAGATTGCATTTTCCTGTCAGAGCTCTGTGTGAGCTAAAGTCAGACAGACGGAGACAGCTTTGGAGAAAGGGAAGTTTGCAGCAGAAACTTCAGTCGCCTGTCCCAAGGACAGTGAAGTTCAGTCGATGTGTTCCTGAACTAGGAGAATACTGAGAATCTGTCAGCGAGCTCCAAGGAAGAAGTAAGAAAGGACTGACTTGTACCATCCTAGGAAGTGTGGAGTGCTTATGTTAAGAGCGCGAACAGGGCGAAGGGCGCAGTGGAAGAAGTTAGAGAAGTGCCTTAGGTATAGGATTACCTGCACAATTTACCCGGTCACTGGGGACCGAAGTGTTGCTATCGCTTCAGGCATAGTAACGGAACAACCAGAGTCTTACTGGACCTTGGGTCGCAGAAAGCAGCCCTTGAAGTGTCGGTACGTAACCGGAGTCAGGTGGAATAGGGACTTTGAGCTAGGCCAAGCGTAGAAGAACCTAGTTTAATCACTGGAAGGCTCCACCACAATGCTGACCGGGCAGTACAGCTATGGAGTTAGCTGGAGTATTCGGAGTTAACTTAGCTTCAAGCAAGTTGGACTCATCATATTGAAAGTTAAGGAGGCCTCTAACCTGTTCAGCTGTTATCTCGAAGCACATTCTCCACCCCGACCAGCTCCCCGGGACCTGCCTAAACATCTGACAAGTAAAAGGTATGGAAAGACGCTGGATGGTGTGAGACTGATTCATTTATCTGCACCCTACATCATTAATACCATAGACTTTGAGGGACCAGTCCCACCTGTGGGGACCCGTCATCTAGCTGCCACAACATCCCCTCAGAGATCTACTGCAGCGCTGGTCTTAGTGATCAGACAACTACAGGTGGCGTCACGAACTGTTATCTACCAAATCCCCTGTAAATAAATCCCCCTTTAATGCCTGACCGCCAGGGACACGGACCGAGCCACGCTACCAGTGACATCCCCTATAGAAATCTACAGGCTCGGCTCCGAGTACTCCATATCCCTGGAAACCCACAATTGTGGTGCGGGTCACACATATGCAGTTTCCTGTTTACCGTCCAAGCTACAGATTGCTTGTAGCAAGTCTTATAAAGGACATGGCTGTAATCATTCAGCTGTGTACACTGTGGCTACTTTCAGTGTTAAATCAGATTGTATTAGAGTAAAAACACATGGTGGATTTCTCCTAGAAACAGCGCCTCTTTTGTCAGGAGGCTGATTATGATAATGCAGTTCAACTCAAGAGCTGCAGTGCCAAAAAAAGGGAAAAAAGTTCGCAAAGTGCTTAAAAGAACTCTTTTGAGATTGTTGGTGTAAGATGTATTGGCACAAATATAGATTTATGTTTACAGATTTTGGCAAATCTTGTTTTTTCCAAAGTAAAGTCTGGATAGGAAATAAACTACTCAACCAATCTCGTCTATAACCCCCATACCGGTGCTGTCTGGAAGTGTTTCCCTCCTAAGCAGAAATACCTGACATAGCCTACAGAGTGGCAGTATTTCTAGAAAAAGAGGACATGTTTTGTAGCCTTATACAACCCCTTTTTTCATTAAGATTTACAGGAACTCCCACACACCTGCTTATCAACAATTGAAAAAATGTAAAGTATTAATGTTTTAATTAAAAAAAATAATTTGTTTTTAATGAAGTAAAATATGAAAAATAATTTTAAAAGATTTGGTATTTCCTCTTTGAACCACTAGGGGAGCAGCTGCTGGAATTTGCCATGAAAACATAGTGTACAACTAGCTCACATTACGACTGCTGTAAATGTGGGTGTTAAAAATGCTTAATTTCGTATATTTTTCCAGGACTTGTTACCAGATGTGATATTTTAAAGAAAATGTCAAAATGTTTCTTATAAAAAAAATGTAGTGGTTTATTGGACTGTCCACCAAAAAAACATCATTTCAGAAAAACATAAAATGAGTGAAATAGTTACGAAGAGATTGTCCATTTGTCCATAGCCAAAGCTTGTACTCTTCTTTCCTTGGTGTCCTGAATGGAAAAAGACATCTGGCTCTGTCAGTCGAGTCTGAAGAAGCAACACGTGGTTACATAGCAGCTGTCCATTCACCTTAGTGTTCTTGTCCCACGTGTCTGTAGAGAGAGTGAGAGAGAGAGAGCCCCCTCCCTTCGTGTAGTCATTATATATATGTCCCTTAGATCATGTGGTCTCTATATATGGAGTTGCCACTTTACCATACAGAAATAGCATCTGTAATGTCAGCTGAAAGTCAATGTACTCGGTACAGAATTGGGTGTATAACGAATAAATCCATAACCAATAATTAATATTTAACAGTGGGCGGTATCTGCTCACATGTGTGACGTCTCCTATTCTCCCCTTCTGAGGGTTTGTAAAAAGATAAGAGAGAATGAAGTTTATGATCACAGTGAGGAGCCATTTTGTTGGTGACTGCCAGTGATAGTGACAAGTACAGTATCACTGAGGATGGCCGGCAGCACCGATTCTGTTAGCTCGTGCTGCTTGCTGTATCATAAGTTGGGGTTAGATATGTGCAGTATATCACGTGCGCTATTAGATACGCTTAGAGGAGCACATGCTGAGATTAGATACAGGGCTCAGTGCATTTATTCTATATGGAGGCCTATGGGAGTGCATTATACTGTATGTTGGCCTATGGGGAGTGTATTATTCTGGACCCATATAGTACCCAACAACCAAAGGACAAAAATAGACCCTAAAAATGGTCTTTTTTCATAAATTTTAAAAGGACTCAACAACAAATTCCCACAAAAAACGAATAGACGGCACCAGGGTAGAAAATTACCTATCAATCTAAATAGTAGGTATAAACTATGCCTATTGTTACTTGGCCTGAAACCTTGCTTCATCCTATAATAGTATGATATCTAAAGGTGTCTATTCTAGAGATGGGCGAACCCGAACAGTATAGTTCGGCTCCCGTACTGAACATCTACAGTTCGGGCACGGACACCAAATGCAGACTTCACCAGGAAGTCTGTGTTACTGTTCGGGTTCGGCCCCCCCCAAATACTGAACACATGACAGTGTGGCAAACACTGGATGTTTTGGCCCAGGTACGGGTTCAGGTACTGTTCTGGTACCCGAACTTTGTTTAACTGTTCGGCCGGACCTGAAGATCCAGGGGGCCACCCATGTCTAGTCTATTCCCCTATGTGCCAAAATAACCTAACAGTGTTAGTAAAATGAATAAAGTGCCAAACAGTGCATATATGGACATGGGTTGAAAATAAAATTGTCAACCTTCAATGGACCTGATGCACAAGAATAACATTGGTAGAGTATTGTATACCATAGGGAGGGGCAAGAGAAACAGGGAACGGGGAGGGATGAACTTACCCTAATATGCCCTTCTATCTTTCCCTGCCTTGCTGCTGAGGTTGGCACCCTAATGTTAAACGGTGTGGCACCCCTGCTCTGCGTCGGCAACCCTAAATACCCTACATTTGTCCCCAGATAAAATTATGGTGATGATGACAAACATCACAAAAGCAAATGCACTATGTGCTTAAAGACAAAGTACCTATCCCATATATTACAAAAAATGACCAGATATTAGTATACAGATTCCACAATCTGGACCGTATGTATAATCAACACAATAGATTTAGATATTGAAGATCCTAATAGTCACAGGTTGACGTACACCGGCTTCATAGAAGCAGTGACGCTGCTGGAATAAGTGGCGCACCTGCGCAGATTTGCCTGAGTGACATTGACGCAGCTCGTGCAAATTATATTATCACGCCCCAAAAGGACGTGATACCATGGAAAGAGGGCTGACTAACGCCCCATGGACTAATCAAAACAATCATTAACATAGGGAAAGCGGAGGTAACAAAGGATTTTTAAAGCATTTATTTAACTGAATTAGGTATAGTTAGGGAGGGAGAGTAATCACACATAGCTGAATGCTGCTGGATTGGAGGGCACGAGAGACCTAACAGGGACAAGAGACTTCCTGTTTCTACTTAGAGCAGAGAAAAAAAAAAGAATTACCGTAACTGGATAGAAGGGGAAAATGAGGAATTAGCAACTGTAAGTACACAGTGCTACATAATATGATGATTGCAATATATTAAGAGGATAAAAACTTAAACTTTGATGGGAGGAGTGCTTCTTTAAATCTTTTATAATGCCCACATTTTCTTCATTTGGTACTTTTTTGTTCCTTTTAGTTTGAAGATGGTATACTGGAAGCTGCTCTTGAGGTTTTAGACAACAACCCCAAATTTGTGAAAGATTCCACCACTGACTGTACCCAGCGGAATGACCCTGTGTATATTAGCCGTGTTGTTAGTGCAATGGTGAGTTTATAAATTCTAGAAATTATGAAATTAATATAGTTTAATAACTGAAAGAAATTACAACATATCTGAAATTTGGATAGTCGTCAGAGAAGAGCCTCTGCCCATATCACTTGGCTCCTGTAATTGATTTTCAATGGGCTGTTCCTTTTACGGTAAAGGGCATTATTTGTCCTTCTCAGTATGTTGATACCTTTGGGATTTGCTCATGTTCCTGTAGGTGAATTGTAATGATGACAAAGGGGTCCTGTATGGGCGCTGGGACAACTGCTATGGAGATGGCGTAAGTCCCATGTTCTGGATCGGCAGTGTGGACATCCTACGACGTTGGAAAAAGTTTCAATGTCAGGCAGTGCGATATGGGCAGTGTTGGGTTTTTGCTGCAGTTGCTTGTTCAGGTGAGAAAAATGAGAATAAAAGATGAGAAAAAAGTGGGCTTTAAGTTAAATTTATTTTTGTTGTATTTCAGTGCTAAGGTGTCTGGGTATCCCAGCTCGGTTATCACCAACTACAATTCAGCACATGATACTAATGCAAATTTGGTGATTGAACAGTACTTTGATGTTGAAATGAAGAAACAGAATAAGCTTAAAGATATGATCTGGTAAGATGTTGTGTTGACAAAAAATATATGTAATTGCTCTAGAATAATTATCACAGCTATGTGGTTAAGATTACCATTATAACTGAACATGCCTAATATTTAAAGTTAGCGGTTTTGTAGATTGACATAAAGAAAAGAGTTTAGCTCCCTTGACGAGACATTTTTGTCACTTTTCCATGAAGGAACTTCCACTGTTGGGTTGAAGCCTGGATGAACCGACTTGATCTTCCTGAAGGATATGATGGCTGGCAGGTTGTTGATCCAACTCCTCAAGAGAAAAGTGATGGTGGGAATTTGACTAATTTTCTGTTTTCTTTATAATATGGATATTTCCATATCATCTAGTAAGAATTTTATTTTGACCTATAGGCTTATTATATGCTCACCCTATAGTTTATAGTATATGTCTATATTAAATGATTTAATGTATTCGTCTTCTAAAAATAAAAAATTGAATAAAAATCCGGATTTAAAATGTGAAATAGAAGTCAGGTTACCAATTCACGCAAAAACATATAGTCATCCTTGGTCAGGAGAATTCAAGCTTGCTCTTCCCTAAAATGCCCCTTGAGTAGCTTTCCATGTTTTTGATGCCTCAGTTTTATGATAGCCTACAGGTGACTATATAGAAGTCACTATGTGTTGTACTCAGTGGTTTACATAAAAAAGAGAACAGTAAAGATTAAAACAGACCTGCTAATTTTTGTCTCGTAGATGTGTTCTGCTGTGGTCCTGCTCCTGTTCTTGCTATCAAGGAAGGTGACCTTGCTATAGACTATGATGTCCCATTTGTGTTTGCTGAGGTTAATGCAGATGTGATAAACTTTGTAGAGCAGAAAGATGGTTCTGTCAGACAAACCAAACACACTGGGCAGGTTGGACAGAAAATAAGCACTAAAGCTGTGGGAAAAGACAGTCGGGAAGACATTACACACAACTACAAGTATCCTGATGGTGAGTACAAAATCTGAAAACAAAACTAGGAAAATTGTGGCTATTCAGAATATTGGAAAATCTAATACCTATCAATCAAGTGTTGAAAGTCTGTCTAAAGCAGTTGACTCAAAAGGGCAACCGTGGATGACTTGGTGCTAGCAATTCCATTGAGTGGATCTTAGAACAATCCCAGCCTTTGCTGGGTCAAATACCAGAAAGTCAGTCAAAAGCAAAGTCAGACAAGCCAAAGCCAAGACTTGCAGACATCGCAAAGACAGATGTAGTTAGTCAGGATCAAAACAACAGGAGTGTAGCTCCAAAGATCATGGACTAAATCAAGCAATAACTGGCAACTCCCAGCAGACTGGGGTGTGGTACTGCCCCATTGGCTATAGTAGAGAACTGATTATTGGACAGCACACACACATATACCCACACTCCCTATGGCTGGGAGGGAGCACAAGTGACAGCCACACCATTATTCTCATCTGCATAATGCCTACCCTGCTCAGTGACACCAGTAATGTTGCTTCTTCTATAATCAGCGCCGCCTGCAGAGTAAATGAAATGGCGCTTGGTGCCTAAGGCAGATGTCGCTGAAGCTGGTCCAGGTAAGGATGTAACAAAGTGATGATCAATTGGTTAAGTGCTAAACTGGACATTGGTAAGAAGTGTCAGAAATACTATTATCGTGGACAATATCAATATCAACTGGGATGGCAGATTTACAATGCCACATTATGGGATGTAATATTCCATTTCACAGAATGGCAGATGGACTTTTACTAGCGTAATTGTTCCCTTATGCTTTCATAGTTACCTGTAAGGCTCAGGCACACAAGCGTATTAAGACTCCAGACAAACTTCTACAGTCGTACTGTGACAACTGTAAAAGTTTAAGATCTTTTTTTTTTCTGCCAGATTCCGAAGCCGACTCCATTAGAAGCCATATTTGTGCAATGCTACTTTGGAAGAGCATCTCTCATATGGTACCATATGCCAACAGCTTCAAATTATGGATCTGCAGAAATTTCTTGTGCTACCAGCACAATGCTTTGTTTTGTGAATGGAACCCAATAATTAATAGAACAGATTGAGAGTAGATAATACTGTTGTTGACATTGTGCAAATGCCAGACAATAACTATTCTCTTGGCAGTTCCTTCATTTTATTCTATGAGAAAAAAACATTATAAAGGAACTTGAGTTCTTGGATGACTCTGCTTCCACATACCAACAGCCATATAGTATAGTGTTATTATGGGGGTCTGAGCATATTTACTCTTCAAGATTTGATTTTTTTAATATCCTGTTTGGTGTAGAAGACTTTATTTTATCTAAATGACATCTGATCACATCTGAGAATTGTTTCCAATTCTGTTTTATATGATGTAGGAGAGTTAAATTATATATTTAGCATAGTATGTGTATGGATAGATATAGAAATATTGAAATATAACAAGCGGTAAGCTTAGAAATATGCATTGTATCTATTATACTCTTAGAAGAATTAATGTGAAAAGTACATATAGGAGAGAGAGTCAAAACCTAAAAAAGAAATGAACATATACCCTACAGCAAGTAAATAGTATTGGTAAATGTACATAACATAGGGTACTTAGTTAACGCTATTTTGATTAAAAAAAGTCATCCCGCCAGGACAAGGTGTACCCATTGGGACGGTCCTAACCTGTCTAGTATTGAAACCTTACCATGTGTCATACAACGTCAATGTGAATGAGGGTAGAGCAGGACACGGCCTCAACTGAGACACCCATCCATGGGAAGCTATACAGATTAAATTAAATACCTAGCTCAGAATGGGTGGGACATGCACCCTATTTGTACAAAGTACAAGAAGTTAATACAAAACCTAATAAATGACCCGGACTATAAGCTCGTATACGTGCAAAGTGTAAGAGCGCGTTCACACTGGCCATTTCACAGTCAAAACAAAAAAACACCTATATGAGCAAATGTGACACCCCAGGAGTTCGGTTGCCACAATGGCCTTGCCTCCCTCCAAAAGGGGGTGATGTCATGCCTGGAAGCAAGAAGGGGTCCCCTTACCAGGTAGAACCAGCATACAACGCCTTTCCCAACTCCAGGCCAGAAGGGGGAGCTCTATCACCTGGTTTCAGGAGAGCTGCCCTATAAGTTCTGGCCTGGGGCGGAGTCAGGGGGTTGGAGTCAAGAAAAGGGTGAGAGAGGACGTGTGGAGAGAACCTGGGAGTGGAGCTGCAGCTAAGCTCACCCAGGCCTGAGCGCTAGTGACCGGGCTTCGGAGCCCGAGGCTGTGCGGGTATTAAAGTCCCGGCAGCTGAATCCGGAGGGAGGAGACTGCAAGTCCCCTGCCCCCCCTTTGACACTCGACGGCATAGCAGCACGTGAGAGCCCGGAGCTGCCAGGCACGAGTGATCCCTGCAACAGGCTCAAGCTGCCTGTCATGCGAGAGGGGTTCTACTTAAACATCAGATAGGAAGAGGTACTTGAACATAGCTTACAGCAGCAAGTACCTCAGAGGACAGCGCCAAAAGGAGGCCTCACAACCCACCTGGCTGGGGAGATTTCAAATTGCTTCCAGGCTGACCAGCTCCATTACCTCAGACTGTACCTGCACTACCTAGTAAAAGGTAAAGGAAACAACAGCCTCTGTGTCATTCAGTCATTCCTCGAATCCTCAGTCCTGCATCCCAACGTCCTCGTTCCCTCACAGTCTGTCATATCTGCCCTGGGGCCCCATTCTACCCGTGGGGAGCTGTAACATCTTTACTGCATTACCATCAGCCCCAGAGGATCTGAACTGCAGCGTCAGCTATTCCTTGCCGAATACAGCGGGTGGCGTCACAAAACTCCCCTTTAAACTACCCCTCAACATTTTCATTGCACGGCCAGGGACACGGACCGGGTCACCGCTACTGTGACAAGCCCCCTTGGAAGTGTCGGACCCGGCCTCAGTACCCCACCGCCCTGTGGGGCGGCGCACATACACCCTGCAGCAAGTAAATAAGTAAACTGTAATAGTACATGCAAATAACATAGGGTACTTATTTAGCAATGTTTTTATTGAAAAAAGCATAAAAGCTATCCCACCACAACAAGCTGTACCAATCAGGACGGTCGTAGCCTATGTAGTATTGAAACCTTACCGTGCGTCATACGACGTCAATGTGAATAAGAACAGAGCAGGACTGGGCCTTACAATCCACAGCTTGCGGTACTGAGAAAAACTGCTAAAAAACTTCATCATATCCTACATAAGGAAGACCAGCTTAAAAGAATATTCAAAGACCCTCCCTTGCTGTGCTACAGGTAACCTCCTAATTTAAGAAACATCATGATCCTACGTTCAAATCCATTGGATACACCAAGAGGAACTTATCCTTGTGAAGAGCAGCCAAACCTGCACTCATGTAGAGACCAAAGACAGAATACAGATCCTCCAACACACAGCAGGACTATAATTTTCCTGGAACATGCACATGTCTCTCTTCCAATGTGGTGTACTTAAAGGGAATTGAAGAAGGAGGACGGCATGCAGCAGCCGGGGGAGGGATAGAGAGGCACGAAACTACATCCATCGGACCGGACCGACACGATTTCCATACAGCGTGGTAGAACATAAAAAGGTTTTCGGGTTGTATACAGTGGGAGTCAGGGGGTTAAATAAGCATTTATGGAATGCAGCACAGGTGCAAAATAAGACCATAGTTTTAGTTGCTATATGACAAAATTGATGACAGTTTCCCTTTAATTCTATGCACTGTATGTCTGACTGAGGGGTCTCTATGTTGGAGAAACAGGACAGAAACTGAGAACAAAAATGAGTCTCATCACCACGCGATTGCAGGCAAAAAAAAAATATTTACTTGTGGCCAAACATTTCTGTGGTCCAGGACACAACATAAACAATATGAAAGTTGTTATATTAAAAGGTAACTTTATTCAAAAAAACATTGAAGGGTCTGGGAATGCAGGACTAAATCTGTCAGGAGGATTCATAATTTGCTACGAAATATCAGGAATCTGCTCCAGAGACAGTGAGGGTACCAGGCCTCTGATCTTACATGGATATTGGAACTAAAAACTTTCACACCATTAATCTATTATAATGAAGGATTCTCTCTCTAAGCTCAGTTTTTGTCCATTTATTATGTCATGCCTCTGCTCTTTTTGTGTATATATTTGTGTTTCTTCAGCTACTTTGTTACACCAACGCGTTAACACAGTCTAATAGTAATGACGAAAAAATGTTCAAAAAGCATGAACAATAAACACAACTCCCATTGAATAAATGGAGAGACAGGACAATAGGGCAGAGTAATTCAAAAGATAATCTTTTATTAAATATACAAAAAAGTAGTATTAAAAAAATCACATCAAGCAAACAGAACCACAAAAAGGACACAGTCCAGAGGACACATGGTTAATACCAATACACACTCTCGGGGTGTAGTTGCAAAAGCTATATATGACCCACAGAGAAATTTCTATTATTGTTAGTATAAAGTGCAAAGTGTATATCTGGAGTAAAATAGTACATCCCTCATTTTGGATAGTCAATAGGCTTCTTTATCACAGCCATCATCTTTTCACCCCAGGGATGTACTATTTTACTCCAGATATGCACTTTGCACTTTATACAGTACTAACAATAATAGAAATTTCTCTGTGGGTCATATATAGCTTTTGCAACTACACCCTGAGAGTGTGTATAGCCATTGGTATTAACCCTGTGTCCCCTGGACTGTGTCCTTTTTGTGGTTCTGTTTGCTTGATATGATTTTTTAATACTACTTTTTCGTATACTTAATAAAACATTATCTTTTGAATTACTTTGTTATACCAAGCCTGATGAAAGACCTAAGAAGTCCCGAAAGCTTGCTTTGTAACATCATTTATTTTATTTTTGTTAGCCATTAAAAGGTATCATAACTGCAAGATTATTATTTTGTTTTTCCCACTGAGAGAAATCTTTTTTTCAACTGGTTAACAAGGTACCAAACCCTTTTTTTCTTTTTACTACTCTGTACGCAGACCTGAGAATACTGATGTTCTGGCTCCATACAGCTTCGTGTTATCGGTAGCACATCTTCAAATTGTCGGCATATAAGATCTGATTACCTAACAAACAAGCGTTTTTTGGATGATTTCTGGCATGTTTATACAGATAAAAAGTCAAGATTAAGGGTTCTCACACTACCAGTGCTTCAGTGCATTTAACTGCAAAAATATGCTCATCTGACAGCATCACTCTTGTGCACAGGCTCTATCTGGTATTGCAACTTGCCACTATTCAAGACACAGAAAAATGGGGCTGTTTGTAGAAAATATTATACCTCTACTGTAGATGTAATTGACAAACATATAAAATAACAAACTGATCATATACATGTACACATGTTCTCTGCTCCTTAGGTTCTGAAGATGAAAGGCGGGTCTTTGAAAAAGCGAATCAGCACACTACTGTTCCACGACATCAGAAGTTGGAAGTGCCATCTCCAGTTGGCATAAAGATTAAAGTGTCTGAAAAGATGGACAACGGTAGCGATTTTGATGTGTTTGCAGTTATCACCAACAACACTGACGAGGACAAAGAGTGTAAACTTACAATTTGTGCACGTCCTACCAGCTACACTGGTCAGGTGGGGCCAGTGTGTGGAAAGAAGGAGCTAGACCAACTCAATTTGCAGGCAAATGCAGGTAAAAGACTAATTTTTATTTAATACATTTAAGTATTGGTAGTCTGCAAATTGTTATAGTTCAAATATACATAAATGTGACAATGATGACTCCATAATTATATTCTAAAGTGGAAGCCACTTTTTCTAAAGAGCAGGGGTGCACAACCTTTTTTTTTTTTTTTTTTTTTGGTTAAGGGTCACACTGTCATACTGAACGGATCCCAATTGTCGCAAAAAAAACTAAGGAAACTTGCATAAATACAGCACTACAACCACCATCACTACATTAGTGCAATACCAGAACCACCATCAGTACATGAATACACCACCAGAACAACCATCAGTACATGAATACACCACCAGAACAACCATCAGTACATGAGTACATTGACAAGCTTAGCACAGTGTTCAATTGCAATGTCAGATCAGTCCCCACCATATACACTTGTATCGCGTGAGCCTACAACTCCCAGTATGTCCTTAACAACTGTAATGAGATGCTAGGAGTTATTGTTACCAGCCATCATAAGATTATGTAGAAATTACAGTACTAATTAAACCAAGTACCTTACAGGTTACATCTTCTCTGGTTGTAGTCAAGGATTCTTATCTTTTATTTCCATGTAGTACAGATGCTATGAAGAGATTTCATGCCCACAGAATTCCCTCTTTGCAGGTCCTTGTGGTATATTCCGACACGATACCCTTAAAAATAAGTGACCTTTTATAACACCCCATGAATAAAAATCTCTTATGCTGTAATTCTGAATAAATAATTGCCCCTCACTGCACTTACTGCATCATATATACCCCAACACTGTTCCCCTTATGAAGCATTGTCTCCACATTGTCCGACTTTATGAACTATAACTGCCATGCTTTCCTTCCTTACAAACTAAGGCCTCCACACTGTCCTACCTCACGCTCCATCTTCAGTGTTCCTCTATATTCATACCTCTCGTTAGTGTCCACCCCATGCTCCTTTTTTACCATACTGATCCCCCAAGCTTCCACTGCTCCATACTGTGTCCCCATGCTGCTGCCTCACTATACTACGCCCTTTCTCACACTTTGTCCCCTTCTAAAAATTGCTCCAACCACACTGTGCACTCACAATAACACCCCCATCTACATAATTAAAGCCCCTACAAACTGCGGCTCCAAGGAGCTCTTACCTTATCTTCTCTTTGCTGCTTGTTTTCCACAGCAGTGACTGCATCAGTGTGATGAGATCAGCAGTGCGATAACATCATCACGCCGCTGTACGTCAGAGAGGGGAGCTGATGATTGCTTTTTTGCCTCTGTCCCAGTGCTCATGAATGACGTAGTCAGAGTGGGGAGCTGATGATTGCTTTTTTGCCTCTGTCCCAGTGCTCATGAATGATGTGAATGCAGAAAGAGAACCGGCCTCTTAACAGCTCTCCAAGTGGACTGTCAGAAGTCCTTCGGCAGGTCACATGTTGTGCAGGTGTGCTATAGAGGCATACCCTGTTTAGGATCTGTATTTGTAAGCTACAGCAGAGTGTGCAAAACCCAGGTTTATACAGATAGTCTACTGATTTCTAAAGGGAACCGTCATGTCCAGAAACACTATATACCCACTGATGTAGAGTTAATCTGCAGGTAAATAGCATTAAAAGCCTGCCTGCCTTACTAGAGAAGCAGCTACAGTGAGAAAATGAACTTGTATTCTCCCTGTAGCTGATAGCTTCCAATCATAGAGAGATGGTTGTAGGGAGCGGTTACAGTCACAGATCACTACACAGTAAGCACGGCAATAATCACTCCCTGAAATTTTGATTGACAGCCTGCTCTACTCACACACATGCTGCAGAGCAGGATGTCAATCTTGGGACATGATTACATCCACGCTTACTTTGTAATGACCTGTGATTGTTACCACTCCCAGCAGCTGATATAACTGGAAGCAAGCGGCTAATGGAGGAACATTTCATTTTCTCCCTTTAGCTGCTGCTCCATTAAGCAAGGCAGGCATTATTTTTAAAGAGACTCTTTCAGCACAGAATGACTGTTCAAACCAAGTACAGGCGCTTGGTGCATCATGGCGGGGCCAGTCATTTATATACACCTTCCCACCTGCTTGTGTTTCCATATATCTCTGTTTTTCTCTGGCTCTATCAAGCCAGAGCTGTCAGTCATAGAGTGGGTGGTGATAGAGGGAAAATGATGCCTGTGCTTGGTATGAACAGTCATTGTGTGCTGACAAAGTTCCTTTAATGCTGTAGATTAATGCTGCTTTTGGGGTGGGAGGGCTACAATGGTGTGGACAATCTGAAATTCTCATGTGAGAATGGTACACATTAGTCAGTGAGTGGAGTAATTTCATGGGCGAAAAAAAAAACGTGTGAAGGAAGCCTGAATCAATTTTTTTTCCAGAGGTCCCAATTCTGAAAATCTTTCTCCCTGGGTAGAGTTTGTTTTACTCGCCATCTCAGGTCCAGGACTGAGTCTCCCGCATTATTCTCAGCTTCCTAAATTGGCTGCTCTGCTGACGTCACATCGGCAGTATGACAGCCAATCATTGAGCTTAGCAGCTCTGTGAGGGAAGAGTTCTGTCTACAAGGGAAAAACCACTGTGCTCGCTGATCAAAGACTTAGCCCTGGACCTGGGGAGGGTAAGATTTTGTTTTTATATATAATAACAATCTGCACCCGGGTAGAAGATTTTCTGAAAGGAAGTTGATTGCTCATTCCTGCTCTCCAGCCTGATCTGACATTGGGAGTGGAGGGATGCTACTGTGTGTAGGGTGGTACAGTTGTTCTGGCACAGATACATCAGATTTGCAGGAAAGTATGCATGGAAACTATAACTAATGGACCCCCTCGCCCACCTAAGACTCTAACGACTCTTCAGATAAATGCACTAAGTATATACGGTGTTATATAACTAGTTTTCCTTTCTTATTTTGGTGGTGAAGATTTGTTGATGTTGGGTGATTGTTCCGTAGTGAATGGTTTACGCACAAGCAAACTGTAGAAAATTAAATGTTTTCTTCTCCAAGTAATGTACAAAGTGTTAACTGTTCAGCAACATTCATACATAAGCTCACATCATAAATGGGTGTATTCCCAGCATGTGAGGTGTGCAAGGCAAAAATGTTTCTCCAGCTGTTACATCGACCTCATGGTAGGCTAAACATGCTAGATCAGTCTTCAGTTCTTTCCAGAGCTGATATCTTCTAATTCCATGCTTCTGATTCCCACATAATGGGAGTACAACAATGCCACCTTTCCTTGTATGGCTGGGTTTCCTAAGACTTTAGATAACAGCTTCATTTCTTGTCTTGTCGCGTTCTCTTTTTGGTTTTCCATCTTTTGCTTCTGAAGATTTTTTTTCCATGTAGAGATGCAATAGGCATGGTTTATCTCACGTATTCACACAATTAGAGCTGGTCTGGTGAGGATCAGGCTGTGTTCACTGATTGCTCCTTCTATGGTCAGAAATGTAGAAGATGACTATGATATCTATGTATGTCCAGAGCATGTCCTCTGTTAGGTTTACTAAACTGCACAACGTCCCTATTTAGATACACTGTTAGGGTACAGTCCTTGTGTTCCGCTCCTGGATTACACACACAACATCTTGCCTCATTTTCCCTATGGTACCGCTGTAGAGAGATTGGACACTTGCGGCCACAGATTATAGCTGATCTATGGTGATTCCTTTCTAATCAGCCTGTTAAGGGACACTTGAAACAAGAAGGGATTTTGCAACACAAAATGGAATAGATGATGATCCAACAAATAAGGTCCACTAGTCCACTATGGCACATCATTAAGGTCCACTAGTCCACTATGGCACATCAGCTTCACTTGTTTGAACTTATGTCATCAGTGAACATCATCTGTGGATAGGTATGGTACGGATATTAAAAGGGTACTCACATTTCAGAAATTGATGGAAGAACAGGGCCCATCTGGTGATGTTGTGAATGGTGAGATGGCCACACAAGAGCAGCTTTCTCCATTCACTGCTGTAGGAGTCTTCCATTCATTTTATGGCCAGCTCTCCATTCACATGAGCACAAAACTGGGCCCTCTTCTTGATATAATTGCATTACATGTTCAGAGGTAGGACCTGCATTAATCACAGTCATGCTGTATATTCCACAATTATCAGAAGCAGGAATACCCCCCTCAAATAGGATATTTAAGTTGTAAAATATTGTTCTCTAACTGGAGTAAAATCTTTCTTGGCTACAGATGATTATAATACAAATAATGCCACCATACAAAATCGAAATAATACTACCATACAGTTCCATGTAACACTGCCATATATTTCTCACCCAAAGCATTAAATCTCTTAGGTTTCATCATGGGGTCCAGTCCTACTGGTAAACACATGCACCTGGCGAGTGATCAGTTTGCAGCACGCTAAAACCTGCTCTGATCGAACGCAACTAGTCCCAAATGTGGCCAGAAGGTGGTTGCCAATTTCAAGGGATTAAATTTGCCTCTTACAAAATATGGGCAGATAACTGGTGCTATACAAAGCACTATCCTAGCTATAAAATAGTTTGGACAAAACAAATAAAAAATTTATAGACAACTAAAAAATATTTTAATAGTTTAGGTCTTGTATTATTTCCCCAGAGAAAAGACAAGACGACCATGGCAGCAGTTGTAAATTGTTTGCTACAGCATTTGGCTCAGTGATGATTGTAAAGTATATTAATGTCAAATATTGGAGTTTCACGTTGTCAGTGTCAGTGCTGTGGGAACATTGTATTTCTCCTGTGTTGCAGTGTCAGTAAATCAATAATAAGCTGTTACTGCAGTTGTGCCGCGTTCTAGTGTGGTACTGTGAGCCTCGAACATCAAGTGAGCAATAACAGATAATAGAGCAATTGATGGGTGTTCTTCAGGTCAGAGAAGGTCCGTGTTCTCGAAATATCCCTTTAGAAAATTATATCCGTCTAACAAATCGACGTTAAAAGTCGGTTTGTGGTCTGTGTCATACCATAATGTTTTTGGTTACAGGGCATGCAACCCTCTTTCCTTACTTGGCCCATATATTTGGTGGCATAAGGGCTTGTATCACTATAGTATATAAACTTGTTGACAAATAGCAGCATATAACAATGGCAGCCTCATTGCATGCCGCTGTAAAAGGAGAGGTGGCCACACTTGTGCAGATGTTTCCATTCATTAATGTGGGAGTTTTGAAGATTGTCAAAGATGCCTGACCTCTCACCTCGCCTCTGACAGAAGCATTACAACGGGGCACTGTACTCAAAATGAAAGGATTCATCGGACATTTATGGTATATCCAGTATACATGCCATTAATGTGAAAGATGGGAAAAACACTTTTATAGCATGAATTTTAAAATGTCATTCATTGAGAGAATAAAAAAGATTTAAAGGGAACTGTCAATGCTTAATGCTATTAACCTGCAAATATAGTTAATCTGCAGGCTAATAGTGTTCCAATGCTGTCCGGCTGCCTTACTGAAAGTGCAGCTATCAGGAGAAAATTAACTTTGTTCCTTGGAAAGCCACCATCTTTCAGTCATAAAGGCTTGCACAGAGCAGCATTTTGACAGCTCGCTCTGAACAGAAGTGCTGCGGAGTGAACTGTCAATCAAAGTGTGTGTCTGGGTGTGCTTACAACAGCCACACCCCTTAACTGAAAGCCAGCGACTCCTGGAGAAATAAAGTTCATTTTCTCACAGTAGCCGTACTTTCAGTGCAGAGACGAAACAGTATTGGAACGCTATTAAGCTCCAGATTAACTCTATATCCGTAAGTTAATAGCGTTTGTGGACATAACAGGTTCCCTTTAAACTCTAAAAAGACAAAAAGGTTGCCATATTCTCACTCTTAAATTCCTAATTGTTACAGCACGACCATCGTCCAATTCTGCCACCATCCTGCGAACAAAGTGTGCTCGATTATGGGATGAGTTGGCAGCAATAGTTAACAGTTAAATGGCTTATGGGTAGCAGCTTTCTCGGGTGTATGAATACATTAAAAGATTTGTGCTCAGTTTTAAAGATATCCCTTAGGGTGCTTCCTTATTGCTTTCTTGCCCAAGTTCAGAGGTTCTGTCGAGGCTTGCGTCCAAACATCCCACCAAACGGGATTTGGGCGTATGCGCCGAGGTGGCCATTGACTATAATGGTGCTACGAGAGTCAATGTGTGCTTTGTCTTGCATCATTTTCGGGTGTGTACGGCTACTGAATGCGGACACTGTAGACGTAGTAAACGCTCGTATACGTCTACTGGAGGTTGACGCAATAGGTGTAGTAGACACTCCATTTTGATGAGGCTCTCAGCGTTCTGGAACTTGTACCCTTACAAAGGATAAGGAATAACTGTAAAACTTTTATGAATGTTTATGAACAACCTGACATTAACTATTTCCTACACAAAAATTTGAGGACTATTATGATATTTGCAGAGAGCTACTGGATCCCTTTATGTTCTTTTATGCAGCAATGGCCTAAAGGAATGGGAACAGCCATCACCATGACTTCCAATGTAGTCACAGTAAAGTTTTTTGCTGCTAACAAGATTATCATAAATGTCAGGGCTGAATATAGCAATTATACTGAACACGTGAATATAGACTGGAGGGTCATATTAACAGTTCCTATTCTCGTAAATCTGCACTTCCATTAATTTTGACATTTTGATTTGAAGAAGGCATGGCCATTTAAATTACAACTTTTTACATTTTATTGCAGAGTTGTTGTGAAAAATTGTTTTCTAGAATGACGGTCTTTGGAAAGAAGAAAGCTAACATGTATTGGATATAGGGAAAATGAAAATCACAGACGCTTGAAGCTTCTGGGTACCAATGCAAACTTTACCCCCAAACTTTCACCTGACTTTAACATTTGTGTGATGGGAGGAGACCACTAAGGATAGACCTTTTTTGGTCCATCCAGGCATCAGAGCCTGGATTTGACTAGCTGTTTGTTCACACCTATAGGTATATCATTACAAGCAAGGAGAATGAGAAAGACCTAGTTTGTGCAACTTGGTCTACTATTACTACGCTATTTGTATAGACTTACTACATCAAAATTAGACTTATAGTTTAGTGTTGTAGTCTAGAATTTTGTTTTTCAGAGCTCATTGTTTTGGGATGTTTCCTTCAACTTATAGCATTATACAATGGATTCTAAAAAAAAAATTTTCTTCCAAAGAATAATTTTTCAAAAAGATTTAAAAAAAACAAACAAAAAAAGATTGCTTTTTGTTTGCAATGAATTGACTGCTAAGTGTTAAACCTTCTAATACCAATAAAGAGATCCCTGTTATGTGGTGGATGTGGAAGGCAATAAAAACTATGCATGCCACGATACAGTATATTGTGACTTCTAAAACAAAGTGTCACCAAGTTTTTGGAGATCCACGGCTAATCAGTTGGCACGTGCAGATTTCGGGAACCATACTATACTAAGCTAGGATCTAATATTTATGGTCTATCTTATCAAACTATATATTATACACCTTTTACACCCCCCCCACCTTGACCAACAGTACACGATTGGTCAGATTTACTAATCTCATGTAATATAGAGACAAACAGAGTGAGACTAGACTGTGATAAATTGAATACAATGGTGAATGCTGATTGGTATATTTAGACCTCTCATATTTAATGTTTCACCATTTACAGCCAAAGGACACCCCAAAATCTACGGAAGACTATAAATTAAAAAAATGGTATTTAACAATTTTTTTTCATTTAGTCCCAGTTCCGGCACGCAACCAATATGATCTGTGCCAAAAAAACTAATGTGCTAGTGATACTTAATATAAATGTGCCCCTAGGTGCATCTATACAGTTTATTGCTGTGGCTATAGATTACTCCAGCTCAGATTTTCCAACTTGACTGTAAATGAAAATCAATGCAGATTGTACACAGACGTTTGAGCTTGAGGCTCAGTTCAGAGCTTCCAAGTTACAATCTCTATCTTGTCTGTGTCACAAAATGACGTGAATGGAGAATAAATATTGTATTCAGAGCAATTAGGATAAATTGTACTTCATTACATGACTGATCTACATCCATCAAGATCAGTGCTTCCAATGGATTGATAACTGGCTTATCTCCATCCTTATATGATGGCTCTTAACCTTGTTGATATGTAATTATTTGAATAAAGTTGCTTTGTTTTTGACCCTTACTGGTATTTGACAAAGCTGTGATACAGTCATATGTAGATTATATGCATTTTAGTGCGTTTCTGCGGCAGAGACGCACTAAAAACGAATATGCATTTTTCACCTGCCGATTTTTGTCATCTAATTTAATTCTATGGGGAATATCCACACATAAGTCAGAGTACCCGAAACAGAAATTGACATGTTGCTCAGTAAAAAAAATCAGCACAGGTCAGTTTACACTATATAAGGCTGGTTTCACACTAGTAGATGGAGGTGCTGCGGAGGGCTGCGTACTTCCTCCGTGAAGCTCCGCCCACCACCGCACCTCCTCCGATCAGCTCCGCCTATGTCTGCAGTTGCTGTTCCTGAGTACCTATATTTAACGTGCTTTGTGACAAACTGATGTATGCGTCCACATCTGGTTGTCTGTGGTCCCGGAATGGCACACTATTATTATAGATTGCCAACTGTTGACTGAGCCTATCATTTTTATGATGGGATTACATTGGAGACTGCTATTCGTTCTTAGACCATTCACCAGCCTTTACTGGGTATATACAGTATGTCTACTTTTTCCACATTTTATGGATTCAATAGAGAAAAGGTGATGTTGAATTGATCAGAAAAGCTTGTCCATCGAGCATCTTGTATCTGAAATTCAGTTTTCTGTTGTCCTTTGTGACTTCTCATTCCTCATTGCTGTTTTACATTCGCCTGGTAATAATAAATAGGCCATGTAGTCGTATTATATCACATTTTGGCAGTAAGGGTTATGCAAGGCTGCATCCGTATTGATTGTAAATCTTCAGAAGAGCGAACCCTATTATGTAATATATGATTATCTGCTGCCATAATTCATTAAGGAATTTTTTTTGTGCTGTTGGAAGGAACAAATCACTTCCAGACTTAGACCTTTCCTTCACATTCAGCTATGATCTCATTATTTCAGATTTATATTGAAATGTGTGGATGCTTATTTCTGTGTTATGTCTAGAACAAAAGAAGGCAAGCATGGTGGTTCAGTGGATAGCACTACAGCCTGGGGTCCTGGGTTCAAATCCTACCAAGGACAACATCTGCAAGGAGTTTGTATGTTCTCCCCGTATTTGCGTGGGTTTCCTGTGGGTTCTCCGGTTTCCTCTCACACTCCAAAGACATACTGATGAGGAATCTAGATTGTGAGCCCCAATAGTGACAGTGATTATGATATCTTTAAAGCGCTGCGGAATATGATGGCACTATACAGTGGGGAAAAAAAAGTGTTCCGTTAGCCAAGAATTGTGCAAGTTCTCCCACTTAAAAAAATGAGAGAGGCCTGTAATTGACATCATAGGTAGACCACAACTATGGGAGTCAAAATGAGAAAACAAATCCAGAAAATCACCTTGTCTGATTTGGCAAGATTTATTTTGCAAATTATGGTTGAAAATAAGTATTTGGTCACCTAAAAACATGCAAGATTTCTGGCTCTCACAGACCTGTAACTTTTTCTTTAAGAGGCTCCTCTGTCCTCCACTCATTACATGTAGTAATGGCACCTGTTTGAACTTGTTATCAGTATAAGAAACACCTGTCCACAACCTCAAACAGTCACACTCCAAACTCCACTATGGTGAACACCAAAGAGCCATCGAAGGACACCAGAAACAAAACTGTAGCCCTGCACCAGGCTGGGAAGACTAAATCTGCAATAGGCAAACAGCTTGGTGTGATGAAATCAACGTGGGAGCAATAATATGAAAATGGAAGACATACAAGACCACTGATAATCTCCCTCCATCTGGGGCTCCACGCAAGATCTCACCCTGTGGGATCAAAATGATCACAAGAACGGTGAGCAAATATCCCAGAACCACATGGGGGGACCTAGTGAATGACCTGCATAGAGCTGGGACCACCATAGCAAAGACTACCATCAGTAACACACTACGCCGTCAGGGACTCAGAACCTGCAGTGCCAGACGTATCCCCCTGCTTAAGCCAGTACATGTCTGGGCCCGTCTGAAGTTTGCTAGAGAGCATTTGGATTATCCAGAAGAGTATTGGGAGAATGTCATATGGTCTGATGAAACCAAAGTAGAACTGTTTGGTAGAAACAATACTCGTCGTGTTTGGAGGAGACAGAATGCTGAGTTGCATCCAAAGAACACCATACCTACTGTGAAGCATGGGGATGGAAACATCATGCTTTGGGGCTGTTTCTCTGCAAAGGGACCAGGACGACCGATCCGTGTACATGAAACAATGAATGGGGCCATGTATCATGAGATTTTGAGTGCAAGAAGAAAAGGTAGCACACTGTAGCGCTATAGCTTGCAAACACGAAATATGAAAAATATGAAAAATGAATTGCATCATTACCTTAGAAATATGAAAAATTGAGAAGTCTTAGCGCATAAGATGGCCAAATTATGTGAGCCTGATAGCCACGTCAAGGCTCTTCTCGTATATCAGGTCCTAACTAATGCCTATCCTCGCTTAGAAAAGTCTGTCTACATGGGAACCTATGAATCCTCTCTTCAGACTAAAATCTACATCTCTGTGGAGGGGTGATGAACCTGTTGTAATTAATACTGAGCACTCCACCTGGTGGTCACAGGCTTTTTAATTACAACAGGTTCATCACCCCTCCACAGAGATGTAGATTTTAGTCTGAAGAGAGGATTAATAGGTTCCCATGCAGACAGACTTTTCTAAGCGAGGATAGGCATTAGTTAGGACCTGATATACGAGAAGAGCCTTGACGTGGCTATCAGGCTCACATAATTTGGCCATCTTATGCGCTAAGACTTCTCAATTTTTCATATTTCTAAGGTAATGATGCAATTCATTTTTCATATTTTTCATATTTCGTGTTTGCAAGCTATAGCACTACAGTGTGCTACCTTTTCTTCTTGTATGTATATGAGTTGGTGACTCTAGGTTTAGCACCTGTTCACACTGAATCTATGTTTGGATGTGCCGGTCAGTTTTTTGATATGTATTCATTTACCTTCTGCCTGAGCACTCCACCTGGTGGTCACAGGCTTTTTAATTACAACAGGTTCATCACCCCTCCACAGAGATGTAGATTTTAGTCTGAAGAGAGGATTCATAGGTTCCCATGCAGACAGACTTTTCTAAGCGAGGATAGGCATTAGTTAGGACCTGATATAAGAGAAGAGCCTTGACGTGGCTATCAGGCTCACATAATTTGGCCATCTTATGCGCTAAGACTTCTCAATTTTTCATATTTCCAAGGTAATGATGCAATTCATTTTTCATATTTTTCATATTTCGTGTTTGCAAGCTACAGCGCTACAGTGTGCTACCTTTTCTTCTTGTATGTATATGAGTTGGTGACTCTAGGTTTAGCACCTGTTCACACTGAATCTATGTTTGGATGTGCCGGTCAGTTTTTGATAAGAGATTTTGAGTGCAAACCTCCTTCCATCAGCAAGAGCATTGACGATGAAACGTGGATGGGTCTTTCAGCATGATACTGATTCCAAACACACTGCCAGGGCAACGAAGGAGTGGATTCGTAAGAAGCATATGAAGGTCCTGGAGTGGCCTAGCCAGTCTCCAAATCTCATCCACATAGAAAACCTTTGGAGGATTTGAAAGTCTTTATTGCCAGCGACAGTCCCAAAACATCACAGCTCTAGAGGAGATATGCATGGAGGAATGGGCCAGCATACCACCAACAGTGTGTGCCAACCTTGTGAAGACTTACTGGATTTGTTTTCTTATTTTGACTCTCATAGTTGTGGTCTACTACTAGGTCAATTACAGGCCTCTCTCATCTTTTTAAGTGGGAGAACTTGCACAAATGGTGGCTGACTAAATACTTTTTTTCCCCACTGTATAAGCAACACATAATAAATAAAGAAAAAAAAATGGTCTGAACAGCGAGAGATCAGTCATGTGATACTTAATGGTTCTTATCTACTGATGTCATGTGAATGTCACAGGGATCCTCCTCCCAGCATCTATAATGTACACAGGGCTGGCATTAGGGGCAGGCAGACCAGGCAGCTGCCTAGGGCCCCCCTCACCAAGGGGCCCCCAGCTAGCGGCACATCATGCAGCCGCTATGGGGGCCCCTGTGAGGTAGCGGGCCTGCCTGCCCCCAGCGCCGATTTCCCCCCGCCGCTGCTTTGAACTATACCGGCGTCTGCCGGTACAGTTCAAAGCAATGATGGAGGAGAGAGCGTCAGCTGACGCTCCCTCTCCCATCATTCCCCGCTCTGCCTCTGACACAGCAGATGCGCGATGACGTCATCACGCACTCACTGTGTACCAGGCAGAGCAGGGGGCAGGAGCCGGGAGCAGCGCGGGCACGAGGTGAGATGAGGAGTGTGTTTTTTTTTTTTTAATATGTCCGTGAGCACTGAACTGTGGCTGTGGAGTCATTCCTGGGGAGGAGAGATGAGGGCTGTGTTAAATGGGCCATGCTGTATACTATGTGGGCCGCGCTATATACTATGCGGGCCCTGCTATATACTATGTGGGCTGTGCTATATACTATGTGGGCCGCGCTATATACTATGTGGGCCACGCTGTATCCTATGTGGGCCACGCTGTATACTATGTGGGCCGCGCTATATACTATGTGGGCCGCGCTGTATACTATGTGGGCCGCGCTGTATACTATGTGGGCCGCTTTGTATACTATGTGGGCCGCTTTGTATACTATGTGGGCCGCGCTGTATGCTATGTGGCCGCTCTGTATCTTATGTGGCCAGCGCTATATACTATGTGGGCCGCGCTGTATACTATGTGGGCCTCGCTATATACTATGTGGGTCATATTATACACTATGTGGCCGCGCTATATACTATGTGGCTGTGCTATACACTATGTGGGCCCTGCTCAGGGCCGGCTCCAGGTTTTTATGGGCCCCGGGCGAAAGAGTCTCAGTGGGCCCCTTTAACACAGACCACGATTCATGATGCACAGATACTGCAGAGAAATATAGGTACAGTACAATGCCAAATACTTCACTTCTTCCATTACATGACTGATATCTATTGTAAATTCTACAATAGCTCAAAAACCGCCAAATCCTCACAGTGCACAGTACAGATTGGACACTACAGTCCTCCATACAATATTATGGGCACCTGCCACCACATAGTCTCCCCCTCATCACCCATATAATACCCCATGCAGGATGTCACCCCGCCATCCCCCATATAATGCTCCATACAGAATACTGGACCACATATAATGCTCCATACAAAATATGGAGCTCTCCTCTACACTGTGCTCCGTTCTGCACTGTTACGGCTCAGAAGTGAACAATAAAATAGGCGATGGTGGCAAAATACATGAGAAAAATGGTAGTGGCGATCAAATGGAGATCACCAAGCTCACATACACATGGATGCCTAAATGGACAATAATTGACCGACTGCTATAAACATAGCAAGCAAAAAAGAGGGAGGGCAACAGTCATATAGTCAATAAAATGTAAAATCTTTATTGAAAATACTAACAAAAGGTAATTGGCAAAAGAAGGGAAATGTACCCCAAAAGAACACATGAGCACAGAAGGGGCCAGGAACCGAAAGTGGACCACTGAAATACATCAACCTGCCAAATTGGCATAATATAGGCCATAACAAGAACAATTATGCCAATTTGGCAGGTTGATGTATTTCAGTGGTCCACTTTCGGTTCCTGGCCCCTTCTGTGCTCATGTGTTCTTTTGGGGTACATTTCCCTTCTTTTGCCAATTACCTTTTGTTAGTATTTTCAATAAAGATTTTAAATTTTATTGACTATATGACTGTTGCCCTCCCTCTTTTTTGCTTACTGTTACGGCTCAGGAAAGGGCGCTGTGGAAAGACTCCCCATTATCATCATCATTGCCTGCCCATTATCATCATAATTTCCTCCACTCATCATCATTGCCTGCCCATCATCAACATCATTGTCTCCCTATCATCATCATTGCCTCCCCATTAATATTATCATCATCATTGCCTTCCCATTATCATTGCCTCCCCATCATCATCATTATCATTGCCTCCCCATTAATATCATCATCATCATTGCCTTCCCATTATCATTGCCTCCCCATCATCATCATTATCATTGCCTCCCCATTAATATCGGCAAAGACAAAGCACATACTATGAACCAGGGAACACCTGAATAACATGGATAATTAAATTTTTATTGAAAAACTGCGTGAACAACCATAAAATTAAAAACATTTAAAATGAACACAAACAATTACCCGACAAATAAGGGTTCATGGCCCCCTCAGTCCCTCAAACAATATAATGGACAAAGTAACCAATATACAATACAATATACAAATCAAAAATACATTAAATTGTGTCTCCCCCAAAGGCCCAAATCCAGGAAAGGGATGTGCATTAACTAATATGCAAATAAACCTATATCAAATGAACCTTCATTTAATGAACTAAGTTCCAAATGAAATGGACTGAAAATACACATAGATAAATGCAACCCAACCCACATGAAAACCAGAGCCACGGATAAAGAACATAAACACCCATAGAAACAATATTACCTGGCCACAAGGGAGAAGGAAAAGGGGAGAGGCAGGGGGGCCAGAGCCCAACGTGTGTCGCCACCTCAAAAATTGCCTTCCCATTATCATTGCCTCCCCATCATCATCATTATCATTGCCTCCCCATTAATATCATCATCATCATTGCCTTCCCATTATCATTGCCTCCCCATCATCATCATCATCGCCTCCTCACCACCATCACTGCCTCCCCCCAGGGCCCTCACCACCATCACACATACAGCACCGCAGGCAGCACTCTCTCACATACACACAGGCAGGCACACACACACACGCAGGCACACACACACACACACACGCCTCACCTGTCCGGCGTCCGCACGCTCTCTGCCACAGCCGGCCGCTGAATGATGACGTCATTCAGCGGCGCTGCTGTGAGAGAGGAAGCGCCGGCGCAGGCTCCCCCTGGAGGTCAGAGCTGCTGCAGCGGAGGCACGGGAGAGATAAGTATTGCGTCGTCGGCTTC
The DNA here is from genome assembly GCA_033576555.1 of Oophaga sylvatica. NCBI lineage: Eukaryota > Metazoa > Chordata > Amphibia > Anura > Dendrobatidae > Oophaga > Oophaga sylvatica. The sequence continues at coordinate 221,259,563 of JARQOD010000003.1, read as the reverse complement.
TGCCGGGGCCCTGAGCAAGCGGGAGGGGGCCCAGTGGCGGTGCTGACACCGCTAACGGGCGCCGGGGTGCCCGACGGCGAGTGGGCCCCCCCGCCTGCTCAGGGCCCCGGCAGGTGCTGACGCCGGCCCTGGCCCTGATATACACTATGTGGGCCGCGCTATACACTATGTGGCCGCGCTATACACTATGTGGCCGCGCTGTATGCTATGTGGGCCGCGCTATATACTATGTGGCCGTGCTATATACTATGTGGGCCCTACTATACACTATGTGGGCTGTGTTATATACTATTGGGGGGTATATTATATTTTATGGGGTGGCTGTGCGATATACGATGTGGCTGTGTTATATACTTTGTGGCTGTGTTATAAACTATGGGGGCTACATCATATTCTATAGGGAGGTGGGCTGTATTATATTCTATTCAGGGCTACATTATATTCTATGGGGGGCTGTATTATATTTTTTATATTCTATGAGGGGTGATTGCATCATACTCTGAGGGGGCTACATTATACTATCTGAGGTGGCTACATTGTATTCTATGGGGGCTGCATTATATTCTATGGGGGCTAGATTATATTGTATGGGGGCTTCATTATACTTTGAGGAGCCTACATTATACTATATGAGGAGAGCTACATTGTATTCTGTGGAGGGGCTACATTATACTATATAAGGAGGCTGCATTATATTCTGTGGGGGGCTGCATTATATTCTATGGGGGCTTACATTATACTCTGTGGGGTGGCTGCATTATGCTCTATGGGGTGGCTGCATTATACTATATGTGGGCTGCATTATACTGTATTGAAGACCTATGTGGAATACATTATACCATATGAAGAACTATGGGGTGCATTATACTATGGGAAGTGAATTATACTACAGGATGACTATGGCGGTGCATTATACTATATGGAGCACTATGAGGAGTGTATTATACTATATGGAAGACTAAGTGTATTTTAATATATGGAGGGCTATGAGGAGTGTATTATACTATATGGAGGACTGAGGAGTGTATTATACTATATGGAGGACTATAGGGAGTGTATTATACTATATGGAGGACTATGGGGTGTGCATTTTACAATATGGAGGACTGTGGGGCATATTATATTATATGGAGGACTATGGGAAGTGTATATTACTATATGGAGGACTGAGGAGTGTATTATGCTATATGGAAGACTATGGGGCACATTATATTATATGGAGTACTATGGGGTGTGCATTTTACAATATGGAGGACTGTGGTGCACATTATAATATATGGACGACTATGGGGTGTATTATACTAAACAAGCAAAATACTGCATATTCATTGAGTGATTGGATTGCTTATGCCAGAACAAAAATCATTCTCAGCAGCACATCCGGGGTGTAAACTGTAGATGTGCTGCTGATAACATGACACTGTATGGTGATCTGTTAGTGATCCATTAGTGATTGTTCTGTCCCCATCATTGTTCCTCAGCCAGGAAACAATTGTAGAACGATTTCAATATTGTCGATCACACTCATTTAGCGGCCTGAACTCAGCGCATGTAAATACAACAGAAATGCTTCTGTGTGATGTGCAATATGTTAGCATTTGGGGCCCCATTTTAAACTTTGCCTAGGGCCCCACTTTGCCTCAAACCGGCCCTGAATGTACAGTACACACAAAGACAAACATTTTCAGAGTATAAGAATTTTGACAACACTTTCTCCCAGATCTGACTAAATGGGCGGGGAGGGGCACCACAGCTCATCTAATTCCAGCATGCCCATCTTTATTCCAACAATACCAGTCTTATTTAAATGGGCCCATAGATTTTAGGGAAGACCAGTGTCCCTAATCTTTTAAGACCCTTGCAATGCCGCTGATGACATAATTGTCGAGATGTTCATGTATAATTCCTTTTCATATTTTTTTCCTTCATTTTATACATTTACATTGAGTCACTGACTATTGATGTTCTTTACTATCAGATAATACTGTGCCTCTGAAGATCCTCTATGAGGAGTATGGCAGCAGTCTGACCCAGGACAACTTGATCAAAGTGGTGGCTCTTCTCCATGACTATTCTAATAATGATATTCTTCTTGCTGTGAGAGACATTTATGTGAAAAACCCAGACATCAAAATGAGGGTAAGTCTGAATGAAATACATTGCATATATCATCATTGGTTTATGCACTCAGACTAGCAAGAAAATCCATTATGAATTATTATTATTTGATTGTTTTCATAGCATGATCTTATTCCACCCAAAGTGTATCTACTCCCAAGTGAAGCGGTCATCATTGGTGGCAGGAAGCCATAGAAAGACAATATAAAAAGGGTACGCTAGGACTTAAAGGTGTTAACTTTTTTCACAGGACATTGCCTATCTGAATCAGCCTCTATATTCCATATGTGGTTATGAACAAGGTCATGTGACCGAAATGTTGGCCCATTGTTGCCTTGGTTTTCTATTTCACATTGCTGTCCACAGGATAAGTGATAACTTACTGATCACAGCCCCATAGAGAATAAATGGAGCAGTGTTCAGGCATCCAAAATGACATTCCATTTTGTCATGGGGATGCCCTACTCTACTGATCAGTGTAGGCCTAGCAGACCCTCACCAATCAGTAAGTTATCACCTACCCTGCCCATAGGTGTTAACTATTTTTAACAGGACAATTCCTTTAAAGGGTATGCCACACTTAGCGATCGCACTAGCGATCACGACAACGACTTAACCTGACGAGATCGTTGGTGTGATCGCTATAAGGTCGCTAGTAGCTTCCATGGAGACGCCATGGAGAGCGATCTGCTGCCTGCAACATCCTTCATGCATGACCGGTTTGGCAGTGGGTCAGTAATGGTGTGGGGTGGCATTTCTTTGAAGGGCCACACAGCCCTCCATGTGCTCGCCAGAAGTAGCCTGACTGCCATTAGGTACCAAGATGAGATCCTCAGACCCCTTGTGAGACCATATGCTGGTGCGGTTGGCCCTGGGTTCCTCCTAATGCAGGACAATGCCAGACTCATGTGGCTGGAGTGTGTCAGCAATTCCTGCAAGATGAAGGCATTGAAGCTATGGACTGGCCTGCCCGTTCCCCAGACCTGAATCAGATTGAGCACATCTGGGACAGCATGTCTCTCTCCATCCACCAACGTCACATTGCACCACAGACTGTCCAGGAGTTGACGGATGCTTTAGTCCAGGTCTAGGAGGAGATCCCTCAGGAGAAAATCCGCAACCTCATCAGGAGCATGCCCAGGCATTGTAGGGAGGTCATACAGACACGTGGAGGCCACACACAATACTGAGCATCATTTTGACATGTTTCCACTTTAATTTTGTCTTGTTCTGATTTTCATTTTGACTTGTTTACACTTTCATTTTGGGGGTCTCTCCAAATCCAGGCCTCCATTGGTTCAAAAGTTTGATTTCCATTGATGATTCTTGTGTGATTATGATGAAAGCATATTCAACTTTGTACAGAACAAAGTATTCAATGAGAATATTTCATTCATTTAGATCTAGGATGTGTTATTTGAGTGTTCTCTTTATTTTTTTGAGCAGTGTATGTGTGTGTGTGTATATATGTATGTATATATATATATATATACATATATATATATTTTTTTAAGTGTAGTAGGGCTGCTGTCAATCGCAGCCACCCTACTGTTTTTTGGCCAGGCGGACTCGGCTGCTGCACCCGTGCTGTCATCTTGACATAGAGCATTTACCAACCATTTGTTTGGATGGGATGGTCTGGATAAACTCTCAATCAGATCCCCAGGAGGACAAGTATAGTGTGTTTTTATAGTGAATATGTTTGCACGTTTCTTACATTGTAGATCAGAATTTCCTGCTGGTTCATGACATCACTTACCCGTGTAATGACCCAAATCAAGCTGTGGAGGAGATCTGCAGGGACTGAACTGAGGAGCTTCAGATGTTCTGATGACTGAATTTGGCAGATCCCTCTAGTCTTCAAAGAGTGACATAATTCTGTTATGCTGCGTTTCTTAGCTCTTACCCATGTCTAACATTAAGGGGGTACATCAATGAGACTGTCTATCAGCAACCTATTTCTATGTCGCAACAGCCTTGGAAGACCCCATAGTAAACAGTTATAGCCACATTGAGTAAGCATTGCCATTGTACTCGTTGTTCTGTACAGTTTCCCCAAACTTTATGTTTATAGATGAAGTTATACATGAGAAAGTTAGGCTTTCTTCACTTAGGACAGAGGTACTGCCACACTAAACAATCCCGCTAGCGATCACGATAACGACGCATACTAATGCGATCGCTAGCGGGATTGTTTCTATATCGCTAGTAGCAGCCTATTTTAGCAATGTCGTTAAGGACGCTATCACGGTTAGCGATCTCCTTAACGACTTTAGCGGTACAAAGTACCGCTAAATCGCTAAGAAAAGGTGCTACACTCAGCGATAATACTTACCAGCGGGGCGCCGACGATAAAATAGGGTCCGGAACGATGAGAACGTACGAACGAGATCACAGCAGGATCTCAGCAGGGCCACGTCGCTGGTAGATGCTGCACACAACAACATCGCTAACGGGATCGCTAAATAGTGACGTTTTTTAGCGATCCCGTTAGCGATGTTGTTTAGTGTGGCATACCTTAAGTTCGCTAATACAATTCCCCAAAACTGAAATGTTAAAGTAACTCTACTAATTGGACTCTCCATTATTTTTTACCAATATTGGGAGAGCCAAACAACAGAGGAAGCTGGTTGCCGAGCTTTCCATTAATAATCCTTTATCAGAACCCCTGGTTGGATGTAGCTTCACTGTGGAGGGAGCCGGTCTGACTGATGGACCTGTAGTTAAGGAACTGTAAGTATGATGATGTGTGTGGCATTTGGATCAAGAACACTTAACCGTTGACTATTTCAAGGTATACCTGATTAGGGGGTGATAAAAAGGTATAACTTTAGTTCTCAAAAGCGGCATTATTCTTGTCCATGAGCTGAGTTTTAAGTGAGTGAGAGTAAGTTACAATCACTGATGGCACGAATGCACTAGGGTGGCTATATACATTATAACCACAGTAGCTCAGTGAATAGCACTGCAGCCTTGCAGAGCTGGAGTCCTGGGTTCAAATATTCTCCCCATGTTTGAGTGGGTTTCCGCCGGTTTCCTCCCACATTTCAAGGACATATTGATAGAGAATTTAGATTGTGAGCCCCATCAAGGACAGCAATGATATTGTGTGCAAAGTGTAAAGCGCTATGGAAAATGTTGCCGCTATATAAAAATGAAGATTATTATTATTGCACTGCTCTCCAGCCCTTCTGCAAACAAACTGCCTGCTATTACAGCCAAATATTTCACATTTTCACTCATTACTCCAGAGCACCTTCTCTCATTTTTCTGCGCACCAGTTCCTATGTTTTCATGCAAAGTTGAGTTGTTTGGCCTTGTTTCCAGCATGAAGGCCCCACAGCCTTCCTTTATGCGGTATGTTAGCCTCACAGCCCCCCTATACATGGTATCCTCTTTATAGCTGGTGTAATTCATGTCCTATTTTAAATGGATTTCCTTTCCATCAGTGGTGAAAGGGTTAAGGACTCTTTCCATGCTGGCTGGGAACATGCAGGTTGTTGATCCCAGCTGCAGCTGCT
>JARQOD010000003.1:221009902-221253824 GCA_033576555.1 Oophaga sylvatica | reverse complement strand
GCCGCACATTCCGCTCCCGAGTGCTGGTGGTAGTGCCGGGTGTTGAGGTGCGAGACTCGTGCAAGTTTCTCGCAAGTGTGACCCCGGCCTTAGCATAAGGGCGCAGGCAGACGGCCGTATAACTCATGCGAGGATCACTTCGCAATCCTCGGACTGCCCGCTGCCGCTCCTGACATGAGCATGACAGTGTGATGGATTACTATGCAGCTGTTACACTCAGGTCAGAGAGCCAACTGTCAGTCCGAGGATGGCGATACGATCCTCGCATGAGAAATATGTCCGTCTGTCGGCCCCTTAACAAGTGTAACCACGAGCTGCATTCTATTTAATAATTTTATAATTCATTTATTATTATAAAGTTATTAAAGGCTCGGGATAATTGTCTGCAGTCACTCTGAGACTACAGACAGCCAAATCATGATATGGTGCACCTGCTGTCATGAGACCCCAAGACCACTGGTGCAATCAGGCGGTCATGTGACCACATTTGCTATTTGCACATGTCGACTAGATAAGTTTGACTTCTCTCAATAGATGATAATTGGAAGAAGCCGAAAGAGTCATCACACGACCCCCTGCTCACATCAGTGATGCTGGGGCCATTACAACTGTGCATAGGGGACTCAGTTAATTATTATGTGGGCACTTAAGAAGCATTATTATTTATAGGGCCACCAGTAGTTACTGGGTGGGAGACGGTGCTGAGCAGGCTGTCAGTCAGTGCCGTGCTGCTCTTACAGCCGCCACTTTCAATACACAGAGCGGTGACTGAAACCGTGCCAGCACAGCCCCTATGACTGGAAGAGCAAGGCTGCTGGGAGGAATAAAGTTAATTTCCTCCTGGCAGAGGGGCTCTCACTGCAGACGCCGCACAGTGTCAGAACACTATTAACGATATACTGTGTATTGGAGGAGCAGTGGGGACATCATTCTATATATAGGGGAACTCTGGGGGACATTATACTGTATGTACGGGAGCTGCGGGCCCATCATACTGTATATAAGGGAGCTGTGTGCCTACCATACTGTGTATAGGGGAGCTGTGGGATCATCATACAGTGTATAGGGGAACTGTGGGAGCATCATAGTGTGTATGCGGGAGCTGTGGGAGCATTATAGTGTGTATAGGGGAGCTGTGGGATCATCATACTGTGTATAGGGAGCTGTGGTATCATCATACTGTGTATAGGGGAGCTGTAGGATCATCATACAGTGTATGAAGGAACTGTGGGATCATCATACAGTGTATGAGGGAGCTGTGGGATCATCATACAGTGTATAGGGGAGCTGTGGGATCATCATACTGTGTATGAGGGAGCTGGAGCTGTGGGATCATCATATGGTGTAGAGGGAGCTGTGGGCCCACCATACTGTATATAGGGGAGTTGTACATGGGGAATGTAAGGGACATAATTAAATGTTAAGTGGGCGCTTAAACATTATTGTTATAGGGGCTCTCAGTATTGTGACCATCAAAGTTGCTCATGGAGTATTATTACTTTCTAGGGACAAAATGTGGAGGGCACATGCACAGGAAATTAATATTGGCAATTTTACCATCTAGAGAGCACAAAGGAGGCATTATTACGGTCTAAGGTGCACAGTGGGGGCATTATTATGTGGGGCACTAGAGGAGCTCTGTTTTTGTACCACACAGCAGGTGCAGTAATAGGGTCACATACGGCAGCAGCGGCTCAGTATTGGGGTATCAGGTGCAGTAATAGGGTCACATACGGCAGCAGCGGCTCAGTATTGAGGTATCAGCAGGATGAGGAGTTGGTGCAGGTTGGGAATACATTGTGGAAACACAAGAAGCAATGGGATGAAACTGAAAGGGAGAAGATACAGATTAGACAATAGAAAAAAACTTTTTGACAGTTAGGGTGATCAATGAGTGGAACAGGCTGCAACGAGAGGTGGTGAGTTCTCCTTCAATGGAGGTCTTCACACATAGGCTGGACAGACATCTGTCTGAGATGGTTTAGTGAATCCAGCATTGAGCAGGGGGTTGGACATGAGGATTATGATTCTACATGTGAACAGTGCTGGAAATGTGAGAAGTGAGATGTGTCTTTGTTGTAATCTCTGCAGACGAGTCCTGGCTGGAGAAGTCGACATGTCAGTCTGGGCCAGATGGAATAGACGGGAAAAGTGAATGACTCCACCTGAAAGGACGTCAGCTGTAAGTCACCATCTATAACTGTACTGTAATCTCTTATATATTCTGTAGGACTGGTATCTACCACTATATGTCACCATAAGGCGGTAATATCAGTGCTGGTGTTTGTATGGAAATTTATTTTCAATGACAGTGCGGTCGTCTCATGAGGTTCCCCTATACCCCCATAGCTATAATCATGATTACCTGGTTAGGGGCCACAAGGAGACACAGACAGAGAGGGCCCCTGTGCAAGAACAATATATGGGCGCTTTGCAGCCCAAAAGCTCCTAAAAATGCAAAATTGCACCTTCTTTGGAGGAATATATGGGCCCCCTTACCTCTTGCGCCCATGTGTGGTTGCGCAGGTTGCTCCAATGATATGTCCTACTGTTAGGGGCCCACTCAGATGTTTCCCCTAGCTACGCCTCTGGCTTATCATATATTGTTCCTGCTTGTTCCTGAATAAAGAAGCTCTGTTGTAACATGCTTGGAGAGTATCTGGAAAACTACCAGTCCTTGAAATTCTAGATGAAGATGCTGCTCACAAGAGAAGGTACGTGGAAATATACTCAAGATCAAGTGCCTCATCTATTACCAGATGATTGGCTAGAGAAGGATCAGAAAGCACAAAGCACTATCTCCCTCAGTGTAGATGATAATCAGATTGTGCATATATGCAAGTGTGCAACTGCAAAGGAGATGTGGGATGAGTTTCAAAAAGTGCATGAAAGATCAAATCTCAGCAATAAGCTTTATCTCATGTGAAAGCTGTATCAGTCTAAGCTAAGTGATGGACAGAATATGTAGGACTATATAAGAAACACTCTAGAGATTGTGGAGCGTCTCAGGGATATTGGAGAAGAAATTAAAGATTTTCATGTTGCTGCACTTCGATTAAATGGTCTTCCAGAGAGTTATGACACACTTGTGACTGCACTAGATGCACGGCCAGATGATGAGCTGACACTAGAGTATGTTAAAGGCAAACTTGTGAATGAATTCAAGAGAAAAATGCAGCATGTAAGCAGCAGTAATGAATCTAGAGCAGAAAGGCATTAAAGACACAGGATTTCCCTAAATATAAGAGCAATCGAAAAGAAACTCGTGAATGTTTTGTCTGTAAAAAGCCCGGCCACCTTAAAGCAAACTGCAGAATTTGGAAAGCAAGAGTGAGTCAGCTTAAAAAGCAGAACAGTCATCAAAGGGTTTAAACAGCTGTAAAGGAAGATTCTGCATGTACTGAAGCTGTATTTAATCCCAGTACAAGCCCATCTGCAAAGCATGTATGGTGTATAGATTCTGGTGCAAGTAGTCATATGACAAATAACAAGGATTTCTTCACTGACCTTAATGAAAACAAATTAGAAAAGATCATCTTAGCTAATGGTCACTATATGACTTCAGAAGAAGGAGACGTCTACCTCCACTGCCCAGTTTCCTCAGCACAAACCAGAAAGAAGTGTCACACTCTTGCAGAAGGAAAAAACAAGATGAACATCATCAGCTAAAATGCAAAGAGTGTACAGTACTAGACAAGACCTGCATAAAACTGTATCCATGTATGGCACAGATGTCTTGGGCACAGAGACCCAGAAGCAGTAAGGAAGCTAGCTCAACTTGCAAATGGTATTGAAATCAACCAGTATAGTCAAATGATGAAGTGCACTAGCTGTCTTAAAGGGAAAATGTCCAGAAAATTCTTTCCTAAAATAAGCACCACTAGATCTGCACAATGTCAGAAACACCGCACTGCACTTGCTCACTGAGCCAGTGTATGTGTCCTGAGTAAACAAACTGTGCACAAAGATACCTGTGGAGTGGGGCATGTTATGATTCGGTAACCGAGGAGGATAACAGGAAACATAGACTAGGCAGCCAGACACCAGAGAGCTTGTTAACTTAGCGGATTGCAGAACGCTAAACTGACAACACAACTAGAATTAGCCGTGGGACGTACCTACGATGCCCTAGACACCTCGGCACAGCCAAAGAGTTAACTAAGCCTACTGAGAGAAAGGAGAAAGCTAACTTCCCCGGAGTAGAGCCCCAAAGGAATAGATAGCCCCCAAACATATATTGAAGGTGAGGCAGATGAAGAACAAACACAGACAGAAAATAGAGCAAGCAAATGCTGGGGCCCAGGCTGTCTAGATAGAACAGGACAGAAAAGGACACTGTCTGCAATCCAGCAAAAAACCCTAAGAAAAACTCCAACACGTCTGATATGCAAAAATACTGAGACCACACGATCTCTCCCCCGCTAAATAAGAACTCTGGTGTAACTGGAAGCAAAACAACAGATACTGAAATAACAGGGAACTAGAACCACAGAAAAGACTGCAGCAGGCTGTGGCAAATGGACACTGAGTCCAGCACAGGTCCCCACAAGTGGGCTCGGCTAAACTAACTGCAGCAAGGCAGAAAACTGAGAAAAGCAACAGGAAAACCAAAGCCACAGATTTAAACAGCGAAATAACTTATCTGAAAGATACAGGAAACAGCATGGAGCAGCAGACTTCCAAAAGGCTAGGAAGAAACAAATCACCCGCAAGCATTATGGGAAGGCTGCTCACTTATATCTCCCCAGTCATTAATACCTGATTTCCAATCATCCCCGTCAGGTGAGAGACTTCTGTTAGCCAGAGCAGCTCCATTACCAGAAGCACCCACCAGAGGGAGCCCAACCTCAGAAGCCAGATTAAAGGTGTTCACAACAGGGGCAGCAGCAGTGAAGATGCGTGCTTCAGACAAACAGGACCTGAAGCACGTGACTACCAAGGGGCGGAGCTGGCCACAGGTCTCTCAGAGGAAGCAGGAGCAGATAGAGAATGCTTCAGGAAAGATAGGACCTGAAGCACCTGACTGCTGGGGGCATGGCCTAAGCTCTGGAGAGCTAGGAGGTGAAGGAAAACTCCTAGAAGGGTATTTACAGGACAAAGTTACCAAGGGGCATAGACAGAACGGATAGTCAGGACGTAGCCAAGGGGTCATACACAGAGAGGGCAACACAGTACAAAAGGGGCAGGCAAAACTCGTAACAGGGACACAGCCAAATCAGAACTAGACAGACGAAACGTAGCACAGGCACAAAGCACTGGCACAGGCACAACAGGGTCAAACACACTCGGCAAAGGGTCAGAGTATAAGTGACAGGGAATGGCCCCACAATGAGGCTATAAGAAGCCTCCCAGAATCCCAGAGTGAGGCCACAAATAAAAACTCCATGTGAGCTATGGAACTACGAGAAGCCTAACCTGAAGCACCTCAGGATATTTGGAAGCAAAACATTTATGTATGTTCCCAAAGAAAAACATTCCAAGTGGGAATCACACGCAAAGCAAGGAGTCCTGGTGGGCTATAGCGAAACTCAAAAGGGATGCAGAATCCTGCACCAAGAAACCAACACAGTAACAATCAGCAGAGATGTAGTGATTGATGAAAACTCTATCGTTCAAATTCCATGAAGTTACACCAGTTATTCAACCTAAGAAGCAAGAACAAGAATCTCGATCACCAAACCCAGACACTGAAAAGGAAACATTAAAGTGTGGATAAGCTCTGAAGCCACCAAGAAAGACACAGAAGAACCAATATGCAAATTGCCTCTTCAAACAAAGAGGACTTGTACTCTATAGCGCCACCTATTGGAAGTAGCGATCCTACAAGTCACAATCAACCCTTTAACGAGTCTTGTAATATGACTTAGGATAAAAGCCAAATCAGAATCTACATTTGCAGACACGGTGTTTCGGACTATTGGTCCTCGTCAGTGCAAAGTAGGAGAGATCTGATTTGGCTAGATGAGAGGCTCTGCACTAAGGTCTAGGGGGTAAGGTTTCTTCTTGTGGAGAGTGACATACCAGCTCTGGTCAGCTTCCAGTCAGGAGATCACAAGGTATTCCAGCTAGACGCCTTATATGGTCAGAACACTTCCTGAACCAGAGCCACGGTCATACCAAGAGATGCAAAAACTGCACGAGAAGCAGAAGTTGATAAATGCTGCTAATGAAGAGATTGAGTACCTTCACCAACTCCAGACATGGGAGCTTACTGAGCTACCACAAGAAAAAAGAGCTATCGGATGTAAGTGGGTCTTCAAAAACAAATATGACTCAGAAGGTAAAGTAAATTTCCGCAATCCTAAACCAGTTTGGAATGTCAGAAGCCAAAGTTGCGTCAACACCAATGGATCCATCCTACCTAAAGTTGGAAGGAGAAGATGATCTGCTACTCAGCAATGAGAGTTACAGACAAGCAGTGGGGGCGCTTCTGTACATAGCAACCACAACTCGTCCGGATATCACAGCCACAGTCGGAATTCTCTGCCGACGTATAAGCAAGCCACGCCAAAAAGACTGCAATTAATAGAATACTTCAATAACCTAAAAAAATATTTAGAGTTGAGAGTCCTCAGTGGTTGATAACTTTTAATGGCTAACTGAAAAGATGGTAACAAATTGCAAGCTTTCGAGACTACTCAGGTCTCTTCATCAGGCATAGACTAATACAACATCTGAAGAATCACATATTTATACACAAAATAGCACAGAAAAAATGCAATAGGTAAGACAAGTGACATGAAGCAGAATAGTCATTATGGCAGAGGGATGAGCATAAATATTGGAACAGTTCATATATAAGGAGTGTGAAAGTTTTATTACCCTCTGATTGGGGTCTGGTAATGTTTTGTGATGTTTTCACAGGGTATTTGGAGTAAATTCCTTAATTGATGTAAAAGGCCATAAATCCATGTGATAGGTTCATTCCAGCATTAAGAGTGTCAAAGGTCACCATCAATTTGTATTCGCAAATTCTTCTTTGTCTCAGAGATGTGAAATTGCCTCTCAGTACAAGTATTTTCATATTTAACATGCTATGATCAGGGGAGCAAAAATGTTTTGCCACAGGTAGATCCATTCTTTTTTCTCTTATTGTGTGGCGATGAGAATTCATCCTTGTTCTCAGTTTTTGCCCGGTCTCCCCCACATACAGACCCCCAGTTGGACATTTAGTACATATAATTAGGTACACCACATTAGATGTGATGCAGCTGAAAGTACCTGGTATCTTGTAGTCCCGATGGGAGTTGGGGATCTTTATCTTGTCCGTGGTCATTATAAATGGACAAGTTTTGCATTTCTTCTGGTTGCAGGGAGAGGCTCCTGCAGCTGTTGGGGAGGACAGGGAACTTCTGACAATGATGCTTCTTAGATTTGGGGGCTGCCTAAAACACAGTAGAGGGGGATCTGGAAATATGGATTGTAATCGGGCATCTTTTTGAGATAAAGGTTGTAGTTTCCGTGCAGCTCCCCTTAGCACCTCCAGATTTGGATTGTAGGTGACCACTAGAGGCACCCGGTTATTTTCTTCTTTAGCTTTGTAATGTAGCAGGTGATTCCTTGATATTCTGGTGGCTCTTGTAATTTGGTTTTCAATTGTTCTTGGATGGTAGCCCTGATTTAAAAAGGTCTTTCTAAGGCGACCAAGGTGTTCATCTCTATCCATGGGGTTGGAACATATACGGTTGTATCTGATGGCTTGGCTGTAGACAATAGAGTTTTTTATGTGTTTTGGATGGAAACTGTCCCATTTAAGGTATGTTGGACGGTCGATTGGCTTCTGATACAGGGATGTCTCTATTTCATTGTTCTTTAGCTTAATGATGGTGTCCAAAAAGTTAATTTCAGTGCTGGAGTAGTTGAGTGTTAAGTTGATGGTGGGATGAAATTGATTGAACTGTTCATGGAACGTCTTTAGCTGTTGCTCAGACTCCGTCCAGATGATTAAGATATCATCAATGTAGCAGTAGTAGGCCCGAGGCCTGATGGGACATGAGGACAGAACGTCGCTTTCAAGCTTGGCCATGAAAAGATTTGCATACTGAGGAGCCATTTTACTTCCCATAGCTGTGCCAGTCTCCTGTAAATAGATCTTGTTGTCAAATTCAAAGTAATTGTGGGTGAGGATGAATTTTGTGAGTTTCACCACAGAATCAGCATCATTCGCGGTGTTTTTCATGAAGTCTTTGCAGGCATTTAATCCATCCTGGTGTGGGATATTAGAGTACAAGGATTCCACATCCATGGTGGCCAGGATGGTTCCTTCTGGTAGAGGACCTATTGAAGCTAGTTTATTCAGTAGGTCAGTTGTGTCCTGAATGTAGCTGGGTGTATCCTTTACCAGGGGTTTAAGAATGCCCTCTACCCATCCAGATACCTGCTCAGTTATGGTGTCCACACATGAAATAATCGGCCTCCCTGGATTTCCGGCTTTGTGGATTTTGGGAAGCATGTAGAACGTCCCTGTTCTTGGACTCTCTGGTATCAGGTCATCGGCTCTTATGGATTTGTCAGACAGACAAGATACCAACTTGCTTAGTTCCTTGTAATAGTCCTGTGTAGGGTCCGACTCCAGTTTTCTGTAGTAGCGTGTGTCCGTAAGTTGTCTGTTTGCTTCCTTCATATAGTCTGATGTGTTCATCATGACTATTGCACCTCCCTTGTCAGCAGGTTTAATGATGATTTCTTTGTTGGTTTTCAGAGACTGTATAGCCTTTCTCTCCTGGGCACTGATGTTGGATGCTTGTCTCCTGTTGGTGTCTATGATGGTGGATTTTATCAAATATCTGAATGAGTCTATATATTTATCCAAATGAGGGTTGCGTCCAGGAGGAGGTGTCCAGTCTGACCTCTTCTTGGTTGTTGGGATACCTTTTCCTTCAGTCCGAGTGTTTTCTGAATCTTCTGTATCATTGAAGTATTCCCTCAGGCGCAGTCTCCTGAAAAAATGTTCCATATCACTGTAGAGTTCAGTTTTATCCAGGGCCTTAGTGGGACAAAATGAGAGTCCTCTAGAAAGCACGGCCAGTTCCACCTTGTTGGGTTTGTAATCCGAGAGATTGATGACACAGTTAGATGCTTTTGTGTCTGGAATGGAGTGGTTGTCAGAGTTGTCAGGTTTTGGCTTTGTTTTGGATCTGTTTGTATAGAGTCCGGAATTGAGACGCAATCTGTGTAGTTTCTTTTCTTTGTTATGAATCAGAAAGGTCCGTAGTTTGTTGTAGTATTGTTGTAATTTTTTTTCTGTGGTTTCTGTAAGTGTTTTCCTTAGGCTTTCAAATTGCCCTTGGACTTTACTCCTTATGCTGTAGCAGACATGCAAAAGATGGTTCCTAAGTCTCTCAGACGTCCTGTGACAAAGGTTTTTTGCATAATGGGTATTGTAGGTGTGAAGAATTGGGTTTGTAATCCAGAGTCCTTTGGGAATTAAATTCTCCTTTTTGCATTTAGATAAGAAAAAAATATCGCTGTCCATTTGTGCACGTTTCTTCAGAAGTGGTTTTAGTTCCATAAAGATGCGGTACATTCTGGTATCCTCCATTTTGATACAGTAAAGATGTATATCTTTGTACCGTGTTAGCCAGTAGATAGAAAAATATTTAGAGTTGAGAGTCCTCAGTGGTTGATACCTTTTAATGGCTAACTGAAAAGATGGTAACAAATTGCAAGCTTTCGAGACTACTCAGGTCTCTTCATTAGGCATAGACTAATACAACATCTGAAGAATCACATATTTATACACAAAATAGCACAGAAAAAATGCAATAGGTAAGACAAGTGACGTGAAGCAGAATAGTCATTATGGCAGAGGGATGAGCATAAATATTGGAACAGTTCATAGATAAGGAGTGTAAAAGTTTTATTACCCTCTGATTGGGGTCTGGTAATGTTTTGTGATGTTTTCACAGGGTATTTGGAGTAAATTCCTTAATTGATGTAATAGGCCATAAATCCATGTGATAGGTTCATTCCAGCATTAAGAGTGTCAAAGGTCACCATCAATTTGTATTTGCAAATTCTTCTTTGTCTCAGAGATATGAAATTGCCTCTCAGTACAAGTATTTTCATATTTAACATGCTATGATCAGGGGAGCAAAAATGTTTTGCCACAGGTAGATCCATTCTTTTTTCTCTTATTGTGTGGCGATGAGAATTCATCCTTGTTCTCAGTTTTTGCCCGGTCTCCCCCACATACAGACCCCCAGTTGGACATTTAGTACATATAATTAGGTACACCACATTAGATGTGATGCAGCTGAAAGTACCTGGTATCTTGTAGTCCCGATGGGAGTTGGGGATCTTTATCTTGTCCGTGGTCATTATAAATGGACAAGTTTTGCATTTCTTCTGGTTGCAAGGAGAGGTTCCTGCAGCTGTTGGGGAGGACAGGGAACTTCTGACAATGATGCTTCTTAGATTTGGGGGCTGCCTAAAACACAGTAGAGGGGATCTGGAAATATGGATTGTAATCGGGCATCTTTTTGTAGTAAAGGTTGTAGTTTCCATGCAGCTCCCCTTAGCACCTCCAGATTTGGATTGTAGGTGACCACTAGAGGCACCCGGTTATTTTCTTCTTTAGCTTTGTAATGTAGCAGGTGATTCCTTGATATTCTGGTGGCTCTTGTAATTTGGTTTTCAATTGTTCTTGGATGGTAGCCCTGATTTAAAAAGGTCTTTCTAAGGCGACCAAGGTGTTCATCTCTATCCATGGGGTTGGAACATATACGGTTGTATCTGATGGCTTGGCTGTAGACAATAGAGTTTTTTATGTGTTTTGGATGGAAACTGTCCCATTTAAGGTATGTTGGACGGTCGAAAAGAAACTACACAGATTGCGTCTCAATTCCGGACTCTATACAAACAGATCCAAAACAAAGCCAAAACCTGACAACTCTGACAACCACTCCATTCCAGACACAAAAGCATCTGTGTCATCAATCTCTCGGATTACAAACCCAACAAGGTGGAACTGGCCGTGCTTTCTAGAGGACTCTCATTTTGTCCCACTAAGGCCCTGGATAAAACTGAACTCTGCAGTGATATGGAACATTTTTTCAGGAGACTGCGCCTGAGGGAATACTTCAATGATACAGAAGATTCAGAAAACACTCGGACTGAAGGAAAACGTATCCCAACAACCAAGAAGAGGTCAGACTGGACACCTCCTCCTGGACGCAACCCTCATTTGGATAAATATATAGACTCATTCAGATATTTGATAAAATCCATCATCATAGACACCAACAGGAGACAAGCATCCAACATCAGTGCCCAGGAGAGAAAGGCTATACAGTCTCTGAAAACCAACAAAGAAATCATCATTAAACCTGCTGACAAGGGAGGTGCAATAGTCATGATGAACACATCAGACTATATGAAGGAAGCAAACAGACAACTTACGGACACACGCTACTACAGAAAACTGGAGTCGGACCCTACACAGGACTATTACAAGGAACTAAGCAAGTTGGTATCTTGTCTGTCTGACAAATCCATAAGAGCCGATGACCTGATACCAGAGAGTCCAAGAACAGGGACGTTCTACATGCTTCCCAAAATCCACAAAGCCGGAAATCCAGGGAGGCCGATTATTTCATGTGTGGACACCATAACTGAGCAGGTATCTGGATGGGTAGAGGGCATTCTTAAACCCCTGGTAAAGGATACACCCAGCTACATTCAGGACACAACTGACCTACTGAATAAACTAGCAGCAATAGGTCCTCTACCAGAAGGAACCATCCTGGCCACCATGGATGTGGAATCCTTGTACTCTAATATCCCACACCAGGATGGATTAAATGCCTGCAAAGACTTCATGAAAAACACCGCGAATGATGCTGATTCTGTGGTGAAACTCACAAAATTCATCCTCACCCACAATTACTTTGAATTTGACAACAAGATCTATTTACAGGAGACTGGCACAGCTATGGGAAGTAAAATGGCTCCTCAGTATGCAAATCTTTTCATGGCCAAGCTTGAAAGCGACTTTCTGTCCTCATGTCCCATCAGGCCTCGGGCCTACTACTGCTACATTGATGATATCTTAATCATCTGGACGGAGTCTGAGCAACAGCTAAAGACGTTCCATGAACAGTTCAATCAATTTCATCCCACCATCAACTTAACACTCAACTACTCCAGCACTGAAATTAACTTTTTGGACACCATCATTAAGCTAAAGAACAATGAAATAGAGACATCCCTGTATCAGAAGCCAATCGACCATCCAACATACCTTAAATGGGACAGTTTCCATCCAAAACACATAAAAAACTCTATTGTCTACAGCCAAGCCATCAGATACAACCGTATATGTTCCAACCCCATGGATAGAGATGAACACCTTGGTCGCCTTAGAAAGACCTTTTTAAATCAGGGCTACCATCCAAGAACAATTGAAAACCAAATTACAAGAGCCACCAGAATATCAAGGAATCACCTGTTACATTACAAAGCTAAAGAAGAAAATAACCGGGTGCCTCTAGTGGTCACCTACAATCCAAATCTGGAGGTGCTAAGGGGAGCTGCACGGAAACTACAACCTTTATCTCAAAAAGATGCCCGATTACAATCCATATTTCCAGATCCCCCTCTACTGTGTTTTAGGCAGCCCCCAAATCTAAGAAGCATCATTGTCAGAAGTTCCCTGTCCTCCCCAACAGCTGCAGGAACCTCTCCTTGCAACCAGAAGAAATGCAAAACTTGTCCATTTATAATGACCACGGACAAGATAAAGATCCCCAACTCCCATTGGGACTACAAGATACCAGGTACTTTCAGCTGCATCACATCTAATGTGGTGTACCTAATTATATGTACTAAATGTCCAACTGGGGGTCTGTTTGTGGGGGAGACCGGGCAAAAACTGAGAACAAGGATGAATTCTCATCGCCACACAATAAGAGAAAAAAGAATGGATCTACCTGTGGCAAAACATTTTTGCTCCCCTGATCATAGCATGTTAAATATGAAAATACTTGTACTGAGAGGCAATTTCACATCTCTGAGACAAAGAAGAATTTGCAAATACAAATTGATGGTGACCTTTGACACTCTTAATGCTGGAATGAACCTATCACATGGATTTATGGCCTATTACATCAATTAAGGAATTTACTCCAAATACCCTGTGAAAACATCACAAAACATTACCAGACCCCAATCAGAGGGTAATAAAACTTTCACACTCCTTATCTATGAACTGTTCCAATATTTATGCTCATCCCTCTGCCATAATGACTATTCTGCTTCACGTCACTTGTCTTACCTATTGCATTTTTTCTGTGCTATTTTGTGTATAAATATGTGATTCTTCAGATGTTGTATTAGTCTATGCCTGATGAAGAGACCTGAGTAGTCTCGAAAGCTTGCAATTTGTTACCATCTTTTCAGTTAGCCATTAAAAGGTATCAACCACTGAGGACTCTCAACTCTAAATATTTTTCTATCTACTGGCTAACACGGTACAAAGATATACATCTTTACTGTATCAATAACCTAAAGAAACTCAAAGGATAAATCTTAAGATATCTGCATCAGGAGATCTAATTCTCAGAGGTTATGTGGGTGCAGATTGGTCTGGAGATTCATGTGATCGGAAATCAACAAGTGGTTACTTGTTCAAGATAGGAGAAAATTCAATTTCTTGTTCCAGCAGAAAACAAGTGTCAATCGCATTATCTTCTACAGAAGCAGAATATATGTCTGCTGCTTATGCAAGTCAAGAAGTAATTTGGTTGAAACAACTTTTGGAAGATTTCGGCAAGCCATTAGCTCAACCAACAGTTATCTATCAGGACAACCAAGGATGCATTAAACTTGCCATCAGTGAGAAGATTAGTGCAAGGACTAAGCATATTGATGTAAAACATCACCACTTGCGTGACTTAGTGGAGCGTGGTGTACTCGAGTTTGTTTATTGCAAGTCTGACAAGATGATATCTGATGGTATGACAAAGCCATTATCAAGAGCCAAGTTTGTGGACTTCAGAACCGCTATAGGATTAACAGGATAAGTAGTTGTTGAGTGGGGTTGTTGGAATATGTTTGGTGCAACAACTCCATTCCTGTCTATGAGTGTTTAGTTGCTAGATTTGTATGTTGTGTATAAAGCTAGAACAGAAAAAAACACAGGCAGAGCATGTGACTGTATTTCCTGTTTTTCCTGTGTCTGTGTATGAGAGAAGCAGCCTGCTGTGGATGCTGCACAGACAGAGACACACAAATGATTTATTCCTGATCTATTAAGCTTATCATATATTGTTCCTGTTTGTTCCTGAATAAAGAAGCTCTGTTGTCACACACTTGGAGATTATCCTGAATAATACGCTGCCAGCACTCCCTATGTATAATGCATGAGCTGCACACAGCCTCCCTATATACACTGCATGATCCCCACACAGCCTCCCTATATGCACTGTATGAGCCACACACAGCCTCCCTATATGCACTGTATGAGCCACACACAGCCTCCCTATATGCACTGCATGAGCCCCACACAGCCTCCTTATATACACTGCATGAGCCCCACACAGCCTCTCTATATACACTGCATGAGCCCCCATAGCCTCCCATGTGCAGCATGTCACCCAAAAAGCCTCCCCATGTGCCGCACCATGTTGCCCCTATGTGCAGCACCATGTCACCCCCCATGGGCAGCACCATGTGCAGCACTATGTCACTCCCCCATGTCCAGCACCATGTCGCCCCATGTGTGCAGCACCATATCGCCCCATGTGTGCAGCACTATGTCGCCCCATATGGGTAGCACCATGTTACCCTGTGAGGGACAAGGGAAAATCCATTTTGGATTTTAAGTTCAGGACAACTCCTTCCTCTCCTGAAATATGCCCCCACCCTTGCATCCCCCAAGGCCATAAAAAGGCATGCAGTGTTTATCTTTAATTAAAAACAAAGAACAAGCCTTTGAAGCTCATGACACCAAGGTGTGAAAACTTCTGCAGCTGCAAGCCGGCTGGCCCTTTTTTGTGACTTGAAACACATGGATATACCTCGTTGTACAAGGCACAGCAATGCTATGAGGTATTGAATCTGGAAAATGACCTATAATAACAGAATGCAATATCTCTGAGCGTAGCTCAGCACATCATCCGAATCAGCGTTATTTCCCCCATATGCCAGTGCCCAGCAGCCAACTGTAGCACTCTGTGCTATGGAGTTATAAAGCTTATCCACCAATAATTACATACAATAGGCATATTTGGACTTGATGGGAAAATAAAATCTATCCAAATCCAGTGGCGCAGCTGCCAGTCTATTCAGAGCTTCGAGTGGAAAGTTGTGGGCCATTTATGGTTCTGGACTGAAAATCATACTCTCAGAGGTAGGAGGAGAAAGGCTGCACAAGCCCAGGGGTGGACGCATAGTGTGGGAGGAGCAGCCAAGGAGATAAGTGTCAGCTCCTCACTTGGAGCTCAGTTTTCTTCTGGCCAGAGAATCCGTTATCAGTCAGGAAAGCCTGTAACTAAAGGGTATGCCACACTAAGCGATCGCACCAGCGATCACGACAACGACACAAGCTGACGAGATCGTTGGTGTGATCGCTATAAGGTCGCTAGTAGCTTCCAACCAGGAAGATCTCATCAACGACACATTAGCGATCAGCGATCTGTATAAAGACCTCGACGGTCGTTAGGATCTGTCACACAGCATGTATTGTTAAAGATCACGACCTCAATAGGCGTGATTGAGCACAACCTTTTCCACGCCCCTCAGCACAGATTGGTGGTCACTATATGTCATGACTGTTTATGTCACAGCTCTCTCGCTTTGTGATTGGACGACTGCGTCATAAAAGACGACGTATTAGCGCTCCTTTCCATTGCTCTCGAGCGGAAGCGGTTCATTCGAATCTCCAGCATCGTTCCAGTGCATCCTGCTAGCCTTCTTTGCAGCTACTGCGATCCAGTCTGTGCCACTATTGCGTTTGCTGCGATCCAGTCTGTGCCGTTATTGATTTTTTTTCTGCGATCCAGTTTGTGCCGCTATTGCGTTTCCTGAGGATTTATTTTTTTATTTTTTTTCAGGATCACAAACATGTCTTGTAAGGTCGGTAGTTTTTTTGTCACATTTAATTTTTATTTTATTTTACAGACCCATTTTAAGATCACAGCTGTTGTTAACCGTTGTCGTCCATCAAATTTTTTTTTTGTCTGCCATTGTTTTGTCCTGCTGCGCCCACCACCACCATTTTATGATCCCTGCTGTTTTTACCGTAGTTGTCCATCTATGATTTTTATTTTGGTCTGCCATTGTTTTGTCCTGCCGCGCCCACCACCACCATTTTATGTTCCCTGCTGTGTTCTATGTTGTAGGCTATAAAGCATTTTATGTGACCATTCTGCCGTTCTCACATAATCCTTTTTTTATTACAGATGGCCGATAAGCAAGACTTTCTGCGGGAATTCATCGAGATGTACCGCTCGATGCCTTGCCTGTGGAAAAAAAAGTCGGCGGATTACAGCAACAGGCTGAAAAAGAAGGACGCGTACCAAAAACTGGTGGAGCTTTGCAAAAACCGTTATCCCGATGAACCAGCGGATGAGTCATCGGTCAAAAAACGGATTCAGGCCCTCCTCACAGTTTACAAGAAGGAACTAACTAAAGTAGAGAATTCTAGCAAGTCTGGAGCCGGGTCTGAAGATGTTTATGTCCCAAAATTGTGGTACTTTGAGCTGTTTTCTTTCACAAGGGACCAAGAAGTACCCAGACAAGCGACTTCCATGTTGGCACCAGACCCAGTGATCCAGCCGGACTCTCCTGTCGTACTTGTAAGTACCTTTGTATTAAAACACATTTTAATGTACATGCCAAAGTGGACTTGAAATTAAAAATATAATTGTGAAATGTAGATAAAATGGCTGAATTTATCCCTTCATGTACTGATAATTTATCTAGCTCAACGGTTGAGGCCTATCCATTTACAAGTCCCGTTTTCACATTTTTGCTGTATTTGGGTGTTATAGTGTGAATATAAATTTCTTTTTCTTTGTGATTTAACATTCGTTTTTTGTTCATGCAGGACACAGAAGAGGCTGTCTCCACACCTCCGACTGAAGAAGACAGCATGACGTTGGTCCAAGAGGACGAAGCAGTTGAGCCACCATCCTCATCTGTGCGGAGCCGACTTACATTTTCTGGCAGAAAAAGGAAGGCTCCCACCTCGGCTACTCCAGAATTGATAGAAATAGCCAAAAAAGTCCTTACGGCGGAAAAAGACCAACCAAAAATAACAGGGTTTGCATACTACGCTAATGAGAAGCTCCCAACACTGGATCCAATACAGCGGGTTCATGCTGAGAGACTCATGCTTGAGGTCTTGAGTCAAGCATCATTAGGAAAACTTAATGACACGTCTGTTGTCACGGCCAGAGAGCAGTACCCGAAGTACTCATGGCCGCACAATCCTGTGCCGAACCCAATTGGGATAAATGCGCCGAACCAAAACATTGTCACACCACCTTATTTTTATACACCGCCAAGGCAACGTGGTAATGGCAACGAGACATGTTACCAGCAGCTGTAGTTTTTAAAATATTTTCTAAAGTTTTTTGTTGTCTATATTTTTTTTTACATCGTTACATTTTTTTTAATAAAAATCTTATTTATCTACTGAATTGTGGTCTTTTATTCTTATGTTTGTTATTGATATCAACAAGACAACTATTAAAATGTTGTATTTTTATTCCATCTACTTGTATCTACTTGTCACACACGGGGTCATGGGAGTACCAGCAGTCATAGGAGTTCCAGCATTGGTAAAAAAATAAAATTTCGGGGGCGTGGCCTAGCTCTTGATGTGAGAGGTCGGGTGGCAGTGTTTCTCCACCACCATTAGCTTCAATTATCCTGCACAGAGCCCGAATCAGCCAAATCCCTTATCAGGAACTGCTGTCTGAGGGTCCCGGGAGTCAGAGGCGAGCTTCTGCCAGACTCAGAGAGACCAACATGGGCCGCAAAAGGCAGAAGGATGCCGGGGCCTGCAGCAATGCCTCAGCCCAAGATGGCACCGAGACAGAGGAAGAGGCGGGAAGGAGGAACACAGCCTATGCACGGAGGCTGGAGGCTTCAGCGCGGCTGCACAGGTATGCGAGGGGCATGGAGGCAGATGAAGAAGGAAGTGAAGGCAGTGAGAAGCATGGAGATGAGGAGGAAGATGGTGAGGAGATGCCTGCGCTACATAATGAACAGCAGGAGGAGGGGGATGGTGATACTGTGCTGGCAGCTGAAAGTTCAGATGAGGCAGAGCCGACTCTGCGAGATGTATTCCAGGCCGTCTTATGCTGCAAGACTGCCTTAACTGCTCTGACAAAGCAGGTGAATGGTCTGAAAACCGATATGGGAGGCATTGAGGCTTCTATGCAGAAAGTTACAGCCAGATTGACTGAGGTGGAGGGCAGAGTTGGTGCAACAGAAGATCATTTAACCTCAGTGCAAAAGACGCAACAACAGCACATTCAGAGGATCGCGGTAGTGGCTAATAAAAACGATGACCTGGAAAACCGGTCACGCAGGAACAATCTGCGTATTGTGGGCATCCCTGAAAGAGCTGAGGGTGCTGACTCCACGACCTTTGTTGAAACCTGGCTGCTGGGAAAGTTTGGGTCTAATATCCTGTCGAGGGTGTTTGCTGTGGAGCGTGCCCATCGAGTGCCCATGAGACCCCCAGTGCCTGGAGAGAGCCCTCGTACGATGTTAGCCAGAATCCTGAACTGCAGAGACCGGGACACTATCTTACGTAAGGCCAGAAAATTGACAGATCTTACCCTGGAGGGCAAACGCATTGAAATATACCCGGATTATTCGGCTGAGGTGCAAAAGCTGCGGCTACGGTATGGTGAAGTGAAGAAACAGCTCCGCTCTTTGAATGTGAAATATTCTACAATTTATCCTGCCAAATTAAGAGTGGAAGCCTTTGGAAAGGTCAATTTTTTCCCGTCACCGGTAGAGGCCGCTTCGTGGTTGGAGCGGAACCGGAGCAAATTGAGAGAAGCTGAGGACTCGGTACGGTGAATACACGACCCTGCTATTCTGACCACTGGACAGGGTTGTGGCTCTGCATTGCTTTGCGAAACCGCAGAGGAGGGGGAGAAACCCCCGCTGGGATCTACGTTTTATAGTTTTATAGTTAATTTGTTTGATTAATGGTTCGGGACTATGCATACTATTGATTATGTGGTGGAGAGACTGCCAGTGCTGGAGGAGGACACGTCGCATGTTGATATGCGGTATACTACGATGTTGCTCAGGTTCTTTGAGCTCCCACTCTCACATTGGGAAGAGAGTGACAAGAGAAGGGTGGGGGGAGGGGGTGGGGGGAGGTGGATGGGTTGGAGTTGCGGGAAAATGGGGTTGCTTATGCTGTTTGACCTGGTATGCTGGGGAACAAAATGGGAAGATGTTACTTGATGATGGTGGATTGTTTTTTCTGATGCACAATGAGTAACCGTACTGTTCGGATTTTAAGTTGGAATGTACGTGGTATATCTGACAGGATTAAGAGGGCAGCAATTCTGAATCACATCAGATCTTGTGATCCTATGATTGCGTGCTTACAGGAGACCCATCTCACTGGAGATACTAGGCACTGGCTGTCGAGAGGGTGGATGTTAAAGACATATCATTCTACTTATTCCTCGTACTCCAGGGGGGTGTCAGTCCTAATACATAAAAACGCACATTATGAAGAGCTGGCAGTGCAAGTAGACAGTGAAGGGCAGTATGTATGGATTGCATGCAGATTGTATGGACACAAAATGATTTTAGTGGCTTTATATATCCCTCCACCTTATTCTAAAAAGGCACTTCAAGCAGTATTGGACTTGACGGCCAGATGGGGGGAGGCTCCGATGTTGATTATGGGAGATGTTAACAACACCATGAATGATTACTGGGATAAAGTACGTCCGGCAGGTATGGAAGCGGGACGGGACGGAATGACTGCATTTGGCACCTACGTGGGGGAGCTGGGGCTGGTGGATCTGTGGAGAGTACGAAATGAGGGTAAGAGGATCTTCTCGTGTCACTCGGCTACATACGGAACACTGTCAAGGATAGACCTGGCTTTTGGGGATACTGCTATGGATGGGATGGTTGGGGAGGTGGAATACCTACAGAGGACTCTATCGGATCATAGTCCTATGGTTGTCACGCTTCTAGTGGGATCTGTTCAGGGTCAGAGGGGAGGTTGGCGTCTTCACCCGACGTGGCTTAAAGTGGTGGATATGGGCGGAATAACCAAAGAACTAGAGCACTTCTTCCAAGTGAATGAGGGGAGTGCGGAGACCACAGTGGTGTGGGAGGCTATGAAGGCATTTATGAGGGGACTCTTTATAGGTGAGATCTCGCGGTGTAAGACCAAAACTAAATTGGCAGATCAACAAATAAAGGATGACTTGACAAGGGCAGAGGCAGACATGATTTTGACGCCAACGAGTGCAGCTCACAATAGACTAAAATTGGCACAGGAGGCAGTTAATAAACTGCACATGATGCAAGCTGAGAGGAAGAGGGCATTTCAGCAAGCCCAATTCTTTGAGGAAGGAGAGAGAGTGGGTCACTTGTTGGCGGTGATATCTGCGGCACAGAGGGAATCTTCCAGGGTGTACAGGTTGAGAGACCAAACGGGGACGACTCTGACAGACACAAAGGATATATTGGAGGTCTTCAAGGAATATTACATGGCACTATACAATTCAAGAGTACGGGACACGGAGGGGGCCGTAGAGGAATTCTTGGAGGGCATCTCACTGTCTAAATTGTCTGAGGAAGATAGGTTAAGGTTGGATGAACCTGTGAGTGTGGAGGAGGTGGAATGTGCAATTCTGTCTATGCCCAATAACAAATCACCGGGTGCTGATGGTCTACCTGGGGAGGTGTACAGGGAGCTAGTGGAACTGCTGGCCCCAAAACTGAAATCTGTGTTTGAGGAGGCTTTGGTGAAGGGGGCGCTACCGAGATCAATGGAGGAAGCGGTGATAGTGGTTCTACCAAAGGAGGGGAAAGACCCATGGATGCGGAGTCGTATAGGCCCATATCGTTGTTGACAACGGATGTCAAAATACTCGCTAAGATCCTGGCCACCCGGCTCACCGGGGTTGTGCATACTGTTATTCACGAGGACCAGTCGGGCTTTATGCCCAACCGCTCCACGGCTGTTAACTTGAGAAGATTATTTCTTAATATGCAGCTGCCTGCTGATAATGGGGGCGGGAGAATATTAATGTCATTGGACGCTAGAAAAGCATTTGACAGCGTGGAATGGAAATATTTATGGAAAATCATGGAAATAATGAGATTTGGCCCCGCGTTCATGGCCTGGGTGAAGTTATTGTACTCATCCCCAAGGGCGGTAGTTAAGGTGAATGGTGAACGGTCCGGGATGTTTGACCTACATGGGGGCACAAGGCAGGGGTGCCCGCTGTCCCCGCTATTGTTTGCGGTGGCTGTGGAGCCCCTGGCGGCCAAAATAAGAGCTGAAAAGAGGAGTGGTCGGATTTAAATTTGGGAGGCTGGAAGAAAAAATATCACTGTATGCCGATGACATCCTGTTATTTCTGGAAAGTGCAGGAGAGACATTGGGGTGCACCATGGATGTAATTAAACACTTTGGGAGCATTTCGGGACTGGAGATAAACTGGCACAAGTCTTATGTCATGGCTGTAGATAGACCAATAAAAGCGGAGGAGATAGATGAGAGGGGGAAGCAGCTCCGGCTGGTTTCACAATTTAAATACCTTGGGATATGGGTGGCGCTTCCATTGACACGATTCACGGATCTGAATTTAGTTCCTCTGCTAGAGAAATTTAAAAAGAAAATAGGCGCATGGTGCCGATTGGCTTTGACAGTGACGGGTAGAACTAACCTGATTAAGATGGTCCTTATGCCACAATTAATGTACGTTTTGCACAACTCACCGATATGGCTACCAAAGAAACGGTTTCAGGGTATTGATTCTATCTTCAGATCCTTGATATGGGGCAAGAGGCAGGCAAGGATTAAATTGGAAACGCTGCAAAATGGGAAGGAGGAGGGAGGATTGACCGCACCCAATCCCTGGGTCTATTTTTTGGCAGTACAGGGCCAGCATGTCAGGGGATGGAGAGAGCCCGATTGTGGAGGGGCAGCTTGCCGGGTGCTGGAACATGTGTCGGGGAACGCCCACTGGTCCAGGCGTTAGAGGATGGTACCTTTAAGAAATTGGGAGCAATATATCCTACCTTAGGCTTGACTCAGAAGGTATGGGACACTATTAAAAAGATCAGGGGGGTGGACGGGCTGACTAGATACTCACCGGTGTTGGGCAATGAACATCTGCCGGAACTTAATAAGCTGTGTCAAATGGGCAATTGGAAGGCGCAAGGAGTGAGATATGTGTGCCAGCTGCAGAGTGGAACGGACCTGAAGACCTTTGAGAAATTGAGAGAGGAATTTGATTTGCCTTTGGTATGGGGATTTCAATACTATAGGCTTCGACATGCTTGGAGGGCACAGTGTGGATTGGGAGCTATGACGGTTCAGGGTGACATTGTACTAGACTTTGTGTGTATGAAGGGAGGGACGAGGGGAGTCATATCGAGCTTATATCATGACCTACTGCACTCCTATCTGGGGGGAAATCACCTCATTGCAAAGAGTAAATGGGAAAAGGAGGTGGGTACCCTCACGACAGAACAATGGGAGGCGATTCTAGAATATGTCCGAAGATCTCTCTAAGCGAGCAGGCACGGCTCTCCCAATTATACATAATACATAGGACATACAAAACACCGTTGCTTCTGTACAAGGCGGGCTTGAGGGGAGATTCCAATTGCCCTAGGTGTGGCATGGACCAGGCCGGATTGCTGCACATGCTATGGTCGTGCCCACGGCTGGCGGCTTATTGGTTGGTCGTTATTAACAAAATTGAGAGGGCTTATACATGTACAATTGACAGAAACCCAGTGCTGTGTGTTTTGGGGGAGGTGGATGGTATACCTGTCTCGGAACATTACAAAGTGGCGATAGCGCGATTGCTATATGTGGCACGCAAATTAATAGCACGAAAGTGGACAGATTCGGAACCCCCCACTAGGAGGGAATTTATTGCTCAGACACGTACGGTAATGCATTTAGAGGAAAGCATTTACAGGCGGAGGCATGGAGAGAGAACTTTTGGGAAAATATGGTCCGCATGGATGGCGGTAATATGATTGTCAATGTTCCCAGGTATGCCCGGCATAAGGAGTATTGGCGGGAGGGGGGAGGGGGAGAGGGTTTTGACTGTATTACTACACGTTATGTGAATTGTTATATGTATATTGATAACTGTTTGCTGTTAATTTTTGAAACCTAAATAAAAATAATTGGTTTAAAAAAAAAATAAATAAATAAAATTTCAAAAATTTCAAAAATTAACAACATTTCTTTTAAAGGCCCTGGTCACACTAGCGCTAAAACCTTATAATAAAAAATAATACACCACAGCTGCGTATATAAACTTAAAATATATAATATATATTTGTTGGCATATATATTTTTTAGCAAAAAAAACAATAAAATACAAATACTAATAATAAAAAAAAAAATTAATGACTGCCCCCCTTTGGAGGCCAGCCACAAACCTCTCCAGCATCACCCCGTGGTCATGCATTGCTGCCATCAGCCACCTGTGTGATGCCAACAGGTCCTGGGCAGTGGGGATTTCTGTGGAGGTAATGGTAACAGTTAACCAGGGAATTCTGTTGCAACATCAACATTTACATGTTACATGTTTGCTGTTTAACACTTACGGTTTTCGTCCGACTGCGGTTCCCCGATGAGCCGTTTACCGCCCACCCAGAACCTGTGGCACCACCGTCTAGGGAAAAATATATATATCACAACAGCCATTACAGATTTTAAGACCTAACAAAGTTGTCAAACTTGTCGGAAGCTTATATTATGTGCGTAAATTACCTGAAGTCGAGCCTGCATACATGTCACGGAGTGATGCTGGAGAGAATCCTAGGGGGGATGGGGATGATGACCCCAAAACTGGAGACGGGGTTGCTGCCGGTGAAGGGGTAGCTGGGGAAGGTGCTGCCCATGGTGATGGCGCTGCGGGGGACGGTGGTGCAGCTGGTGAAGGTGGTGCTGCAAATAAAAAATAAAATTCAGTCAAATAATCCTTCTACAAACCCCGTCGCTGCTGTACTCCCATCACTGCTGATACTCCCGTCACTGCCAGTACTTCCATCAATGCTTGTAACCCCCTCACTATTGGTACTCCCATCACTGCCTGCCCCATCACTGCCGGTACTCCCGTCACAGCCAATACTTCCGTCAATGCCTGTAACCCCCTCACTACTGGTACTCCCATCACTGCCTGTAACCCCCTCACTATTGGTACTCCCATGACTGCTGGTACTCCCATCACTGGTGGTACTCCAGTCACTGCGGGTGCATTGATATAGGTAGATAACCCACAAAACATAACCTCTCCAGATACCCTCATCAATACTCAGATGCCTGCGGAACTGGGCCCGGATGCTGGCGACCCTCTCTCTGGACCGGTATCGAAGGTCGGCCAGCTTTTTGCGGATCTGGGTTGGGGTCCGCTCCACCCCAAAGTGTCTCAACAGGCCCCTCTGGATTTTCCGCAGGACTACCCTCTTGTGGCGCATAGGATGCGTCGCTTTTACGGATGAGGTAGCGCACCTCTGCGTCACCCCATGGGGCACAACACTGTCTTGCCGCCATTGTCTCAAACAACGCCGCATGAACGACGCCAGCGTCATGATGTCACAGCGTACGTGCAGTCGCACTTGCGACGCGAGACGCTATTGCGATCGCAAAGTGACCGGTAGCAGCCATGCGCCCCAGCCACGCACAAATATGAGACGCTGTTGCGATCGCAAGATGATGGTTCCCAGCTAGGCGCCCCTGCCTATCAAGGCATGAGCAAGGACGATGCGATTAACTGGTCTAGTTGGCAGCATCAGATCTAGTGGGCTACTGACCGCTTACTTTTTTACCATGTTTACAAAAGTTTTCATTCACTGTAATTACTTCTGTAATAAAGTCATTTTATGAACCGTCACTTTGCGATCGCAATGGCGTCTTATGTCTGTGCGTAGCAGGGGCACCATGCTGAGAATTGTCACTTTGCGATCGCAATGGCGTCTCATGTCTGTGCGTGGGAGGGCACCATGCTGATAGCAGTCACTTTGCGATCGCAATGGCGTCTCATGTCTGTACGTAGCTGGGGCACCATGCTGAGAATTGTCACTTTGTGATCGCAGTGGCGTCTCATGTCTGTGTGTGGGAGGGGCACAATGCTGATAACAGTCACTTTGCAATCGCAGTGGCGTCTCATGTCTGTGTGTGGGAGGGGCACAATGCTGAAACAGTCACTTTGCAATCGCAGTGGCGTCTCATGTCTGTGCGTAGCTGGGGCACTATGCTGAGAATCGTCACTTTGCGATCGCAATGGCATCTTGCGTCGGATTCGAGCACGCAAGTGCGACACAAAGGGTTCCCTGGTCAATTTAGACCTTTACCTCCAAAGAATTTTTTTTAAATTTTATCACTATTTTTAATCTAATATATATATGACTTAAAATATATATTCTATATTTTAAGTTTATATACGCAGCTGTGGTGTATTATTTGTTATTATTTTTAATTATAAGGTTTGAGCGCTAGTGTGACCATGGGCCTTTAAAATAAATGTTGTAAATTTTTGAAATTTTTTTCTTTTTATTTTTTTACCAATGCTGGAACTCCTATGACTGCTGGTACTCCCATGACCCGTGTGTGACAAGTAGATACAATGTAAATGTAAAAAAAAATATAGACAACAAAAAACTTTAGAAAATATTTTAAAAACTACAGCTGCTGGTAACATGTCTCGTTGCCATCCCCATTACTCCCCTCCCACATCTCACCCATCATTAGCACTTCTCCCATATTGGTAAAATAATTGCAAGAACACAAAAGCATTTTTAAAATAAACATTTTTTATTATTAAAAGATAGTTAAAAAAAGGCAAAAGTAAAACATTCTCAAAAGCAAACTATATCTGCTGCTGTCAACTCACTGCACCAGGCCCGTTAAAGTATTGGCAGTACTTGTCTCGGCAGGCCTTCGCATCGTCCTTGCTCCTGCCTTGATTGACAGGTTGAAGGCCTGCAATAGCGGGATCATTGTCACGCCATTCACCGAGCACCACGTCACCATTGCTGTTCGAGTCCATGAAGCCTGGCGGACTGTAAGTAACAGCATCGCGTTTTCGTAGAAAATTGTGCAGCACACAACAGGCCAACACCACAGAGTCTATCGATTCCAGCTTCATGTTGATTGGAGTGTGGAAAACCCTGAAGAGGTTGGCCATTATGCCGAAGGCATTCTCAACAACGCGCCGCGCCCTAGACAGTCTGTAGTTAAAAATACGCCTTTCCCCTGTCAAAGTCTTTTGTGGGTACGGTTTCACAAGATGCGCATGAAGGGGGAAGGCTTCATCGCCCACAAAAACAAAGTTTAGGTTGGCGGTGGTGTCCATGTTGGTTGGCAAGTTAAGTTTATTATTAATCAACCGTTCACCAAAAGTAGTGTGCTCCAAAACGCCACAGTCAGAAACCCTTCCATTACTGCCAACATCAACGTTTATAAATTCATAATTGGCATTAACAAGAGCCATGAGGATCACGCTGAAGTAGCCCTTGTAGTTATAGAAATAGGATCCGCTGTTGGCTGGTTGCGTGATCCGCACATGTTTGCCATCCAAGGCACCACCACAGTTTGGGAACTGCCAAATACGTTCAAAATCAGAGGCAATTATTTGCCATTCCGCCACTGATTTGGGAAAAGGCATGTAGCTCCGTAAACTGCGGACGATGGCGTTGCATGTCTCTGGAATTAATACGCCAAGGAGCAATCGAGAAACAGCAGCAGAAAATTGCAAGTCTTTCACTGAACGTCCGGTTGCCAGAAATCGCAGCGTTACTGCCAATCGTTCCTCTGCTGAAACAGCTGCACGCATCCGTGTATCCTGCCGTTCAATGAGTGGCCTCACACATTCCAGTAGAAGTTTGAATGAATCCTCCGACATCCATAGATAATTTCGGAAATCCTGCGGATTCTTCTCCTGCAACTCCCTCACTAGATGCATGTGGGTGAATTTGGACCTCTGCTCCAGACATTCTCTGGTCCACATGCGACGCTTTCGTTTGGAGCGCCTCTCTTCCACCCGCGCCTCTTCTTGTCAATCTCCCTCCATCAGTAATGCAACTGCCACAATCACACGCTCCGCGGTGGACAGGTTCATTATGTGCAACCTGTACGGTAAAGAAGAGAAAAGTTAATTACTATTACTAAAGTGTTTAAAAAAAAAAAGATAAAGAATAAAAAAAAAAGTAATTGTTTATTACTAACATTTCAGTTACCATTGAAAAAACAGTTTACAAAAACCTAAAATGGTGGGGGTGGGCGCGGCTGTCAAAAGATTGCTAGGTTATCCAATGTTATGGAGGATCAAATCTAACCAAAAAAAATTCCCTCAAAAAGCAACAAAGTTCTTAAAATTGCAGTGGTGGGCGCGGAAAAATAAAAAAATAATCACGACAACATGTCTGTATAAATATTGGAGGTAAGCAGACAAAAAATAAAAGGTGTAACCAAAAAACGCATCACACAACATCACAAACAATATGTACCATGCAAGTGAAATCCAAATATCCAGAAGATCCAAATGGCAAAGATGAAGCGCAGTAGCGACTCTGACAGGATCGCAAAACCCACACAGAATACTATCCTCGCAATAATGCAAAAAGGACACTGTAGCGACTCTGACAGGATCGCAAAACCCCCACACACGATACTATCTTCGCAACAACGCACACAGGACAGAACGTTGGAGTCATCCACAAAGCGCTCTGGAACAATGGATGGGGGCACAGTTATTTATTGCTCAGGTGATGTTGTGGCCACCAATCTGAGCTGAAGGGCGTTACTAAAGAAAAACTAGTCCCGCCTGCGCCGCTGACATATGAGTCGTCAACGAGGTCGCACATCGTTCACAAAAGGTGTCAAACACAGCGATTCAGGATCACCAGCGGGACGCCAACGATCAAAATACGGCCCAAACCGTTCGTGCATGATCAGCGACATCGCAGCGGGGGCCACATCGCTGCTACATGTCACACACAGCGACGTTGCTACCTATGTCGCTGCTGCGTCATAAAATCGCTGTCGCTTGCGCGATCTCGCTAGTAATTTCGCTTAGTGTGGCATACCCTTAAGATTTGGACCTGTGATCCATCAGCGCCTCCCTGTGGTCACATGCTACATAATATGGTGTGGTACACCAAAGGAGTTCTTGCTGGATGGGAGATATATTTCTTCTAGCAAACTGAAGTTTTCTCAGGATTTTCCATGATCACAAGGACCTGTGATGACGTCACAGTCACGTGATCAGGTCAGCTGATGTGTACCTCACCTGAGGGTGTGGACTAGGCCTATAAAACAAGGAACTGTTGTAGTTGGTGGGTGTGGAAGGAAGGAGTTTGGCTGGAGTCAGCTGGAAGATTCTTTTGTTACAGTGTGTCAGTGTGCACCAGGAAGCGAGTACCAGACCACCCGGGAATGGCACCTGGCGGTCACTGCTGACCTGCAGCCGCTTAATTAAGCCCGTCCCAAGCAAGGGTGAGTCTGGGACCAGTGGTTCTCCAAGTTGGAGTGATTTATGTTCTATTTTGATTTTGTTATCTGGACTTTTTGTTGAACCCGTTATTAAAACCACTGAACTTTAAACTAAAAGCCTGTGTGTTTGCCTCATTTCGGCCGGCCTCCTACAAGCGGTCCCGGGCGTTAATGCGGGCATACGCAGTGAGGTCAGGCTGTTTTTTTTGTGGATGTTTTTTTTTTTTTTTCTGCATGACAGTAAATGTCCTGGGTGAAGAAAGTGACACAAGACCCGGTGGATAACTGTCCGGAGATGGAGAGCACAGTAAAAATGCTGGTGGAGGCCATGCGACAGCAGCAGCTGGCTATACAGCAGCAACAGCAGGCTATGCAGCAGCAGCAGGCTACACAGCAGCAACACAGGCTATACAGCAGCAGGCTATGGAGCAGCAACAGCAGGCTATGCAGCAGCAGCAGGCTACACAGCAGCAACAGCAGGCTATACAGCAGCAGCAGGCTACACAGCAGCAACAGCAGGCTATACAGCAGCAGGCTATGGAGCAGCAACAGCAGGCTATGCAGCAGCAGCTGGCTATACAGCAGCAGGCTATGGAGCGGCAACAGGAAACCAACAGGCTACTGATGCAGCACATCACAGCACCGCAGACAGCAGGAGCTGCCCCGGGACGTCAGGATGTCCGGAAAGCGGTACGCACAGCGATTCCTAAAATGGAAAAGTCAGATGATGTCGAGGTGTACCTGGAGATGTTTGAAGGCGTGGCTGAGAGGGAGAGACTACCCCGGCACCAGTGGGCAGAAATCGTGGCTCCGTTTTTGGCTCCAGGACCCGCGAAAGCCTATAGGGACCTAGCCCCCGAGCAACAAAGAGACTATGAGATCGTCAAGGGTGAGATACTTGCACGTCTTGGGGTAAATGTTTTGGTCCGGGCCCAGCGGGTACACCAGTGGAAGTTTTCCCCTTCTGAGCCAGCTCGGTCCCAGTACTATGATTTGATACACCTGGTAGATAAATGGTTGCAGCCGGAGGTGTTGTCACCCAGCGCTATGCGGGATAGGATAGTAACTGATAAATTCTGGAGAACTTTGCCCCACACCCTGCAAACCTGGGTTGGACAGGCAGCCCCTTCTGATGGCCTCCAGATGGTAGATCTCATTGAAAGATATGGGGCTACCAAGGAGATACAGGGAGAGACTACCCGGAAGGTAATGAGTAAATTCCCCAAACCTTCACCCACAGCTCGGCGAGCAGAGACCCGGAAGGTCGCCCAGGACGGGTCGGGGGACGAAAGGGGCCCCATAATCTGTTGGCGGTGCCAAGAACCAGGACATGTGAGAGCTGATTGCCCCCACCTGACTGAGCCCATGGACACCAACTTTGGGTACTATCAGTCTCACTATGCAGAACACATGTGTGCAGTGGGCAAACCAGAGGGACCCAATATGAACCATTTGTGTAAAGTGGAGGTGGAGGGTAATCCTGCTGTAGCTCTACTAGACTCAGGGAGTCTCGTGACCTTAATACGAGCCAGCCACGTCCAAATCAGCGAGTATACTGGTCGGAAAATGGGTGTATTGTGTATACATGGGGATTTAAAACATTATCCTACCGCCCTGGTGATGATAAACACGCCAGCGGGGAGGAGGTGCCACGAGGTGGGGGTGGTGGTTAATTTGCATTATGAGGTAATAATGGGGAGAGATTTTCCGTTATTTTCTGTACTTTGGCCTGTAATTACCCCTCCCACAGAACAGTCGTCGGCACCAGTGGCAACCAGGTTGCATTCTCCAGAAATCGGGCATGAACCTGGTGGCCCAGAGGAAGATGTGCTGGCGGTAGGAGTACCTTTGCCTTCGGTGGAGGAGGAAAACCCCTCTCCTATAGAAGTGTTAGCTGGGGAGATGGAAGATTTGCCACCGGGACCAGAATTGTCAGACTTAAATGTGGCAGGTGACAATTTTGGTACGGCGCAACTCCGGGACCCTACGTTGACTCGAGCCTGGGAAAATGTACTGGTTGTCAATGGGGAACCCCAACAACCCGGGGCAGCTACAGTATTTCCCCGATTCGAGCTGAACCAAGATTTGCTGTATCGGGTTGAAAAAGTATGTGGGGAAATTGTCGAGCAATTGCTGGTACCCCAGTCGTATCGTAAGTTGGTAATGGACCTAGCGCATGCGCATGTACTGGGGGGACATCTGGGTCAAAAGAAAACCCTAGACCAAATTCTACAACGGTTTTACTGGCTAGGGATCTATGAAGAAGTTAAACGATATTGTAACTCTTGTCCCGTGTGCCAGGTAACCAGTCCGCAGCCTCATTTTCGGAGTCCCTTAGTACCATTACCAATTATAGAGGTCCCGTTTGAGAGAATAGCCATGGATCTGGTGGGGCCCGTTAATAAATCAGCGAGGGGTCACCAACATATCCTCGTAGTTCTAGATTACGCTACCAGGTATCCTGAGGCTATTCCCCTGCGCCACACCTCTGCCAAACTTATTGCAAAAGAACTCATGGGTATGTTCTCTCGGGTGGGAATCCCTCAAGAAATCTTAACAGACCAGGGGACCTCCTTTATGTCGAAAATCATGAAGGAACTCTGCCACTTGTTGAGTGTTAAACAGTTGCGCACATCGGTCTATCATCCTCAAACAGACGGGTTAGTAGAAAGGTTCAATAAGACCCTGAAAAATATGTTGAAAAAAGCTGTCTCTAAAGATGGTAAGGACTGGGATCTCTTGTTGCCATACCTGATGTTTGCAGTGCGGGAAGTGCCCCAGGCCTCTACGGGGTTCTCGCCCTTCGAACTATTATATGGCAGACATCCCCGTGGCTTACTCGATATAGCTAAAGAGACCTGGGAGAACCAACCAACTCCCCACAAAAGTGTGATAGAACATGTGGCCAAAATGCAAGAGAGAATGGAGACAGTCCTACCATTAGTACGAGAACATATGGAAGCAGCACAAAGGTCACAGAGGCAGGTCTATAACCGGGAGGCACGAGTAAGGTCCTTTAACCCTGGGGATCGGGTGTTGGTACTTGTGCCTACAGTGGATAGTAAGTTCCTTGCAAGGTGGCAGGGACCCTACGAGATTATGGAGAAGGTGGGACCCGTAAACTATAAAGTACACCAACCAGGGCGAAGAAAGCCAGAACAGGTATACCATGTGAATTTGCTCAAACCATGGAAAGACAGAGACCCTCTTGGTGAGGATTGTCCACAGCCTGCATTTCCAGTAGAGAGGGCTCCCTTGCCTCAGGAAAAGGCAAGAGAAGTACTCTCCGCTGTCAAAATAGCAGACACTTTGACTCCTAGACAAGTTCAGGAGGTTCGAGAGTTTATTAGCCGAAATACCGATGTTTTCTCAGAACTCCCTGGCCGTACCTCCCTAATCCAACATGACATTGTCACGGAGCCGCAGGCCAAAGTCCGATTAAAGCCATATCGGGTGCCTGAGGCCCGGCGACAAGCCATCTCGGAAGAGGTAAAGAAGATGCTGCAGTTAGGGGTTATTGAAGAGTCCCAGAGTGAGTGGGCCAGCCCAATAGTCCTAATACCAAAACCAGATGGGACACTAAGATTCTGTAATGACTTCAGAAAACTGAATAAAATTTCTAAATTTGACGCCTACCCCATGCCCCGGGTCGATGAGTTAATAGAGCGGTTTGGGCAGGCCCGGTATTTTTCAGTCATTGACCTCACGAAAGGGTATTGGCAGATGCCCCTAACAAAAGCAGCGAGAGAGAAAACGGCTTTTGTAACACCCGAGGGACTGTTCCAGTATATAGTCCTACCCTTCGGGTTGCATGGCGCTCCAGCGACATTCCAGAGGTTAATGGACGTTGTCCTTCGTCCTCATCGCCGATATGCCACGGCCTATCTGGACGATATTGTGGTGTACAATGCAGACTGGGAAAGTCATTTAGCCAAGGTACAGGCGGTGATAGATTCGCTGAGACAAGCAGGACTAACTGCCAATCCAAAGAAGTGTTCCATAGGGTTGGAGGAAGCTCGGTACCTGGGGTATGTGATTGGGAGAGGAGTTATCAAACCCCAAATAAACAAAGTGGAGGCAATCCAAAACTGGCCCCGTCCCCTCACCACAAAACAAGTGAAAGGGTTTTTGGGGTTAGTGGGATACTACCGGCGATTTATTCCAAATTTTGCAACCCTGTCGGCGCCATTAACTGACTGCCTAAAAGGCAGGAAGTCAGTAATGGTGCGATGGAATGATCAGCTTGAAGAAGCGTTTGTAAAACTAAAAGGGGCACTGTGTGGGTCACCAGTTTTGATCACACCCAACTTCAAAAAAGAATTCATTGTCCAGACTGATGCGTCAGAGGTAGGTCTGGGTGCCGTGTTGTCTCAGGAGGTTAACGGGAAGAGCATCCCATTAGTTTCCTGAGTCGAAAGCTTACTCCAGCCGAAACCAGATACAGCATTGTAGAGAGAGAGTGCCTGGCGATCAAGTGGGCACTGGAGTCATTGCGCTACTATCTGTTGGGGAGAACATTTCGGTTGGTAACTGATCACTCCCCTCTGACTTGGATGAGTCAAACCAAAGAGAGAAATGCACGAGTCACCAGGTGGTTTCTGTCTCTACAAAATTTCAAATTTTCAGTAGAACATCGGGCAGGCAAATTACAGGGGAACGCAGATGCACTGTCCAGAGTTCACTGTATGTCATGTGTCCACCCTCCTAAGGTTGAACAAAGGGGGGAGGTATGTGGTACACCAAAGGGGTTCTTGCTGGATGGGAGATATATTTCTTCTAGCAAACTGAAGTTTGCTCAGGATTTTCCATGATCACAAGGACCTGTGATGAGGTCACAGTCACGTGATCAGGTCAGCTGATGTGTACCTCACCTGAGGGTGTGGACTAGGCCTATAAAACAAGGAACTGTTGTAGTTGGTGGGTGTGGAAGGAAGGAGTTTGGTTGGAGTCAGCCTGGAAGATTCTTTTGTTACAGTGTGTCAGTGTGCACCAGGAAGCGAGTACCAGACCACCCGGGAATGGCACCTGGCGGTCACTGCTGACCTGCAGCCGCTTAATTAAGCCCGTCCCAAGCAAGGGTGAGTCTGGGACCAGTGGTTCTCCAAGTTGGAGTGATTTATGTTCTATTTTGATTTTGTTATCTGGACTTTTTGTTGAACCCGTTATTAAAACCACTGAACTTTAAACTAAAAGCCTGTGTGTTTGCCTCATTACTGCGGCCCGGCCCCTGCCTACCAGAGCGGATCCCTACAATGGTAATTGCAACCTATCTATACCCTATCCTTTGTACTACACCCCTGACTGCATACCTGTATATTGTTCTGTAAATATATGCTTGTATATTTCTGGTGCGCCTTTTATGTGATTAAATATAAAATTAATCTTGGGTTGCTCTTTTATCTTGATCCATGAATCCCCACGTCCGCACGCTCAGTTGATTATATGATACGCTACCAGGTTGGTTCCTGACCTGATATAAGCCTGTTGTGGGACGGGGCTTATTTCAAACGAGGAACTGGTGCCAGAATACCGTACTGTTTTAGTGAGGAACTTTGGCAGTGACGGCTCGGAGGTTTATATATATATATCCCCAGCCTGGACTGGTGATATATATGCCCCCTCACTGGGAGTGCCCCCTCACTGGGAGTGCCTCACTAACTCGTACCTATAAGGGAAGCCTTTCCGGTGACTATTTGCCCTCGGTGCAGTTCCCTGACTGACCTGGGGCAAGTGGTGACGCCAGAGAGCCGACCCCTGCTAGGTCCTTCTCTCCTTGAGGTGAGCGAAGTCAATCCCCCTTCACCTGTGAGATCTCTCACACACTCCATGTGTGCAGCACCATGTCCCCCAATGTGTGCAGCACCATGTCACACAATGTGTGCATCACCATGCCACCCCATGTGTGCAGCACCATGTCACACCCCCACAGCCTCCCCATACCCACCCAAACAGCCCATACACATGAGAAAAAAAATCACCACATACTCACCTCGGTCCCATTCCCTGGCGCTCTGCTTCTCTCCCTGCCTCTGGTGTGCCGACTCTCTGGAGTACACAGCTGATTAAATGAAATGACGTCATCGCATCAGCTGTTTCACATGCTGATTGGTGGAGGAAGTAGCCGGAGGCCCCTCTTCCACCAAAGGAGTCAGCAGCGCAGCGCAGATAGGAAAATATTTAATGATAAAACTAGCCCAGTGGGTGGGAATTAGTGTTAATTAAAAGGGGGGCACTTCCTAGTTAGAGAAGCACAGTGTCAAATTCAGGTGCAGTAGGCTGCTAGGTACAGCATGTGCCAATTGTTTGAGGCAGTGGGAGGCTGTACTGATATCCCTGATGCACATTCCTGTAAAGTCTTGAGCCTAGGGTTTGGACCAAGTACCAAGGAGCAGGCCTGGTCTTCTGATATCTCAAGGTCGGTGGACATGGAATCCAATGGTGGGAAGGGTAGGTGGCCAGTCCGGGGTGGACTGCTAAAGTGGACAGGAAATCCCTGAGGCTGATGGAGTCAGCGGGGTAGTCAAGGATGAACGAGTAGCAGGGCTTAAAACGTACTGTACCAAGGAAGTAAGAAACATGAAGTGTGTGCCCTATCCCACATGTCACTACCTGATAAACCTGAACTGATCAGTAAATGTTTTCCTGTTGTAAAGAACTTTGTCTCTTGAATTGTGTGTGGCAGCTCCTGAGGGCAGAAGCCAGAAAGCAGTGGAGGCCTGTGGCCTACAAGTGCGATGCACCCCACACATGACAGTACAGTGGGACACCGTTTGTCTGTAAAGTGCCAGAGCATAACCAGACAGCTGCTCGGTCATGACTACCGCTCTGGTCCACTGTACACTTGTGTACCAGTGTGTTGCCCAGTGCAGGCATCTCGCTAGCCTGGTAAAACAGCAAATGATGGCAGTGTAAAGTGTAAGGTCAATGTGAGGGATCATCTGTGGGGTACGCTTAGCCTATTACAATTGGTGTGTGGACGAGTGAGCGGGAAGCGGAGCCCTCCTTTACAGCATTTGCGTGGTGTTCGTGACAGTGGCATACACATTGAAGTAATGCATGATCACAAGATATGCCCGTATAGGACTGTGGATGTTATATATATGTCATGAAGAAGGCGCTTAGCCGAAACACACAGGTTTGGTACTAGTACCCCTCACGCACTTTTATCCTATTGCACCCCAGAGTTCTTTTAACATGTCCAATAAATGTTAAGATTTACTTACCTGGAATGCAGCCTGATGCTGGATCACAAACGCATCTTCCTTCAATGTGTCATGTAATGTTTCATTTTCCCTGTGGGACAATGAACTCTTGCTTTCACATTTCCATGCAAATTATATATGCAAATTGCCTCTTCAAAAAAAGAGAGGACTTGTACTCTATAGCGCCACCTATTGGAAGTAGCGATCCTACAAGTCACAATCAACCCTTTAACGAGTCTTGTAATATGACTTAGGATAAATTATGAAATCTGATCGATTTATTCATCAAAGACTCTTCTAACACAAATGGATTATCCAGTGTGGACAATCCCTTTAATTATTGCAACCCATCTGTTCTGAGTTCATTTTAAAATGCCAAAATTTGCTGTGTCCCTGTTCTTTTATGTTTGTGTTTTGTTTTGTTCTTTTATGGTTTTATTGACAGTTAAGTATTTTTGTGAGCTGTGATAAATTGCTAGTAATAACTAGATTTGATTACCAACAACCTCATTCATCACATTTATTTTTAGCCCAGAACACGTTCATAATTAAGAGTATACATGTGAATTAAAGATTTAGGAGGGTAACAAAAGGACGTGACTTTTCCTGTGAAAACAGGATACAGGTGAGTCACTGAGAGAATAGCTCCAGTCAACTAAAGGTTAGTACTGCCTAATAACTCGGTTGTCCTAGGTGAGCCTGGAATAACATATTAGTCCCTTCCCCTTCATAAATTCTTTGTTCTCATAATTCTTTGGCCAAAAGTATTTTGCATATTAAGCAAGTTAGACAAATATTTTGTAAAAGATACATGCTTTAGTTATTTTATTAGCGTAAAGGGGTTAAAGGGTTTGTCTGGTTTGCACAATTCTTTCAGGTCACTGATTAGACAAACTGAAAGAGCGCTGATGCAAAGGTTCAACTTGATCCTCCCCCACCTTCCCTGCCAAGACGTCTTACCATTCCCAAGTTCCGAGAGGTCCCTTTTCAGCTTAGGGCAGTGCTCCACTTGGTCTGGACTCCATCTGGTACTGGATAGATGTATGTTGTGAATGTGCTAGAAATGAATTCTGAGCAGAAGCTCCCTCTGGTGGTTACAGACAGTACTGAACCATTCAATGAGGATTGGCAATCAGGAATCACAGACTGGTCTTATATAAGGGAGGTTCCCTCCCATCATGGTTGCCGGTGATCAATTGTTCTTGACTCAACGTTGTTTCCTGGTTCTCTTGGAAGCTTGCTGAGTCTTGCCTCTTCTCCTGCTCTCAGATAAGATATTTTCTGTTTTTTGTTTTTGTGCTTACCATTTGCATATTTCTCTGCTATTCTGTGAGGTTAGCCAGGTGTCCCCCTCCCGGGGGGATTGGGCACCTCTCAGTTCCTCTGGAGCCACTGTTATTTGTTCATTTGCCTTTTCCAGTTTTTTCAGTGGCTGCGGCTTAGTTTTGTTACACCAGAGAACTAATTTAGGTGGTAGAGGTCGTGTGATCTCAGGAGTTTTTGCAATTAGTAGCGTTGGTATTTTTTAGGGGTTTTTTTTGGATTGCAGTAAGTATCCTTCCTATCCTTTTCTTTCTAGGCATATTGGGCCCCAACGTTTGCTCATACTATTTTC
This sequence comes from Oophaga sylvatica, assembly GCA_033576555.1. Taxonomy (NCBI): domain Eukaryota; kingdom Metazoa; phylum Chordata; class Amphibia; order Anura; family Dendrobatidae; genus Oophaga; species Oophaga sylvatica. The sequence goes on along the minus strand of JARQOD010000003.1, from coordinate 221,216,323 downwards.
TGTCTGTGTCTGTATTTCCTCTTGTCTAACCGCCATTACATGTTTGGGGGCTTCCTATGTTCTTTCGGGATCTGCTCCGGGGCAGATAGCTTTCCTCTTTCTATCTTTAGGTGTAGTTAACCTCTCAGGCTGTGACGAGGCGTCTAGGACCAACGTAGGAACGCTCCACGGCTGCCTTTAGTTGTGGTGGTTAGTCAGGGTACTGCAATCCAGTAGATTCCAACCTCTCTGGTGTATTGCCGTTTTTGCCTGCTCTCCTCAGCTACCAAATCATAACAGTATCACCGGCCAAACTGAAAATTATATGGTACTCACAGAAGGGAAAAATAGTAAAAAGGAAAAAAAAAAAAAGGGGAGTTGTCAGAATTTTTTTTTTTTCTCTGTTTGTTGCATTTTTCCCTCTTTTTCTCTGGGTGCTGAGGAGGAATTTTTTTTTCTCTCAATGGAGTTTGCACAGTTGTCTGGCTGTGTGGATCAGCTTGCCACTGAAGTTCGGAGTATTGCTACCTATCTTGCAGGGTTGCCGGTTGTGGAACCTAGGATCCCCATGCCAGATTTATTTTTGGGGATCGAGCTAAATTTCTGAATTTCAAAAATAACTGTAAGTTGTTTTTTGCCTTAAAACCTAAGTCCTCAGGGAACGCAGCACAGCAGGTTCAAATTGTCATCTCTCTCCTGCGCGGCGATCCTCAGGATTGGGCTTTTTCACTGACACCTGGGGACCCTGTTTTGAGTAATGTTGATGCATTTTTTCTGGCTCTGGGGTTATTGTACGATGAACCTAATGTCACTGATCAAGCTGAAAAAACCTTGTTGGCATTAAATCAGGGGCTTGAGGACGCTGAGTTGTACTGTCAGAAATTCCAAAAGTGGGCAGTCCTGACCAAATGGAATGATGCTGCTTTGGCAGCCCTTTTTCGGAAGGGTCTGTCAGAGTATGTAAAAGATGTTATGGTGGGTTTCCCTGCTCCCTCTGGTCTCAATGATTCTATGTCATTAACGATTCAAATTGACAGACGTTTGCGTCAGCGTAGAGGTATGCGTGGAATAGTGTTGCCTTGTGAACCAGCTTCTGAACCCATGCAGTGTGATATAGTGGCTTCTGTGGCACAGCGTCATGAGTTTCGAAAACGCAATGGGTTATTTTTCTACTGTGGTGATGCCTCCTATGCTATTTCAGTCTGCCCTAAGGGGAAGACGTTTTGCACGCTCAGTTGTCTTGGGTAGTGTTCAGACTAAATTTCTGTTGACTGTTACCCTGATTTGCTCCCTGTCCACATTTTCTGCTCAGGCTTTTGTTGATTTGGGAGCAGCTATTAACCTGATGGATTTTGATTTTGCTAAACGTTGTGGGTTTCCCTTGATACCCCTACGGAAGTCTATTCCCCTACTGGGGATTGATTCTACCCCTTTGGCTGAGAATAAACCCCAGTTCTCTACTCAGGTGATAATGAGGGTTGAACCTGATCATCAGGAGAGTTGCAAATTTTTGGTGCTGTATAATCTGCATGACATTATTGTACTAGGTTTTCCTTGGTTACAGTCTCATAATCCTGTTTTGGATTGGAAATCTGTGTCTGTAACCAGTTGGGGCTGCCAATGTATTAATGCCAACACTCCTGTTTTTTCTGCCTCTCCCCAGGCTCAGGATGTTCCTGACTTTTTGACTGATTTTTCTGATGTGTTTAGCGAAAGTAAATCTGCATCCTTGCCCCCCCATAGGAGCTATGACTGCGCTATTGAATTAGTGCCTGGTAGTAAATTCCCTAAAGGTCGCCTTTTTAACTTGTCTGTACCTGAACATGACGCTATGCGGTCTTATATCAAGGAGTCATTGGAAAAGGGTCATATCAGACCATCCTTTTCACCCTTCGGTGCTGGTTTTTTCTTTGTGGCCAAAAAGGATGGTTCATTAAGGCCGTGTATTGATTATCGTCTCTTGAACAATATCACTGTGAAATATCAATATCCGTTACCCTTGATTTCTGACCTGTTTTCCAGGGTGAAAAGTGCTACTTGGTTTACCAAGCTTGACCTCAGGGGGGCGTATAACCTTATTCGCATTAAGCACGGGGATGAATGGAAGACGGCGTTTAATACCCCAGAGGGGCATTTTGAGTATCTAGTGATGCCCTTTGGGCTCACTAATGCTCCTTCCGTCTTCCAGTCCTTCATGAATGACATTTTCAGTGATTTTGTGGATAAATTTCTGATTGTTTATTTGGATGATATCTTGATTTTTTCCAATGACTGGGACTCTCATGTGAAACATGTTCGGACTGTGTTCCAGATTTTGAGAGAGAATGCTCTGTATGTGAAGGGATCAAAGTGTCTTTTTGGCGTACAGAGGATCTCATTTCTGGGATTCATTTTGTCCCCATCTGTTATTGAAATGGACCCGGTCAAGGTTCAGGCCATCTGTGATTGGGTCCAACCTACTTCATTAAAGGCTCTTCAGAGATTCTTGGGTTTTGCCAATTTTTATCGTAAATTTATTGGTAATTTCTCTGTTATTGTTAAACCATTGACTGATTTGACCAAAAAGGGTACTGATGTGGTGAATTGGCCTCCTGAGGCAGTCTCTGCGTTTCAGGAACTTAAGCAGAGATTCACTTCTGCTCCTGTTCTACGGCAGCCTGATGTTTCTCTGCCATTTCAGGTAGAGGTTGATGCCTCTGAAATTGGGGCAGGTGCCGTTTTGTCCCAAAGAGATCCTGAGACCTCTAAAAGTAACCCTTGTGCCTTTTTCTCTGGAAAATTTTCTCCAACTGAACGTAATTATGACGTGGGTAATCGGAGTTATTGGCCATGAAGTGGGCTTTTGAAGAGTGGAGACATTGGCTGGAGGGAGCCAAACATCAGGTGGTGGTCCTCACGGACCATAAGAATCTGGTTTATCTGGAATCAGCCAAGCGACTTAATCCTAGACAGGCCAGGTGGGCCTTGTTTTTCACACTTTTAATTTTGTGGTTTCCTTTCTTCCTGGCACTAAGAATGTTAAGGCGGATGCCCTCTCGAGGAGTTTCCTTGCGGACTCTCCTGAGTTATCTGATCCTGCTGTTATTTTGAAAGAGGGTGTAGTTCTTTCCGCCATCTCGCCCAATTTGAGACTGGCTCTGGAAGGGTGTCAGGAGGATAAACCCGAGCGCTGCCCTATTGGGAAATTGTTTGTCCCAGACCGGTGGAAAAAGAGTGTGATGTCTGAGATTCATTGTTCCGCGTTGGCCAGTCATCCCGGAATTTTTGGTACCAGAGACTTGTTTAGTCGGTCCTTTTGGTGGCCTACTTTGTCTCGTGACGTCACGGAATTTGTGCAGTCCTGCGGGACTTGCTCTCGCTCCAAGCCTTGCTCTCGCTCTAGTGGTTTGTTGATGCCATTGCCTGTGCCCAAGAGACCATGGACCCATATCTCTATGGATTTCATTTCCGACCTCCCTGTTTCTCAGAGAATGACCGTTATCTGGGTGATTTGTGATAGGTTTTCCAAAATGATACATCTTGTGCCATTACCTAAGTTGCCTTCCTCCTCTGAATTGGTGCCTTTGTTCCTTCAGTACGTGGTTCGGTTACATGGCATTCCTGAGAACATTGTGTCTGACAGAGGAGTCCAGTTTGTCCAGATTTTGGAGGACTTTTTGTTCTAAACTTGGTGTTCAATTGTCTTTCTCCTCGGCTTTTCATCCTCAGACGAATGGACAAACTGAGAGAACAAACCAGACATTGGAGACTTATCTGAGATGCTTTGTGTCTGCTGATCAGGATGACTGGGTCTCTTTTTTGCCTTTGGCTGAGTTTGCTCTTAATAATAGGGCTAGCTCTGCCACTTTGATGTTTCCATTTTTCTGCAATTTTGGGTTTCACCCTCGATTTTCTTCGGGACAGACGGAGGCTTCTGTCTGTCCAGGTGTTGACTCTGTTGTGGAGCGTATGCAGCAGATTTAGGACCAGGTAGTGGAGAGGTTGTCCCTCTCTCAGGAGAGGGCCCAGCGGTTTGATAACCGGCATAGGACTGATGGTCCTCGGTTTGAAGTGGGGGATTTGGTCTGGTTGTCCTCAAGAAATATCCCTATGAGAGTTGCATCTCCTAAGTTTAAGCCTAGGTTCATTGGACCTTATAAGATCATGGAGATTCTTAATCCTGTTTCCTTTCGTTTACTTCTTCCAGGGACATTTAAGATCCATAACGTGTTCCACAAGTCCTTATTGAAGAGGTTTGTCGAGCCACTGGTTCCTATGGCTGCGCCTCCTGACCCTGTTTTGGTTGAGGGCAATCTGGAGTATGTGGTTGAGAAAATATTGGATTCTCGTTTTTCTAGATGGAAACTCCAGTGTTTGGTTAAGTGGAGAGGTTATGGTCAGGAGGACAATTCTTGGGTGTTTGCTTCGGACATCCATGCTAGGAGACTGATCCGTGCGTATCACAGAGCTCATCCTGACCGACCTGGTTGCACAAATGAGGGTTCAGTGACCCCTCCTCAAGGGGGGGGGTACTGTTGTGAATGTGTTAGAAATGAATTCTGAGCAGAAGCTCCCTCTGGTGGTTACAGACAGTACTGAACCATTCAATGAGGATTGGCAATCAGTAATCACAGACTGGTCTTATATAAGGGAGGTTCCCTCCCATCATGGTTGCCGGTGATCAATTGTTCTTGTCTCAACGTTGTTTCCTGGTTCTCTTGGAAGCTTGCTGAGTCTTGCCTCTTCTCCTGCTCTCAGATAAGATATTTTCTGTTTTTTGTTTTTGTGCTTACCATTTGCATATTTCTCTGCTATTCTGTGAGGTTAGCCAGGTGCCCCCCTCCCGTGGGGCTTGGGCTCCTCTCAGTTCCTCTGGAGCCACTGTTATTTGTTCATTTGCCTTTTCCAGTTTTTTCAGTGGCTGCGGCTTAGTTTTGTTACACCAGAGAACTAATTTAGGTGGTAGAGGTCGTGTGATCTCAGGTGTTTTTGCAATTAGTAGCGTTGGTATTTTTTAGGGGTTTTTTTTGGATTGCAGTAAGCATCCTTCCTATCCTTTTCTTTCTAGGCAGATTGAGCCCCAACGTTTGCTCATACTATTTTCTGTCTGTGTCTGTATTTCCTCTTGTCTAACCGCCATTACATGTTTGGGGGCTTCCTATGTTCTTTCGGGATCTGCTCCGGGGCAGATAGCTTTCCTCTTTCTATCTTTAGGTGTAGTTAACTTCTCAGGCTGTGACGAGGCGTCTAGGACCAACGTAGGAACGCTCCACGGCTGCCTTTAGTTGTGGTGGTTAGTCAGGGTACTGCAATCCAGTAGATTCCAACCTCTCTGGTGTATTGCCGTTTTTGCCTGCTCTCCTCAGCTACCAAATCATAACAGATGTATATGTGGCATACTGTTGGCAGCGGATAACTCACGATACTCTCCAAGCATGTGACAACAGAACTTGTTTATTCAGGAACAATATATGATAAGTTTAATAGATCAGGAGTAAATCATTTGTGTGTCTCTATCTGTGCAGCATCTGCAGCAAGCTGCTTCTCTCATACACAGACACAGGAAAACAGGAAATCCAGTCACATGCTCTCCCTGTGTGATCCTCTTAGAGTTTTTTTTTTTTTGCTCTAACTTTATACACAGCATACAAATCTAGCAACTAAACACTCATAGACAGGAATGGAGTCGTTGCACCAATCATATTCATACACCCCCACTCAACAACTACTTATCCTGTTAGTCCCATTGCAGTTCTGAAGTCCACAAACTTGGCTCTTGATAGTGGCTTTGTCGCACCATCAGTTATCATCTTGTCAGACTCACAATAAACAAACTCGAGTACACCACGTTCAACTAAGTCACGAAAGTGGTGATGCTTTATATCAATGTGCTTAGTCCTTGCACTAATCTTCTCATTGCTGGCAAGTTTAATGCATCCTTGGTTGTCCACATAGATAACTGTTGGTTGAGCTAATGGCTTGCCAAAATCTTCCAAAAGTTGTTTCAACCAAATTACTTCTTGACTTGCATAAGCAGCAGACATATATTCTGCTTCTGTAGAAGATAATGTGACTGACACTTGTTTTCTGCTGGACCAAGAAATTGAATTTTCTCCTAACTTGAACAAGTAACCACTTGTTGATTTCCGATCACTTGAATCTCCAGCCCAATCTGCATCCACGTAACCTCAGAGTGAGATCTTCTGATGCAGATATCTTAAGATTTAGCCTTTGAGTTTCTTTAAGATATTGAAGAATTCTCTTAATTGCATTCCAGTCTCTGGCGTGGCTTGCTTACACGTCGGCAGAGAATTCCGACTGTGGCTGTGATACCCGGACGAGTTGTGGTTGCTATGTACAGAAGCGCCCCCACTGCTTGTCTGTAACTCTCATTGCTGGGTAGCAGATCTTCTTCTCCTTCCATCTTTAAGTAGGACGGATCCATTGGTGTTGACGCATCTTTGGCTTCTGACATTCCAAACTGGTTTAGGATTGCCGAAATTTTAGAACTTTGGTTGAGAAGAAAACTCCCATCTTCCTCTCTCTGGATTTGGATTCCCAAATAATATGTCACATTTCCAAGGTCCTTAGTCTCAAAGTGCTGGTTGAGAATTTCACATAGCTTTGCTATTTCTTTTTCATCTTGATGTGACATGATTACATCGTCTACATATAGTAGAACATACAGTACAGACCAAAAGTTTGGACACACCTTCTCATTCAAAGATTTTTCTGTATTTTCATGACTATGAAAATTGTAGAATCACACTGAAGGCATCAAAACTATGAATTAACATATATGGTATTATACATTACACTTTACAAAAAAGTGAGAAACAACTGAAAATATGTCTTATATTCTAGGTTCTTCAAAGTAGCCACCTTTTGCTTTGATTACTGCTTTGCACACAGAAAAGGTGAACGGATGGATTTTACAAGCCTGGTTCTCACCGTGAAGCATGGAGGAGGTGGTGTGATGATGTGGGAGTGCTTTGCTGGTGACACTGTTGGGGATTTATTCAAAATTGAAGGCATAGTGAACCAGAATGGCTACTACAGCATCTTGCAGCAGCATGCTATTCCATCCGGTTTGCGTTTAGTTGGACCATCATTTATTTTTCAACAGGACAATGACCCCAAACACACCTCCAGACTGTGTAAGGGCTATTTGACCAAGAAGGAGAGTGTTGGGGTGCTACGCCAAATGACCTGGCCTCCACAGTCACCAGACCTGAACCTAATCGAGATGGTTTGGGGTGAGCTGGACCGCTCACCGCTTCAATTTTGAATAAATCCCCAACAATGTCTCTAGCAAAGCACCCCCACACCATCACACCACCTCCTCCATGCTTCACGGTGGGAACTAGGCATGTAGAGTCCAGCCGTTCACCTTTTCTGCATGCAAAGCAGTAATCAAAGCAAAAGGTGGCTACTTTGAAGAACCTAGAATATAAGACATATTTTCAGTTGTTTCACACTTTTTTGTAAAGTGTAATGTATAATTCCACATGTGTGAATTCATAGTTTTGATTCCTTCAGTGTGATTCCACAATTTTCATAGTCATGAAAATACAGAAAAATCTTTGAATGAGAAGGTGTGTCAAAACTTTTGGTCTGTACTGTACATCCACTCCTTCGCTACATTTTTCGTATACAAACGTGGATCAGCTTGACATCTTTTAAATCCTTCAACCATCAAAACTTTGTTCATTTTCGAGTTCCAAGCTCTTGCCGACTGCCTAAGTCCATAGAGAGGTTTTTGCATTTTACAAACAAAGTGCTCTTCACCCTTTTTAATATATCCCTCGAGTTGGCTCATGTACAACTCTTCTTCAATGTCACTATGTAGGAAGGCTGTTTGATGTCAAAATGTCTCACTGTCATCTCTTGAACTGCAGCTACGGACATTAAAGTTCTGAATGTGATTTGCTTCGCAACTGGAGAAAATGTAGCATCATAAGCCTCATCATACTTTTGCGAGTACCCTTTTGCGACAAATCTTGCCTTAAACCGGTGAACTTTACCTTCTGAGTCATATTTGTTTTTGAAGACCCACTTACATCCGATAGCTCTTTTTCCTTGTGATAGCTCAGTAAGCTCCCATGTCTGGAGTTGGTGAAAGGACTCCAGCTCTTAATTAGCAGCATTTATTCACATCTGCTTCTCGTAGGACAGGCAGTTTTTGCATCTCTTGCCATGACTGTGGCTCTGGTTCAGGAAGTGTTCTGACCATATAAGAAAGGCGTCTTGCTGGGATACTTTTGTTTGGCCTTTGTTATCTCCTGACTGGAGGTTGAATTGGTTCTTCTGTGTCTTCCTTGGTGGCTTCAGAGCTTATCCACACTTTAGGGTTTTCGTTTTCGATGTCTGGGTTTGGTGATTGAGATTCTTGTTCTTGCTTCTTAAGTTGAATAACTGGTGTAACTTCATGGAATTTGAGAGATACAGAGTTTTCATCAATCACTACATCTCTGCTGATTGTTACTGTGTTGGTCTCTGGGTGCAGGATTCTGCATCCCTTTTGAGTTTTGCTATAGCCCACCAGTACTCCTTGCTTTGCATGTGATCCCCACTTGGAACGTTTTTCTTTGGGAACATACACAAACGTTTTGCTTCCAAATATCCTGAGGTACTTCAGGTTAGGCTTCTTGCAGTTCCATAGCTCACATGGAGTTTTATTTGTGGCTTTACCTGGCACTCTGTTTTGAAGATAGCAAGCTGTCATGATGGCTTCTCCCCAACACGTTGTAGGTAGATTCGCATCAAACAACATACTTCTTCCACTTTCACAGAGGGTACGGTTCTCTCTGCAGTGCCATTTTGTTCTGGGTTGTATGGAATGGTAGTCTGGAACACGATTGCATCCTTTTTCAAAATGGTTTGCACCTAACCACTTGTATATTCGGTTCCATTATCTGCACACAAGGCCTTTGGCATTCTTCCAAATTTGTAACATACTACAACAAGATATTCTTGAAGTTTCTGTGGAACTTCATCCTTACTGTGAAGCAGGTAGGTGACTATATATCTGGAGTAGTCATCAATAAATGTGAGAAAATATCTCTTCTTGCTAGGAGTTTGAACACTCATTGGACCACATACATCTGTATGTATCAGATCCAGAGGCTGTGCAGATCTAGTGGTGCTTATTTTAGGAAAAGATTTTCTGGACATTTTCCTTTTAAGACAGCTAGTTCACTTCATCATTTGACTACACTGGTTGATTTCAATACTATTTTCAAGTTGAGCTAGCTTCCTTACTGCTTCTGGGTCTCTGTGCCCAAGACATCTGTGCCATACATGGATATAGTTCTTATGCAGATCTTGTCTGGCACTGTACACTTTTTCTTTGCATTTTAGCTGATAAAGTTCATCTTGGATTTTGCCTTCTGCAAGAGTGTGACCCTTCTTTGTGATGATGTAGCTGTTATCTCTAAAAGTAACTACATTACCCTTATATGTGAGCTTCTTTACTGAAAGAAGATTGCTTTCAAGGCTGGGAACATAGAGAACATCCTTTACTGGGAACTCTCTGGTTTGTGGCTGAGGAAACTGGACAGTGGAGGTAGCCATCTCCTACTCCTTCTGAAGTCATATAGTGACCATTAGCTAAGATGACCGTTTCTGACTTGCTTTCATTAAGGTCACTGAAGAAATCCTTGTTATTTGTCATATGACTGGTTGCACGAGAATCTATACACCATATATGCTTTGCAGATCGGTCTGTATTGGCATTAAATGCACATGCAGAATCTTCCTTTACAGCTGTTTTAACCCTTTGATGACTGTTCTGCTTTTGAAGCTGACTCATTCTTACTTTCCAAATTCTGCACTCTGCTTTAAGGTGGCCAGACGTTTTACAGACAAAACATTCACGAGTTTCTCTTAGATTGCTCTTATATTTAGGGAAATTCTGTGTCTTTAATGCTGTTTCTGCTTTGGATTCATTACTGCTGCTTACATGCTGCGTTTTTTCTCTTGAATTCATCCACAAATTTGCCTTTAACATACTATAGTGTCAGCTCATCATCTGGTAGTGCATCTAGTGCAGTCACGAGTGTGTCATAACTCTCTAGATGACCACTTAATAGAAGTGCAGCAACATGAAAATCTTTAATTTCTTCTCCAGTACCTCTGAGACACTCCACATGCTCTAGGTGTTTCTTGTATAGTCCTGCATATTCTGTCCATCACTTAGCTTAGATTGATACAGCTTTCTCATGAGATAAAGCTTATTGCTGAGATTTGATCTTTCATGCACTTTCTGTAACTCATCCCACATCTCCTTTGCAGTTGCACACTTGCATATATGCACAATCTGATTATCATCTACACTGAGGGAGATCGTGCTTTGTGCTTTCTGATGCTTCTCTAGCCAATCATCTTTTAATGGATGGGGCACTTATTCCTGAGTATATTTCCACGTACCTTCTCTTATGAGCAGCATCTTCACCTTGAATTTCCAGGACTGGTAGCTCTGGTTAGAACTTTAGCACTGAGAACTTGACAGGATTGCTGCTAGTGGACATCTTCTCTGTTGATCTGTGCTGCTTTTGCTTTGGGATTCTGTTGCTGTGTTACTCTGGGCTTCTGTGTCACTCTGGACCCATAACCTGTTGACAGCAGATAAGTCACGATACTCTCCTCCAAGCGTGTGACAGCAGAATTTGTTTATTCAGGAACAATATATGATAAGCTTACTAGATCAGGAATAAATCATGTGTGTGTGTCTCTATCTGTGCAGCATCTGCAGCAGGCTGCTTCTCTCATACACAGACACAGGAAAACAGGAAATACAGTCACATGCTCTCCCTGTGTGAGCCTCTGGGAGTTTTTTTTTTTTAATTTATAAACAGCATACAAATCTAGCAACTAAACACTCATAGACAGGAATGGAGTTGTTGCACCAAACATATTCCAACACATACAATACGTGATGGCGTTAAACGATATTAGGACACCTGTGTGCAGAGATGATGAGAACCCAGGAATGTGAAGGGTAAAGAAATGAGGACCCATGGAGTCTAACCTAATAAAAACTACACAGATGCAAGGTATTACAGTAACTCAGCCGACAGCTGCTTCAGGGCAAATGTATAACTCCATGGAAGTTCCCCTGACAACATCAGCCATTTGCCAGGGGTGTAAAATAAACATTTAAACCACAGCATCTAGCACATTGCTGAAGTGGCTCCGAACTAAAATTAAGCATGAGAAATTCTTCCGCAGATGACCTTTGTACCTAAATTTCTGTAATACATGTCTTACAGAGAAGACGCATTAGTTATTCCTCCCTGAAGAATGCTGATGATTACAAGCATGTAGGCGCACAAGTGTAATAGCACTGGTTAGAAAGCATTGTGTAACATGCATTATGAGAAATGAGGGTAATCTTGGAACACACAAGTAACATTTAGATTAGTTTCTTAAAGGGAATCTGTCAGTAGGATGAACCCCCCTAAGTCATCTATATGTAGGTCATAGGAAGTTGAATAAAATGATACCTTGACTTCTACTACCTGATGTCTTATTCCAGAGAAATCCATGATTTTGTTACATGTAAATGAGCTGTTCCAGGATAAGGGCTGGACACTGATCTGTATGAAAATCTGCCCTATAAATAAAAGGGGGATTACAAGTGTGATTTGTAATGGTTACCAGTGTGAGACATGTAATGGCCACTCTCTGCTCTCCTGATCTCACTGCAGAGCTTTGTGTGATTATACCTGACACATCTGCAGGTTCCTCTAAGGGCTTCATCTTCCATCTCACAGGCAGACAGGGTTGCAAGATTGGCGCAATACAGCAGAGCTGTGAGAGCTTCAGATACTAATGTGTTTGCTATGAGACAAAGTTCAGTTCTCCTGTCCTGTGTTACTTACATGTCTCACACTGGTAACGTCCCCTTTTATTTATAATAATCTCTGAGGTGGATCCTCATACAAATCTATGTCCGGCCCATAGACCTGAACAGCTCATTTACATGTAAGAAAAACATGGATTTCTCTGGAATAAGACATCAGATTACATATCAAAGTATCATTATATTCAGCTTCCTATGACCTACAAGTCCATAGAGATGGCTTAGGAGGGCTGGTCCTACAGACAGATTTCCTTTTAATGCAAGTAGTTTGCACAATGTGACGTTAAAATTATAGCTCAGTATATAGTTAATGTTTTTTAATAATCAAATCACAATTTTCTACCTTTGTTAGCATGCAGCAGGTATATTAGTATTATTTTCTGTAGACTCTTCAAGATTTAAATTCTTTGTCTCACCTTCACGAAGAGGAGTACGCCGCTTTCTGCTTGTCATCATGATTGTTGAGTTTATTCCCCGAATTGTGTGCTCTTTAATGCAGGCCTTAATACAGCTGGATCCTGGTTGTCCCTGTTTGGGTTAGGGGAATCCCACCAGCAGCCTGGACTCCTTTGTCCTATATGCATTGAACATAACCCATACGTCTGATGAATAGGTCTTCACCCAAAATGTTAATGTAATTCTGTACTTACCGCTGTGTATCCATTGCATATGAAACACTGACTATAGATACTATATGAAGCATCTCTGAGCCCTTTGGTTATTATTCTCACTTGAGCAGATGAAAGTAAACAATTGAGATAGGGAAATTTCCGTTGTTTTTTTTTTTTTTTTTTCATTTAGTTGCATGGTAACTGCACACATAGATATTCTGCTAAGAAATCTCACTTTTACTTTCTTAAATATTCAGATTTAAGTGTTATTAACCTTTTTGGACTGACAGACAGCACCGTAGTTATTCAATAATAAAAGAAATCATCACAAATACAAATTGCCTATTAATTGTGCACACAGTGTATACTAATCACAGATTAGAGTTATAACTTTCTCAATAGAGTTGTTTCAAATATTTGTGTCTAAACCCACAGCAGGGGCGTAACAACCGCAGTCACCGCTGCAACCAGGTCCGGTGGTGACCCGCGATGCCAGCAGAAACTTCTACTGGATGTGCGTCCTTCAATGCACGTCCAGCTGAAGTGTATTGCATCGCACAGACCGATTGGGTCCGTGCGCGGCAATACATGCTGCAGGCCAATCAGAGACCAGCAGCTGACATTGGCATTCACGTTACCAGGGGCGTATAGTAGCGATGTCATGCACTCCCGTTGCTTGCACGTTGAAGCCAGCTGCCAGCTTCAGAAGAAGAGGCCATGCTGCAGAGGGGTGGAGGAAAGATGAGTATTTATTTTTTTAAATCAGTGGCCATATTGATACATGGAGGACTATGAGCTGTGCTTTATACTACATGTATAGACTATGGGGAATGCATTATAATGTGCCTTGCGAAAGTATTCGGCCCCTGGAACTTTTCAACCTTTTCACACATATCATGCTTCAAACATAAAGATACCAAATGTTAATTTTTGGTGACGAATCAACAATAAGTGGGACACAATTGTGAAAAACTAAATTTATTGGTTATTTTAAATTTTTGTGGAAATACAAAAACTGAAAAGTGGGGCGTGCAATATTATTGGCCCCTTTAACTTAATACTTTGTTGCACCACCATTTGCTGCGATTACAGCTGCAAGTCGCTTGGAGTATGTCTCTATCAGTTTTGTACCTCCTGTGTTCCTGTTACATGCCCAGCGCCTGAGCTCTGCCAATATTTGGCCTGATGTAAGTTCCCGGCCAGCACACACAGCGCATGCCTGAGAAATGTAGGCAGAGCCCAGGCGCCGGGCATGTAACTAGAACACAGGAGGTGGTGCACAGATGCAAGAGGGAGATAATTGACACCTCTGAGGCCGTTGACACAGGGGAGAAGACATACCTCCCTGACACAATAGTGGTATATCGGACAAATTATAAATTGCTTTTTCCCCCACCACCCCATCATTGCCCTTTCCACCACCTCCATCATTGCCTTCTCCTACACCACCTACATCATTGCCTCCTTCCCCATCACTCCCATTATTGTCTTTTCCACTACCACCATCATTGCCTTCTCCCCCACACCATCATTGCCCTTTCGACCACTTCCATCATTTCCTCCTCCCCCACCATCCCCATCATTGCCTTCTCCCCATCACCCCATCATTGCCTTCTCCATCACCCCATCATTGCCTTCTCCCCATCACCCCCATCATGGCCCTCTCCCCATCACCCCCATCATGACCTTCTCCCCATCACCCCCATCATTGCCTTCTCCCCATTACCCCCATAAATGCCTTCTCCCCATCACCTCCATCATTACTTTCTCCCCACCACCTCCATCAATGCCTTCTCCCTATCACCTCCATCATGGCCTTCTCCCCATCACCTCCATCAATGCCTTCTCCCCATCACCTCCGTCAATGCCTTCTCCCCATTACCCCCATCATTGCCTTCTAACCATCACCTCCATCCTGGCCTCCCCATCACCTCCATCATGGCCTTCTCCCCATCACCTCCATCATGGTCCTCTCCCATCACCTCCATCATGATCTTCTCCCAATCACGTCCATCATGGCCTTCTCCCCATCATTGCCCTCTCCTCCACCTACACACACACACAGCAACATTCACCTGTCTGCACATTCCCCCACAGCGCTACACATGCAAGCACGCACACACACCACCGCTCATCTCTACACACACAACACACACACACACATACACATACAGCACCTCTCAACTGTCCGCACCGCAGGCACCCCCGCAGCATCACCGGCGCCCACGCTTTCTCTCTCTGCCACAGCCGGCCGCTGAATGATGAGAGAAAGCCCGACGGATCGCTGCAGCTTCGCTGCTATTTTCTTTTGTAGGCAGCGGAGCTGCAGGGATCACTTCTTGCCCGCCTCACATGAGGGCAACCTGGCCAGGGGCCCTCGGAGCCGGATACACAGGCCAGATTGCCCTCATTATTAGCCACTCTGCAGGGGTCCCCTGGAGCCTCTGGGACCCGGTGTAGCCGCACCGGTTGAACCAGCGGTATGTCCGCCCATGGTCGGCAGCCAAACCTATAGACACTTAGTCATGCCCCTCCAGGATAATCCCAGCCCGTGGCACAGTGAATTCATGCCCACCAGTGTTACACAGTTCAAACCAAATCAAAAGAGGATTAAAATCAAAAAGTATAAATACTTCCATTTTATTTTTTTTTTTTTTTTGTGTTTAGGATCCACTCCTCAATTTGTATCTGTAAATTCACTTGCATTTTAAGTATAATAATGGGGCTGTACTATTCTTGGTCTAGGAAAGGAATTTCTTCTGTATTATTTTCCTTATCGAAAGGAAAATGTTGATACTCCATACTGAGAATTTCCTGTTATTGTTGACCACAGCAGCTGGTAAACGTCAGAGAGAGTTGGATCATAACCAAAGTCTTTAGATGTTCTTCTCAACTAACTGTTCTATCTTTAACCCCTTTCTGATGTTGGGAGTAAGGCCGGGGTCACACTAGCATAGAATACAGATGAGTGCTATGCGAGAAAACATCGCTCAGTACTTGGCCTTGTGTTAATCTATGGGGCAGATCACATCTGCGATTATTTTCTCATGCTGCGATTGTCACCGCCACTCGGCCGAGTCTCAGCTCACTCACACCCATATAAGTCTATTGGTGCGAGTGACACAGCGCACATCACTTGGATATCATCCGAGTGCGGTGCAATATACGCTGACCCTAGCAATGGTGGAGATAGAGAAATTAGTTTCTCTGCCTCCTCCGCAGCTGTGCTCCGATCCGCTCTGTGCGAGAGGCTCGGAGCCCAGTAGCAGGACACTCGGCTCCTGCTCACAGCAGAGCAGGAGCCGAGGGTCATTAGCATATGGCATCTGATGCTTTTGCATCGGATGCCATATGCTAGTATCAGGGCCGGCTCCAGGTTTTTATGGGTCCCGGCGAAAGAGCCTCAGTGGGCCCCTTTAACACAGACCACGATTCATGATGCACAGATACAGCAGAGAAATATGGGTACAGTACAATGCCAAACACTTCACTTCTTCCATTACATGAGTGATATCTATTGTAAATTGTACAATAGCTCAAAAACCGCCAAATCCTCACAGCGCACAGAACAGAATGGACAGTACAGTCCTCCATACAATATTATGGGCACCACAGTCTCCCCCTCATCACCCATATAATACCCCATGCAGGATGTCACCCCCCATATAATGCTCCATACAGAATACTGGACCCAAAATAATGCTCCATACAGAATACTGGACCCAATATAATGCTCCATACAGGATACTGGTCCCCATATAATGCTCCATACAGGATACTGGTCCCCATATAATGCTCCATACAAAATATGGAGCTCTCCTCTGCGCTGTACTGCGTTCTGCACTGTTACGGCTCAGGAAAGGGCGCTGTGGAAAGACTCCCCATTATCATCATGATTGCCTCCCCATCATCATCATTGCCTCCTTATCATCATTGCCTCCCCATCATCATTATGGCCTCCCCATTATCATCAATGCCTGCCCATCATCATCATCTCCTCCCCATCATCATCAATGCCTGCCCATCATCATCATCTCCTCCCCATCATCAATGCCTGCCCATTATCATCATGGCCTCCCCATCATCATCATGGCCTCCCATTATCATCAATGCCTGCCCATCATCATCATCGCCTCCCCATCATTATTATCGCCTCCCCATCATCATAAATACCTGCCCATCATCATCTTCTCCCCATCATCAATGCCTGCCCATTATCATCAATGCCTGCCCATTATCATCATCTTCTCCCCATCATCATCAATGCCTCCCCATTATCAGCAATGCCTGCCCATCATCATCTTCTCCCCATCATCAATGCCTGCCCATTATCATCAATGCCTGCCCATTATTATCATCTTCTCCCCATCATCATCAATGCCTCCCCATTATCAGCAATGCCTGCCCATCATCACACACAGACAGCACCACAGCACACAAGCACTCTCTCACATACATACACACACACACACAAAGCACCGCACTACATACACACAGAGACACACACACACACGTCTTACCTGTCCAGCGTCTGCGCTCTCTGCCACAGCCGGCCGCTGAATGATGACGTAATTCAGTGGCGCTGCTGTGAGAGGAAGCGCCGGCGCCCCCTGGAGCCCAGAGCTGCGGCAGCGGAGGCACGGGAGAGGTAAGTATTGTGCCAGCTGATGCCGGGGCCCTGAGCAAGCGGGGGGGGGCCCAGTGGCGGCGCTGACACCGCTCTCCTCCGCTAACGGGCGCAGGGGTGCCAGACGGCGAGTGGGCCCCCACGCCTGCTCAGGGCCCCGGCACTTGCCCGGGTGTGCCGGGTGCTGACGCCGGCCCTGGCTAGTATGACCCCAGCCTAATAGTATTTCTACTTCGGACTCCCCCTGTTTGGTGCGGGCTCCAGCACTGAGCCCACACCTTTACATGCACATGACAGCTAATCTATGCAGCTGACATGTACCTGCAACAGCCGCGGGTGGAATTGCAATCCACCCACAGCTGATAACTAGTTAAATGCTGCTGTCAATCTCTGACAGCGGCACTTAACTCGAGCTTGCAGGAAGCGCGTCCTTTATCCCACTCATCGGTGACCCCGTCGCATGATCACGGGTCACCGATGGGTCGGCATGACAACCAAAGGTCTGAAGCAGACCTCTATGGTTGTCATAGCCAGATTACTATGAGCGCCGTGGTCAGCATTCATAGCAAATGAGCATTTCTGCTACACACAGGCGATCTGATCATCGCCTGTGTGTAGTAGAGGCGATCAAAGTAGTACAGCTTCTAATGTAAAAGCCAAGAAGCCAGCGCTGCCTATGGTTAGTACGCAATACATAAAGTGCATATGCACATATTGATTTCTAACTGTACTTTAACCTGAGACATTTAGCAAATAATTGATCAATTCCTTGAGCCACCCTGCCACGTCACGGCATTCTCATATGGGGCAGTCCTACTCTACATTTTTTATATTCGCTGTGCCATTACGGCCTCCTAAATGTACTAAAAGCAAGACTGTATTAAATGCAAACGTACCTGAAGCATTTCTGAAACACTCCCTTGGCACCAAAAGGGCAAAAGCAGATAAAAGCCGACCAGGTCTGGACAAAACATCCGGACATTTCAGATCTGACTCCCACACTGCCAAACCAGCAACCATGGATGAAGGGTGAAACCGGCCCAGACACGGATGCATAATCAAGTAGAGCCTATGGGGGAGAGTAGGGCTGCTGTAAGTGTGTACAACAGCCTAAATCAATCATGATAAAGACAGCGCCAAACCCACGTGGGTATATAAACTCACACTGCCACCAATGCTTTACCGACTCACCACAGTTGCCTGACCCCACAACACCTAAGGTCTGTATAGCTTTTTACAAGATTCTTGGTGCCTATTATACCATTTTATTGCTAATTGCCCGGCGATATTAACTACCTTCCTTGATCTCCTCCACAGCCCCTGATGAGACTTCTATTTTCTACTAAATACTCTTCTATAGATCCTCCTTCCTCTAAAAGGTCAGTAACGTTTAATTTTTAGCATTCCTCAGCATGTTCCCACCACCCACCTGGTTCTATTTGAATGCCTGGATTTCAAGTTTTTACTTTATGCCAGACTATATAATTGTTACCTGGATAATCTTAGATTAATTTATTATCATGTACATAGTGATGAAATAATAATTGCATGGGACTATCCCTTTTGTTTGTATATTTTACCCACGTGTATATTCCTTTACAGCACTTTAATTTTGTATGTTATTTCTGTATGTTAATTTGGTATGTTAATTTTTTTATATGTTTTTTTTCAGTGAGGTTTGAAAAAGACTCTGGATAGGGTCGAAACGTTACCTTACTTTCACTGGCACTGTTTTCTGTGGTGAAGTTTTTTTGTTGATGAAATAAAACAAACAATTCTTGATGAAATAAAACAAAATTTCTTTGCAATCAAACGAAATTTTGAGTGCGGCTGTTTCTCCTCTATATCACAGTTACTGGACAAAGTCCACATTCAGCCTGAACCTTTACCCTAACAAGAGTGCGCGTCATTTATCTTTCTACAATGAACTCGTAATGACCTGGAGAATCATAATGGCACATCAGTTTTAGCATTTACTGAACATGGTAAAAAAAAACATTGAGGAATAGCAATTTTTTTTTTGCAATTGCACCACACTTGGAATTTTTTTCACGTTTTTCTAATACACGATATGGTAAAACCAATCATCTTGTTCAAAAGTAAAGCTTTCCCAGCACAAAACAAGCCTTTACATGGCCATATTGTTAGAAAAATAAAAAAGTTATGTGTTATGAATGTGTTAGAGATGGTTTCTGAGCAGAGGCTCCCTCTGGTGGTTACAGACAGTACTGAACCTTTCAGCGAGGAGTGGCAATCTGGGTTCACTGACTGGTCTGATATAAGGGAGGTTCCCTCCCATGATGGTTGCCGGTGATCTATTGTTCTTGTCTCAATTGTGGTTCCTGGTTCATTTGGAAGTTTGCTGGAGTCTTGCCTGAATCTCCTGCTTTCAGATAAGATATTTTTTGCTTTTCTTTTTGTGCTTGCTTTTTGCATTGTTTTCTGCACTTTTGTAGAGGTCAGCCTGAGCTGGGGCCTGAGCTTCTCACAGTTTATCTGCAGCCACTGTTATTTGCTCATTTGCTTTTTCCTGTTTTTTCAGCGGCTGCGGCTTGGTTTTTGTTCACACTGAGATCTGATTTAGCGGGTGGCGAGATCGTGTGATCTCAGTATTTTTGTAATCAGAATTGTTGGATTTTTGTAGGGTTTTCTGGGTTGCAGAAAGTAATCTCTCCTGTCCTATCCTTTTTAGTCAACTTGTGGCCCCAGCATTTGCTCAGTCTATTTTCTGCCTATGTTTGTATTTCATCTTGTCTAACCGCCATTACATGTTTGGGGGCTTCCTATTTTCTTTGGGGATCTGCTCCGGGGCAGATAGCTTTCATCTTTCTGCCTTTAGGTGTAGTTATCTCTCAGGCTGTGACGAGGCGTCTAGGATCAACGTAGGAACGCTCCACGGCTACCTCTAGTTGTGTCGTTAGTTTAGGAATCTGCAACCCATCAGTTACCAACATCTCAGGTGTTCGGCTGCCCTGCTGTTGTTCCTGTCCTCCTCAGCTACCGTAACATAACAGTTATGGCTCTGGGAAGAAGGTAGATGTGGTACATATGTTGAGATCAAAAACCATATTGCACTGCTTGGATCCTCTAATTGCATCTTTGGGCATGTTTTGATTGACAGTCTGCATACCATACTGGGGAGTACATACAGGCTGTCAGTAACACCCAGGGAGGAGTAATCAGACAATCTTAGGCAGTAGTCTAGGTAAACAGTTGCCCAGTTGGACTGGTCTTGCCTCATTAACAAATGTGATACTACATAATAAAAGTACATTTTTAAAAGCTTGCAGCCTAATTCAAGGGAGTCTGCCTCATCTGGGATCCGTATGATGTAGGGTCAGAGCCCCTGATTCCAGCGACCTATCACTTACTGGGCTATATCACTAGTTTTGAAAAAAATCTCTGTTTTATCTGCTGTAGATCTACCAGTTCTCTCAATGCTGACCACTGTGTAACCCTGCCCACACTACTGATTGAAAGCTGTCTGGAAGCTTTCTGCCTATGCACAGTGTAAACAATCAGGGGTGGGGTTACATAGAACCAGGGGCGGACACAGACTGTAGTGGGCCCTGTGCAAGAGATTTTTCGGGCCCCCCCGCACTTTATAGGGCAGGGGTGGGCAATTAATTTTGCCAGGGGGCCGCATGAGAAATTGGGATGGTTTTAGAGGGCCGGACTAATATAATTAACTCCGTTCTACCCAATACTGTATATATACATATATATATATATTATATGTATATATACACTGTATACTGTATATATACATACCTGCCCATTATCATCATCTTCTCCCCATCATCATCAATGCCTCCCCATTATCAGCAATGCCTGCCCATCATCATCTTCTCCCCATCATCAATGCCTGCCCATTATCATCAATGCCTGCCCATTATCATCATCTTCTCCCCATCATCATCAATGCCTCCCCATTATCAGCAATGCCTGCACATCATCATCTTCTCCCCATCATCAATGCCTGCCCATTATCATCAATACCTGCCCATTATCATCATCTTCTCCCCATCATCATCAATGCCTGCCCATCATCATCATCATCTTCTCCCCATCATCAATGCCTGCCCATTATCATCAATACCTGCCCATTATCATCTTCTCCCCATCATCATCAATGCCTGCCCATCATCATCATCTTCTCCCCATCATCAATGCCTGCCCATTATCATCAATGCCTGCCCATTATCATCATCTTCTCCCCATCATCATCAATGCCTCCCCATTATCAGCAATGCCTGCATATCATCATCTTCTCCCCATCATCAATGCCTGCCCATTATCATCAATACCTGCCCATTATCATCATCTTCTCCCCATCATCATCAATGCCTGCCCATCATCATCATCATCTTCTCCCCATCATCAATGCCTGCCCATTATCATCAATACCTGCCCATTATCATCATCTC
The DNA here is from genome assembly GCA_033576555.1 of Oophaga sylvatica. Taxonomy (NCBI): domain Eukaryota; kingdom Metazoa; phylum Chordata; class Amphibia; order Anura; family Dendrobatidae; genus Oophaga; species Oophaga sylvatica. The sequence continues at coordinate 221,194,837 of JARQOD010000003.1, read as the reverse complement.
TCCCCATCATCATCAATGCCTCCCATATCAGCAATGCTGCATCATCATCTTCTCCCCATCATCAATGCCTGCCCATTATCATCAATACCTGCCCATTATCATCATCTTCTCCCCATATCATCAATGCCTCCCTATCATTCATCATCATCTTCTCCCCATCATCAATGCCTGCCCATTATCATCAATACCTGCCCATTATCATCATCTTCTCCCCATCATCATCAATGCCTCCCCATTATCAGCAATGCCTGCCCATCATCACTCTCCCATCTCACCATGCCTAATCATCAATGCCTGCCCATCATCATCATCTTCTCCCCATCATCAATGCCTGCCCATTATCATCAATACCTGCCCATTATCATCATCTTCTCCCATCATCATCAATGCCTCCCCATTATCAGCAATGCCTGCCCATCATCATCTCCTCCCCATCATCATCAATGCCTGCCCATCATCATCTTCTCCCCATCATCAATGCCTGCCCATTATCATCAATGCCTGCCCATTATCATCATCTTCTCCTCATCATCATCAATGCCTCCCCATTATCAGCAATGCCTGCCCATCATCATCTTCTCCCCATCATCAATGCCTGCCCATTATCATCAATGCCTGCCCATTATCATCATCTTCTCCCCATCATCATCAATGCCTCCCATTATCAGCAATGCCTGCACATCATCATCTTCTCCCCATCATCATCAATGCCTGCCCATCATCATCTTCTCCCCATCATCATCAATGCCTGCCCATCATCATCTTCTCCCCATCATCAATGCCTGCCCATTATCATCAATGCCTGCCCATTATCATCATCTTCTCCTCATCATCATCAATGCCTCCCCATTATCAGCAATACCTGCCCATCATCATCTTCTCCCCATCATCAATGCCTGCCCATTATCATCAATGCCTGCCCATTATCATCATCTTCTCCCCATCATCATCATCAATGCCTCCCCATTATCATCAATGCCTGCCCATCATCATCGCCTCCCCATCATCATTATCGCCTCCCCATCATCTTCTCCCCATCATCAATGCCTGCCCATTATCATCAATGCCTGCCCATTATCATCATCTTCTCCCCATCATCATCATCAATGCCTCCCCATTATCAGCAATGCCTGCCCATCATCACACACAGACAGCACCACAGCACACAAGCACTCTCTCACATACAGACATACACACACACACACACACACAAAGCACCGCACTACATACACACAGAGACACACACACACACTCTTACCTGTCCAGCGTCCGCGCTCTCTGCCACAGCCGGCCGCTGAATGATGACGTCATTCAGCAGCGCTGCTGTGAGAGGAAGCGCCGGCGCCCCCTGGAGCCCGGAGCTGCGGCAGCGGAGAGGTAAGTATTGTGCCAGCTGATGCCAGGGCCCTGAGCAAGCGGGGGGGCCCAGTGGCGGCGCTGACACCGCTAACGGGCGCGGGGGTGCCAGACTGCCAGTGGGCCCCCCCGCCTGCTCAGGGCCCCGGCACTTGCCCGGGTGTGCCGGGTGCTGACGCCGGCCCTGCCTCCCGCAGCGCTGCTCTTCTCCTTGTGCCTCAGCTGCGTAGTGCACCACATGGCTAATTTGAATAGGTAAATAATTAGCCATGCGGTGCTGGAGGCTGGAGGGGCCCCCTCTCCCCTGGGGCCCCCGTTCAATGAACGGGCTGCACGGGCGGTAGGTCCGCCCCTGCATAGAACACATGAATATGGAGAGCTATCTGGCGGCAGGTTTACTAATTTGTCGTCTAGTGATAATCTAATGCTGTTAAAACTGTGATTTTATAAAACGACAGCAAGCAGCCTTGTAAGTGACTAGAGATTGGCGGACACCTGAATGTGAGTGCGGCTGAACAGTTGGAAAAAGTTCAGGCTGCAGCCCCCAGCTGTGAGTTTTGCCTGGCTGGTTAGCAAAAATACAGGTGAACCCACACCATTTTTTTTTTAATTAATTATTTACAGCGCATTAGCGGCTAATGAATACTCCCATCCGCCGCTCCTGCTCTCACTTTTATTAGCGGCTGAAGGTGTTGGATGATGGGATCAGTAGTCCCATCAGCTGACACCAGTGACCGGAGATAAACTTTATACCTCCGATCACAGCTGTCTTTTGACAGTGTGAGAATCGCGGCTCTCTGACTGGCGGGGATGATTTCACTGCTGATTAGAAGCAGTATTTGCCACGTTGCCATGCACATGACAGCGTGACAAACACCCGGTATTCGGGCAGCCGAACCCGAACAGTAACACGGACTTCCTGGTGAAGTCCCTGTTCGGTGTCCGTGCCCGAACAGTAGGTGTTTGGTACGATCGCCGAACTTTACAGTTCGGCTTGGCCCATCTCTATAACTGACACAACACTGGAATCATGTCTCTATCTCTATATAATGATGCACTCAGATGTGGTGGCAAAAACCTGGTGACAGATTCCCTTTAGACACATAAAACACCTTATTAGAATAAGGAATACTACTATAGTTTCAGGTGGAAACAGGAGATCTGACAGGTTCCCTTTACTACAGACACAACTTTACTGTCACATTTTCCTGTTTGCCTTGTTATTAGCTGGACACATGGCTACATTTGACTCAGTTCACATAAATGGAAGAAGATCTAATTCTCTTAGGTGTTCTAATATGCCCTCAGCTTTATCTGGTTACTCAGCTGCTCTGTGCATTAACCATATAGAAAAGACAAAGGATTTTCCAGGCACAGACCCAATTACCATCTAATGGGTGAGCAATGAGGGCCGAGGCCTGAGAACAAAGTCCTGGAAATATATTCTAGGATGTGAGATTATTTATTGTACTAAAAGCTAGTGTCTACATGGGAATTTCCTTATGCCACAAGGTGGTCATGTAGTGGGTATTTTTCATATACAGATCTAACTAGTAGCAAGACTATACACCTGCGATCAGGAGGGACTCCGGTCACTACACTGCCCATCGTCATCTGCACAAATGCAGGTCGGAGCTCCCGAATGATGGACACCGCGGGGTGAGGGTGGAGAATCAGTCATAGACTCATGTGTGTAGCCCAGTTGCGCTTGGTGCCACATGTACCCTGGAGGATGCACAGAAAGGTAATTCACAATCACCCGATATTCATTCACACTTCACATTTCCCTGGTGCCACCAGAGGGAGCCCTTTAGATTCAGGTATATAAGGGAGTGGAGAGACGCAGCAGTAGGCATTCTAGCCAGACAGCCATTCTAGTTGTTGGTTGTACCTCAGACAGATCAGATCTCCTCAGAACACCGGAGTGAGAGGATTCCTGTCAGAGCGCAGATTACACTAGTCTGTGTCAGAGCGTGTTGTACCTCAGAGAGACGAGCTGAGAGGAAAGTTACCTCAGAACGTGCTGACTGATAGTTCCCTAGGGAAGTGGAGAGTGACTCTCGGAGTGAGCATAAAATCAGTCTGACGGAAGGTCCTGATAGCTACTTTGGACAGAGCCTAAGAAAGAAGTGAAGGAAAGGGAACTGCAGTATTTGTAACATCGAGTCAACTGAGGTATTGTTAGAGAGCGAGCGTGCCGACGCTTGGAGAGCGGTGAAGAGAAGGAAGCTGACATCTACTGCTGCTTGTGCTTATGTTAAAGGTGTGAGTAGGACGACAGGCAAGTGGAAAAAGGGAAAGAGAGTGACTGAGGAGAAATAGCAACGATAGCTTACCTCCACTCTGCACTACCGGACACCGGGTCCGAGCTTGCAAGAACCTTCACGGCTAGTGGGAAAAACCGGAGACCCTGCTGGACTTCAGGTTACAGAGGGGCCCAACAGTGCTGATACGTAACCAAGGTCAGGAAGAACAGGAGTCTAGCAGGACGCTGCAGATAGAGACTTAGTTCTGTCCAAAAGAAGGCTCCACCACAAGATCAGCCGGGCGTAGCAAAGAGAACGGAGTTAAACTTTGTTTCATGCAAGTTAGAAACTCACACACATTTAGACGTAAGGAGGCCCTACACCTACTCAGTGATTACTGGATGTGCATCCTCCACCCTGACGGCCTCCTGGGACGTGCCTGCAACTTCATCACCAGTAAAGGTACAGAAAGAGACTGTCTTGTGTGTGTCTGCATTATTGCTCCTTCACCCCTACACCGCCATATACCTGAGGGATCAGTCTCACCTGTGGGAGACTTAACACCTTGCTGCCCCAAACCCTCAGAGGATCTACCCTGCAGCGCTTGTCATCCTGACCAGGAACCACAGGTGGCGTCACGAACATTTCCACAATCCCCTGTAAATATCCCCCTTTAGTGAGCGCCCAGGGCAACGGACCGAGCTGCGCTACCCGTGACATCCCCCAGTAAAGTGAACGGGCTCGGTGCCGAGTACCCCAAAGCCCTGGTACGTGCGACTCACATTCAAGACATGTATGAACATAGACCATTCACAGTGACTCCCCATAGTGACTGTACGCTCCTTCTGTATGGAGGATCTCTGTAAGGCCCCCTTCTCACATCCTGATATTCCTGGTATTGGAGAAACCAGTACCGGTGCTATTTGTGTCTATGTGTTACATACGCGTGGTATACATGTTGCATCTGTGTGACACGTACTGGCACCTGGAAAAAGCACTACAGTTAGCCTGTTCCCAGGCGCTGAATGCAGCTCTCATCATTGTCGTTTGGTCTCCCTGTGATAAGCAAGACCAGGCGATGCTGATGAGATTTGTAGTCAGTACCACCGTCTGTGTATCGAGAGTATAAAAAAAAATAATTAAGTTAAAAAAACGGTGTGGGGTCCCCCAAAGTTTTCCTAACTAGCTGAAGGAAAGCCAACAGCTGGGGGCTGGTGTTACTATTCTGAGAAGGGCCAATAGCCATAAATCTTCCGAGGCTAATAATATCAGCTGACAGCTGTTTGCTTAGCCTTTGCTGGTTATTATAGGGGGACCCCCCAAAAAAATTACGTGGTGTCCTCCCTATATTTATTAACTAGACTATCAGCCCTCAGCCACCCCAAAAATGGCTCATTTATTAGATGAACTAATTCTGGTGCTTAGCTTCAGCTCTTCCTACTTGACCTGGGGTTTGGTCAACGTGTTTTGCACATGGAAACAGGGTACGTGGAAACATATTGACATGTGCGCAGAACTATACCCACATTTGAATGGATCTACGTGTATAAGTGTCTCCAGTACGTGTGGAAACAGTCACCACCCATGCCGGAACACTGATGTGTGAAGGGAGTGTAACATGGTGAGAAGATGGCAATATTCTGCTCATAAATCGTATACGTTTTGGATTAAATATACAGTACTGTGCGAACGTTTTAGGCAGCTGCAGAAACAGGATGCAAAGTAAAAATGCTTTCAAAAACAGATGTTATCCCCTTCCCAACATGGACAATTTCCATTTTTGCATTTTCATTTTTTTCCTCCCCTTTTTCCATGGGTCATAGCATTTTTTTTTATTTTCCTCTCCACATAGACTTGCTTTTTTGGGAGACGAGTTGCACTTCTGAATGACACCATTCATTTTACCACATACTGTACTGGAAAATGGGCAAAAAATTCCAAGTGTGATAAAATTGAAAAAACTCCCTGCGGTTCTGACATTGTTTTATAGCGTACATTGTGACAAAAATGACCTGCAATGTGATTCTCCTCATCAGTACCATTATGACGATACTAAACTTGTCCAGTTTTTTCATTATTTTAATGGAGGGAAAAAAACTCAAGTTTAAAAATAAATTTTTAGATTGTGTTGCCATTTTTCGATTGATAGACCTGTGTGAGACCATATTTGTTATAGGGTTTTCATTGATACCATTTTGGAAAACAGAAGACGCTTTAAATCACTTGTTACTAGAGTTGAGCGATACTTTCCGATACCCCTAAGTATCGGAATCGGAATGGTATCGCCGATACCATTAAAATATCGGCGATACCCGATACCGATACCGGAAGTCCCATGTAAGTCTATGGGAACAAAATATCGGAACTAAAAAAAACCCCATTCTTTCCTTGTAAACACTAAATATACACACATAGAATACAAATATATATATATATACATGTCATTGTGACATATATATATACATATATGTATAGTTTATACACTTCTACATAGTAAAATATCCTCTGATTCAATTGCCGGGTAAAGCCGGCTTCAGTGAAAAGACAGAAGCACCCGACATGAAATGACACTTGGTGTACATAGGGTTAACCATGTCTTTTCATGTCGTTTGCTATCTGATTTGCACAAACAATTAAATCAGTCTATGTTTGCAAAATTTCACACCTGTAGGGGTTAATTAAAGGTGTAAATTCGTTGTAAAAAAAACGGACTTTTTTGCTACGAATTTACACCTTTAATTAACCCCTACAGGTGTGAAATTTTGCACACATAGACTGATTTAATTGTTTGTGCAAATCAGATAGCAAAGGACATGGTTAACCCTATGTACACCAAATGTCATTTCATGTCGGGTTCTGCATTTTTACAAAAGCCGGCAATTGAATTAGCGGCTATTATACTATGTAGAAGTGTATGAACTATAAATATAAATATATATATATATGTGTCACAAACTCAATGACATGTATATATATATATGAGGTGTAAAATTGCTGAAAAAAAATGTGTGGGCTCCCGCCCTATTTTCTCAACCAGACAGACAAAGCCAGTGAGTGGGGGCAGATAATAATAGCCCAGAGAGGGACCATTTTTTTGGCCCCCCCCCGGCTACTTAACATCTGCCCCCAGACACCCCAGAAAGGGCAAATCTCTAATTAGATTTGCCCTTTCTGGCACTTTGCCCGTCTATTCCCATTGCCCTGTAGCGGTGGCGAATAGGTTAATAAGGGGTTAAAATGACCTTGCAATTGAAAGGTCACTTTAAGCCAGGTTAATAATTGAGAGCTGTCAATTAGACAACTATCAATTATTAATCCTATTGTATGAAAGAAAAATCAAACACACACACTTTAATAAAAAAGAAGTTTAATGAAATAATCACACAGTTTTTGACCATATTTTATTTACCTGCTAAAACCATTTCCTGTAATAAAAATAAAATAATAAAGCAAAATTATTCTTACCAATCCGATGCACAGTCAGGTCCCACGGTGTAATCCTTCAGAAAGGGTTAATGTTTACTGCAGGGACCGCAGCTAATGCTGCAGCCTCACAGTAAACCCCCAAATGAATGAGTTCCTCTCCTGGCTGACAGGAGAGGAAGTGGAAAGCTTAATTGATTGCTTTCCACTTTCACTTCAGGTCAGCCAGGGACACCATCAGTGACGTCAGAGGGAACTGATTAACAAAAATAGGGGTTCCCTTCGAAAAAAAAATGGCGTGGGGTCCCCCCTATTTTTGTTAACCAGCCAGATGAAGCAGACCGCTGAGGCCTGGATTTTCAGGCTGTTAAGGAGCCAAGATCCATGGACCTTGCCAGCCTGATAATACCAGGCCACAGCAGTCTGCATATCTTGGCTGATTAACAAAAATAGGGGATCCCCTCGAAAAAAATTAGCGTGGGGTCCCCCCTATTTTTGTTAACCAGCCAGATGAAGCAGACCGCTGAGGCCTGGTTTTTCAGGCTGGTAAGGATCCAATATCCATGGACCTTGCAAGCCTGATAATACCAGGCCACAGCAGTCTGCTTAGCTTGGCTGGTTAACAAAAATAGGGGATCCCCTCGAAAAAAAAACGGCGTAGGGGTCCCCCTATTTTTGTTAACCAGCCAAGTAAAATGCAGACTGCTGCGGCCTGGTATTAAAAGACTGTCAAGGCCCATGGATTTTGGCCCTCAACAGCCTGATAATACCAGGCTACAGCAGCCCCACATTTGGCGCATTAAAAGATGTGCCAATTGTGGCACTTTACCCGGCTCTTCCCACTTGCCCTGTAGCGGTGGCAAGCGGGGTAATAAGGGGTTATTGTCACCGTTGATTGCACGGTGACAATAAGCCCGGTTAATAATGGAGAGGTGTCAATAAGACACCGATCCATTATTAATCCCAAAGTTATTAAATGTTTAAAAAAAAGACACAGCAAGAAAAAAGTCTTTTAATGAAATAAAAGAGACAACACAGTTTTCATTTTTTTTATTATACTCTCATTCCTGCGACGCCATCGATCTCCTGTAAAAAAAGAAAAAAAACAAACCAACAGTATACCACCTGTCCGACGCAGTCCATAGTAACGATTGTCCCACGACGATCCAGCTCTGCTACATCGCAATGACAGGCAGAGCCTGTCATCCCGGCGCAGCACAGCTGCTTACCAGCTTCCCCGGCGGTGACGTCATCGGACTGCTTTACGGCCGCGATTACCCAGCAGTCACTGCAGTTATCGCGAGATACTGCATGTGACCGCCGGGGAGAAGAGGATGGCGGCCATTAAGCAGCCCGGGATGTGACCGCCGGAGATCTTCTGCCGGGTAAGTGCCGCTGACTCCTGACAGACCCGACCGACGGACACTGACAGTGACAGTGACAATTCCGATTCCGGTATCCGATATGACGAAAATATCGGAACTCGGGATCGGAATTCCGATACAACCAATATCGGCCGATACCCGATACTTGCAGTATCGTATCGCTCAACACTACTTGTTACTGCATTTTTAATAGACCAAAACAACCCTAAATTTTGGTGTTTAGACTTTTTCTGTCTGTTTACAGTTTACCAATTAGGTAATTTATTTTATATATTGATAGTTCGGACTCTTATGTATGTGGCAATACCACATGTGCATTTTTATTGTCTTTATTTTTAATGAGGGAAAAAGGTTGTAATTTTACCTTTTATGGGGTTTTTTCATATTTTTTTTAAAACGTATTTTTTACTGTATTTATTAGTCCCCTTGAGCCTGAACCAGACTTGAACCTGTGATCGTCTGATCACTATGTATTATACACAGTAATACCACAGTATTGCTTCATATAGTAAAAAGCAATCCATCGACATCTTGCAATCATGTCATGTGGCACCAATAGGTGCATAGAATGGCGCTTTGCCATGACGGCCCACGGTTAATGCGGATGTCAGAGTTTGACAACAGCATTTAACAGGTTATGTCGTGTATGGGATAAGCTCACCCTGTGAGCCTGCTCCATATACCCGCTACTAACTTGTGGCACACATGTACTCTGGATGTTGCTAAGGGGTTAAAGAATAGGATGTCCTACGCGAGTACATGAGAAATAACACTATATCTGTTAATTATATAACTTGTATCCCGCATTCTTACCAGTTTTACCCCCTGTATGTTTTATCTCTAATTTGAAATCCATTGTTTGCTGTGTAAGGAGACAACCTGCAATAATTTCTCCCACAGAAAGTTCAGCACAGAGGGGAATGCCTGCTCCTTATTCATTTTTTTTAGCTCCCACAGAAAGGCTGCAGCTACATGGAGGACATTTTACAGCAAAGCTCAGCTGTCTTGATCAGAATCTAGCTCTGATGCGAGATAAACACTGCTTACAGAGTTCTGCACCTTGATTTTCTGTCTGATTCTATCTGTTCTTTCCCCTCTCCATAGAGGATAATGTGCTTCATAAATACAGTGGATATTCTATGCTGTTCATTGACTACAAGTTTCCTTGCTCCTGATTATTATGTTTTCTTTATTTCAATAATATAGTTTATTTCCAGATTCTGGATTGCTCTATGGGCACAAGTTTCTCACCTTCGCTGGCCAACCTCTAGATGGCGTGGTGGGAGGAAACTATTTTATATCTGCCAACCAATCCATCCCGCCATAAGATTATATAGTATGGCAGATACATTGACGACCTATTGTTGATATAGCAGGGACATGGTAACCCGTCTATATCGTCACTATTTACCACCTTCCTTAATAAGAACATCCTAAATTCATGGTTTACAGTAGGTTTTTTGGTTCAGACACACTTGATGTTTTCCTTTCAGGTAATTCAAAATACAAGTGCATCAATACTATACTGTATAGAAAACCTCCTTGTGGAAATTCAGTTCTCCATGCCGCAAGTTGTCATCCACAACATGTAATCTAAAATCTCACTGTGAGTGAGTACATCAGATGTGGTCAGGCTTGTTCTGATGACCTCTCTTTCAGGGATGAATGTACCAACATCTACAGCAGACTCAATACTATTGGTTATAATAAATCATTCCTCGCATGAGCCCAAAATATAGCCACATTAAAATCGCGTCAACAACTGATATTTCATCCAGGAATACGAACAATGATTTCCCAGACAAAATCACCTTTGTCACCTCTTTCATTACTGTTTATGAAGCAAAACCCATTTTCAATAAAAATATGCCCTTACTTCATCAATACAACAAAGCAAAGCAAAATCAATGGGTGACATATTATCTCTCAGCCTTTATCATGAACATGGTTTTTCAGTGCAATCTATGTTACCACGAAAAGTAAATTTTAAGCATGGCCTTCCAAAATGCAGTTGATGCAAATATACAGTACAGACCAAAAGGTTGGACACACCTTCTCATTTAAAGATTTGTCTGTATTTTCATGACTATGAAAATTGTACATTCACACTGAAGGCATCAAAACTATGAAATAACACATGTGGAATTATATACTTAACAAAAAGGTGTGTAACAACTGAAATTATATCTTATATTCTAGGTTCTTCAAAGTAGCCATCTTTTGCTTTGATGACTGCTTTGTACACTCTTGGCATTCTCTTGATGAGCTTCAAGAGGTACTCACCGGAAATGGTTTTCACTTCATGGGTGTGCCCTGTCAGGTTTATTAAGTGGGATTTCTGGTCTTATAAATGGGGTTGGGACCATCAGTTGTGTTGTGCAGAAGTCTGGTGGATATACAGCTGATAGTCCTACTGAATAGACTGTTAGAATTTGTATTATAGCAAGAAAAAAGGAGCTAAGTAAAGAAAAACAAGTGGCAATCATTACTTTAAGAAATGAAGGTCAGTCAGTCCGAAAAATTGGGAAAACTTTGAAAGTGTCCCCAAGTGCAGTTGCAAAAACCATCAAGCGCTACAAAGAAACTGGCACACATGAGGACCGCCCCAGGAGAGGAAGACCAAGAGTCACCTCTGCTTCTGAGGATAAGATTTTGTCCGAGTCACCAGCCTCAGAAATCGCAGGTTTACAGCAGCTCAGATTAGAGACCAGGTCAATGCCAGTTCTAGCAGCTGTGGTGTAATGACCCCTGATGCAGCTAGGGGGCACTGTGTATGGCCCTCGGGATATGCATGGAGGCATGTGATGGATGGACGTTATGTATCACAGAGGTGGGTGGCCCTGTGATGGAAGCCTGGATATGTTTTGGTTCAGCAGATCTACTGCTGAGTTGTACTATATATTGGGTGGCTTCCAGGTGACTAGGAGAGCTGGGCGGGTCCAGTCACCTACAAACCCACCCAAGGGGCTTGTGTCTAAATACCTGGGATAAAACCTGCATGTAATGGTGTAGCTGAAGGACCTGTGGTGAGGTCATGACCATGTGACATAACCGTGTGATTCCTGACCTCACCTGTGGGTGGAGTTACACCTATGTAATGGAGTGTGTTTTGCACCTGAGAGAGAGTGTGTGGGAGTCTACCAGTGTGGACAGGCTTCCATGTGTCCAAGGCGGGACATTACAGAGAGGTCTCTGTGACTGAAGAGCGAGGCTCCAGGCAGGAGCTGAAGCATTGAAGAGTGTATTGTATGTTACCATATGGTTTATGATGCAATAAACCTAAAGACTTTTTGCATAAGAAAGTGTCTCTTGAATTACCTCTGAAGCAGCCGAGTGAGTGAAACCTTACAATTGGTGGATGGAATGCTGGCAGCGGCCCAAGGAGCACATGTTCCAGGACTGGGAATCAGGAACCAGAGGAGGAACGGACGGTCTGTGAAAACCGTGAGTGTGACCAGTGGTCACGAATAAACTGTGTTGATGTTTATGGGGTGCCTCTGATATGAGGTATCTGAAGAAACTGTTAAGCAGTGGTGACAGACAGGAGTCTGTGTTATGTGACCGGGGTCATTGAGAAGTAAGCAAAAAGCATGCTGAGAGGATACCTCAGAGGAGGTGTCCGGAAACCTGCGTGGCCAACAGGTAACAGACAGGAGTCTGTGGTGTACTGACGGGTCAGTGAGACTGTTTTTTCCTTTGTGGGATGCCTCTCTGAGAGAGGAGGTGTCCGGAAATCTCTGTGGCCAAGAGTGACAGACAGGAGTCTGTGGTGTGCTGACGGGTCAGTGAGAAAGACTGTATTTTTGTGTTTGTTGGGTACCTCTGAGGCTGAGGTCTCCAGGAACCTGTGTGGCTGACGCCAACAGGGGACGGTCTTGACAACCGTGCTAGGCTGGTCGGGATCAGTGAGAAGAATCAGTGAGAAACTATTTTTTTTTTTTGTTTTTTTTTCTTTTTCTGGAACACGTGTGAGGTGTTTGCTGTGGCTCGGAGGAGTCATGAAGGTGACAAGCGTCTGGCTGTGACTCGTGGGATCACGAAGGTGACAAGCGGCAAGACAGCACAGCGTGCAGAGACTTATGGTAGCAGGAGCTACAGTGACTTGCAGCAAGAGGTTCTGCAGCAGCAAGAGCTGCAGTGGCAGCAGCGGCTTGTGCGCGGCAGCCGGAGGTGCTGGCGGGTGGTGACAGTACCAGCAGGAGCTGGGGAGGTACCATAAGGACATCAGGTCCAGAGTGGGTGACCTCTTAAAGTGACGGTACCAGCCCTGAGAGACATAAGGGTCTGTGCGGACTGGGGCCTGTAAGAGCCGTGATGTGTACCCCAGTGTTGGGTGGTGTCCCTAGAGGGGGAGGAGTCCCAAAAGGGGGGCGGCAACCCAAAATTGGGATGGTGGCCCGGAAGGGGGCGGCAAATCACAAGGGGGTGGTGTCCCAAAAAGGGGTGGCACCGGTTTCCTCAGTGGACATATCTGAGAAACAGCGGTGTGGGTGTTATACGTATTCCGCATGTGGCATAGACTTCCCGTTTGATAACAGCCCACAGGTGTGTACGGTAATGTTACATAGGGAAGGAGTCTCTGGACAGTTGGACTCAAAGAGTCAGCTGACTCTGAAAGGAACTCCGCTAGTTCTCTGTCTGACCGAGAAAAAGGTCCAGGTGTGCTGCATCCACGGGCTCATTGTGGACTATTTGGTAGACAGGATGAAGCTTGAGATGTCCACAAGTGTCGAGGATCAAGATGGCGGTATACCACCGAACATATTGTACCCTATGAGAGGGAACGGGACTTTGTATTTTTTGAAAATGCATGGGAGGTTGATGAAGTGTGGGGTTGCTCAGAGGAGAGACGGAATGACCCTAAGGGAGCCCCATCACAGCAGGCGGCTGTAGTGGTTCCTTGTCGTGTGAAGTGTGAAAAGGAGGTAACCCCTAATAGCGATAGTCCCGAGCCCCAGGTGACCAGAAGAAAGTGTGGGTCAGACCAACTCGGGGACTTGGAGGTGACGAGACGTGTGACCGTGGGAAACGGTTTTAGCTCTAGCGCAGGGGTCTGACACCTGTCTAGGTGGGGACGTGCTGTTCCAGGATGACAGGGGAGTTCCTTTACAGCAGGAGGGAGGCCTCTCTACTGTTGGGGTGGCAGACATTGGGACAGTGACACCTCCCAAAACTGATGAGTCAGACGGTGACACAGGAGGAAAGGATGCGTCTGCCCGACTGACTGACATGATGTACTCTGAAATGTATGACAACAGAACCCATGACGATGTGGTAGTTAAGACCTCTAGAACGGACACCCGGTTAGAGGGTAACGGGAGGGGCCCCGAGAGTGACTCCTGTGCAGACTGTGACTCGACCGCAAGGGAAAGCGAGTGCAGTAACGTGGAGCCGAGTAAAAATGGCCGATCTTCCTCTCGCCGCAGGGGCCGTGGAAAGGCGGGACAGGCTACATCCTCTAAGAAGCAAAATGATGAGGAAGAGTCAGGGTCAGGTACCGGTCAGGTGACTGTCCTTAATGAGGAGATAGAGCTGTGTAAAGAAACAGTGAAAGAGGCAGTCGAGCAGGAAAGGGTCCTGAGACGAATGATTGAGCACAAAGTGGAGGAGCTGGAGAAGGAAGTCTCTAAGCTCAGAAATCATCTGTCAGCGTGAAAGAGTATGAACAAGGCTCTATGGAAAGAGACGGAGGTGCTCAGAGAGGCCCAAGAGAAACATCAGCAGGAGTGTCGCTGCTTGGCAGAAGAGCGAGATAGAGTTCTCTGATAGCTCAAGATAGAGGAGGAGACTAGTGCCCAGCTCCAGAAATCTACGGGAGAAGAAATCCAGCAGGAGAAGTGCCATGCAGAAGGTCACACAAAGGAGATCGAGGTCTTGGAAAACCGTACTAACGCTCAGGACGAGGAGGTCCAACAGTCTGTCCAAGAAGGTGACGGGTCGGTTTTCAAGTGTATAATAGAGGTACCCGAAGACATGCAAGAAGCTTGTGCCAGTGAGGATGTGCATGAGGCTTTAGAAAAGCAGTAGAAGCATGCAGTGTGAACTGGGTGCCAGAGATGAAACAGTTGGTCATACTGTCGACTAGGGAAGTCACAATGAAGCGGGTGGCTATCCTGAGGGACATGCACCTACATTGTCTCCGCACAAAGCAAATGATCCTGTTGAGAAATCACGAAGCCACTCGACGTCTGGAGCAAGTAAGAAAGACTCAAAATCAGCTTGGCTTGATGGAAGACATCGTTCAAGTGCCCAGAGGTCTGGTGAAGAAGGTCATCGGAAGACTCTGGAAAGTGATGCAGGAGATGGTAAATAAGTCCGGTGTGACGAGAGTCAGGATTCTGGCTGATGACGAAGTCCAGGTCAAGGGTGAAGATGGGATGGTCCCATTCCTCGTTGTCGGATCCAGGGAGAGCCTTGGGAATATCCGGATGCTCCTGGAGTATCGTGTGTCATACTTGAGAGAAGTAGAGCAGCTACGACTGGAGAGGGAGCAGGTTAACAGAAACCTACGGGAAATGGAAAGAAGATGGTCGCCACCTTCAACCGTGGTATTGAGAGGCAAAGAGGTTCGCTTAAGACGAGAAGTCCTCAAGCTGGAGATAATACAGGAAATAGTGATGCCTCAGTTAGCTCAGTGATGAGTGACCTAAGCAGGAGAACCTGTAGTGGACGAAATGAAAAGGACTCAGACCAGACAGGACGTATAGGTGCAAGTGAAATGCGACGCCGTACTGACCGCTGGGGATGCGGGTGGTCTGACGGGGGGCCTCGTCAGCAACAGATGTGACAGAGTCGGAGGACAGACGCCTACCAAAGAGATTAGTAGCAGGGTCCGACTTAGAGAGACGGTTTGACTGGCAGAGACGACCGAGAAGGATCTCTGGTCGGGTAAAAAGTGTTCAACCCCACAAGTTTGAACAGAGGGGGGAGGTATGTGGTGTAATGACCCCTGATGCAGCTAGGGGGCACTGTGTATGGCCCTCGGGATATGCATGGAGGCATGTGATGGATGGACGTTATGTATCACAGAGGTGGGTGGCCCTGTGATGGAAGCCTGGATATGTTTTGGTTCAGCAGATCTACTGCTGAGTTGTACTATATATTGGGAGGCTTCCAGGTGACTAGGAGAGCTGGGCGGGTCCAGTCACCTACAAACCCACCCAAGGGGCTTGTGTCTAAATGCCTGGGATAAAACCTGCATGTAATGGTGTAGCTGAAGGACCTGTGGTGAGGTCATGACCATGTGACATAACCATGTGATTCCTGACCTCACCTGTGGGTGGAGTTTCACCTATGTAATGGAGTGTGTTTTGCACCTGAGAGTGTGTGGGAGTCTGCCAGTGTGGACAGGCTTCCATGTGTCCAAGGCGGGACATTACAGAGAGGTCTCTGTGACTGAAGAGCGAGGCTCCAGGCAGGAGCTGAAGCATTGAAGAGTGTATTGTATGTTACCATATGGTTTATGATGCAATAAACCTAAAGACTTTTTGCATAAGAAAGTGTCTCTTGAATTACCTCTGAAGCAGCCGAGTGAGTGAAACCTTACACAGCAGACACATCTCTACAACAACTGTTAAGAGACTTTGTGCAGAAGGCCTTCATGTTAAAATAGCTGCTAGGAAACCACTGCTAAGGACAGGCAACAAGCAGAAGATACTTGTTTGGGCTAAAGAACACAAGGAATGGACATTAGACCAATGGAAATCTGTGCTTTGGTCTGATGAGTCCAAATTTGAGATCTTTGGTTCCAACCACCGTGTCTTTGTGCGACGCAGAAAAGGTGAACGGATGGACTCTACATGCCTGGTTCCCACCGTGAAGCATGGAGGAGTAGGTGTGATGGTGTGGGGGTGCTTTTCTGGTGACACTGTTGGGGATTTATTCAAAATTGAAGGCATATTGAACCAGCATGGCTACCACAGCATCCTGCAGCGGCATGCTATTCCATCCGATTTGCGTTTAGTTGGCCCATCATTTATTTTTCAACAGGACAATGACCCCAAACACACCTCCAGGCTGTGTAAGGGCTATTTGACCAAGAAGGAGAGTGATGGGAGAGTGATGACCTGGCCTCCACAGTCACCAGACCTGAACCCAATCGAGATGGTTTGGGGTGAGCTGGACCGCAGAGTGAAGGCAAAAGGGCCAACAAGTGCGAAGCATCTCTGGGAAATCCTTCAAGATTGTTGGAAGACCATTTCCGGTGACTACCTCTTGAAGCTCATCAAGAGAATGCCAAGAGTGTGCAAAGCAGTCATCAAAGCAAAAGGTGGCTACTTTGAACAACCTAGAATATAAGATATAATTTCAGTTGTTACACACTTTTTTGTTAAGTATATAATTCCACATGTGTTAATTCATAGTTTTGATGCCTTCAGTGTGAATGTACAATTTTCATAGTCATGAAAATACAGAAAAATCTTTAAATGAGAAGGTGTGTCCAATCTTTTGGTCTGTACTGTATGTCTAAAATATCTCAATTTTAATCACATAGTTCTTCTACTACAGTATTTTTCGGACTATAAGACGCACCCAAGTTTTAGAGGTGGAAAATAGGGAAAAATATGTTTGAAGCAAAAAATGTGGTAAAATATTTAATAACATAAATAACATACTATTATATGTGGTGTTATTATATATAATAGTATGTTATTACGTTGGAAGCTACAGGTAGAAGATGGTGCTGCGGGACCAGTGTGGTGTCTGTAAAGTACTATGTGAAGACGCTGGAGGGTGAGTATAAGGCCAGGGTCACACATGCGAGAAATTTGCACGATTTTCACGCGAGTCTCTTGCATGAACACCCGGCACTACCGCCGGCACTCAGACTGGAGCATGCGGCTGCATAGAATTACATGTAGCCGCACGCTCCGGTCCGAGTGCCAGCGGCAGTGCCAGGTGGTCATGCAAGAGACTCGCATGAAAATCGTGCAAATTTCTCGCATGTGTGACCCCGGCCTAGGAATGGGGGCATAGGGCTTATATTTAAAGCCACACTCCAGCACTGAATAATAACACTGGAGTGCTACTTTAAGATCCCATGGGAGAACTATAACTCTCAGCATGTCCTGCAGATCCTATGGCATGCTGGGAGTTATAGTCCACCACAGGATGGCAGAGTGCTTTATGTGCTGTAATTACTAACCTTTTAATTAATTCTTTCTTGTACAGTGTGTCTGCAGGACCTGTGATATATGAAGTAAAACTAGGCACTCAACTTAATGCTCAAAAGGAAAATTTAATTATGATCCAAGAAGGATGGTTTTCAATGTGTATGGCAAAACGTTTCGGCTGTTACATAGCCTTCATCAGTTGCCAGTTGCATACATATGATGGAAAACCTGACAAATATATAGGAATAAACTGAAATCGATAAAGTTCACAAAAAGAAAGTATATACAAGTATTATAGCGCCTTATTGGTGTTAATAAAGTAAAGTGCATACCCTTATAATGAAATTGATACGTCAGTAGATAGGGTGCAAGTCCAGTTAGGGTAAACTGCCTGTGAATGATTGATCTATGTTAAACATACCGAGAGCGAGCAGACTTATACATATAAGTGACTTTATTAACACCAATAAGGCGCTACGTTCACCTGTGCTTCTATTCAACCATATGTGTTTACATTTCCCAGGTGTCCTGTCTCTGTACTTGTTCTATCATATATGTTATATGAATGATTTCCTACCATAACGGTATGTTCTTTTTTTTTCAACATCTATGAGTCTTTTGGATTGTACCAAGTAATATTATTCCATTCCCCTTTATCCCATGTAATCTTATCACCATATCACATCGATATAATACTTGTATATACTTTCTTTTTGTGAACTTTATCGATTTCAGTTTATTCCTATATATTTGTCAGGTTTTCCATCATATGTATGCAACTGGCAACTGATGAAGGCTATGTAACAGCCGAAACGTTTTGCCATACACATTGAAAACCATCCTTCTTGGATCATAATTAAATTTTCCTTTTGAGCATTAAGTTGAGTGCCTAGTTTTACTTCATATATTTCTAATTCTGGTTTGGGAACCTAACTTGGCACCATTATATCCAGCTGTGCACACGCCTTATATATCCATATACTGCAGGACCTGTGATGACATCATGTAGAGGCAGGGCTTTGTGTGGTCATGTGATGCTCCAGCCCGCCCTCTTCATGACCTCATCACAGCTCCTCCACAGGAGCATTCAGCATGGCATCAGCACAGCCCCCAGGCTGTCAGGTATGCGATGCCTCCTTCTACTTGGGACATAGATCTCCCCAGCTGCTGCAGGAATCTAGCGCTGGGGAAACCATGTGGTTCTGTCATTTGCTGTTCCCCACTCACTGCTCAGCTGACAGGTGGGTGGGGAAGCGGCTAATGAATATTCACTGCACTTTAAGTATCGGGACCAGTGGTTTCCCCAGCATTGGCTTCCTGCAGCAAGGGGATATTTTCCAGCAAAACCACTAAAGGAGATTCAAGGTCTCCAAAAATTCAATATAAACAGCAAAAAAAAAGCACAACTCACCTTCCCAGATCTCAGAACAAATGCACTACAGGATGCAGCCAGCCCATTAAGCAAGATATTAGCAGCACAGGTGCAAAATACCAGATTAAACAGCCACTCTCCACATACCCATCTAAGGAGGGGGTGACTGCCCAGTATACAATTGCACAATAGAAGCCCGCATAGGATGCCGTTCACACAAGGATACTGCACAGTGTCGGGTTCACAGCCTATTAATCACGCCCCTACTATTCGAATAGGCGGGCTGGCCAGTACACTCTCAAATCGCACCAGTGTGAACACTCCTCATGCGAGACCAGATGTGCCTGGGCCTGGCTGCACCCCGAAAAATTAAGTTCAAAAAATACAAAAATAGTGGGGTATTAGTTAATATTTTGGCCAAAATACGTAAGCTTGTAACCTGCGCCAAAGGTCCCCACACTTACAAGTCCTACTCTACACTATCCAGCAAAACCACTAAAGGAGACTCAAGGCCTCCAAAAATTCAATATAAACAGCAAAAAAAAGGCAGCAACACTCACCTGCCCAGATCTCAGAACAAATGCACTACAGGATGCAGCCAGCCCATTAAGCAAGATATTAGCAGCACAGGTGCAAAATACCAGATTAAACAGCCACTCTCCACATACCCATCCAAGGAGGGGGTGACTGCCCAGTATACAATTGCACAATAGAAGCCCACATAGGATGCTGTTCACACAAGGATACTGCAGGATATAAAGTTGGCTTTATGTGCAAACTCCCTACAGCCAACACTTCCAAGTCTCCACCATGATGATGATTCTCCATCTTCTCCTCATCCCATCCACGTAGGTGACAGGACAAAGCTTGTGTGGGTACTAGCCTCTTTTGCTAGCAACCAGCTCCTGTTCCTCCTCCTCAACCTCCTGATTGTTACCCAATCCATGCTGAGAACAAGAGATGAGGCTCGGCTAGGTAGTTCACATGCAAATCTTCATGTTTAATTGGCAGCAGAGACTGTTTAAGTATGCACAGAAGCGGGATTGTTGCGCTGCTTAAGGCATCACCACTTACCATCTTTGTGGAGTCCTCAAAGTCTTGGAGAAACACACAAATGTCAGACATGCATGCCCACTCTTCAGATGTTAAGTGCAGATGCTGACCAGAATACCGACAGGCATTTTGGAGCTGGTATTCAACTACTGGCCACTAGTGCTGACAAAGGCTTGCCAGGATATGCAGTGTGGAGTTCCAGCGTGTGGTCAAGTCACACACCAGTAGGTGAGCTCGCACTTGCATGCGTTGCTGCAGCACTGCCAGAGCGGTGCAGCTGTAGCTGACTTGTGGAAATGGGCGCTGATGCGGCATACCTTGACCAGAAGCTCTGGGTAGGTTTTCAAATACAGCTAAACTATCAGTTTGAGCTGTGACCCATCATTGCCTTTAAACTCGCATGAAAGCATCAATTCTTGCACAAAGCTTTTAACCCTTCATCCCTAAGCCTGGTTTCACCTTCATGATCAGGCCAAATTTTGCAATTCTGACCAGTGTCACTTTATGAGGTTATAACTCTGGAACACTTCAATGGATCCTGGTGTTTCTGAGATTGTTTTTTGCAACATATTGTACTTCATAATAGTGGTAACATTTGTCCGACACAATTTGTGTTTATCTGTGAAAAAAAATTGGAAATTTGGCGAAAACGTGGAAAATTTGTTTTTATACCCTTAAACCAGAGTTATATCACACAACATAGTTAATAAATGTCTACGTGACATCAGCACAATTTTTGAAATATAATTTTTTTTTTTGTTAGGAAGTTAGAAGGATTAAAAGTTGACCAGCGATTTCTCATTTTTCCAACAAAATTTACCAAACCATTTTTTTTAGGCACATTTGAAGTCACTTTGAGGGGTCTATATGACAGAAATGCCCAAAAGTGACACCATTCTAAAAACTGCACCCCTCAAAAGTCCTCAAAACCACATGCACAAAGTTTATTAAACCTTTAGGTGCTTCACAGGAATTAATGCATTGTGGAAGGAAAAAAAAAAAAGAACGTAACTTTTTTCACAGAAATTTTAGTTTAGACCCACATTTTTTTTATTTTCACAAAGGTAACAGGAGAAAATGGACCCCAAAATTTGTTGTGCAATTTCTCCTGAGCATGCCGATACCCCACCTGTGGGGGGAAAGTCTAAGTTACTTACCGTTAACGGTATTTTTCGAAGTCCATGACAGCACTACAGAGAGAGGGGATCCGCCCCTTAGGAACAGGAAACCTACAGATATAAAAGGACGGCACCTCTCCCACACATCAGTTGGATTACAGAGCATAAGAGGACAACCAAGGTTAAATGGTATACAGCAAAAAATTTTATGCATCACACAGTAACCTTAATCAATCGTTTATTACATGTGGACTATATAAGAGGAAGAAGTGCACATAGAACCCGGGTGGGAATGTAAGGGTGCTGTCATGGACTTCGAAAAATACCGTTAACGGTAAGTAACTTAGACTTTATTCGAACGTCCATGACAGCACTACAGAGAGAATTACAGAGAGTAATAACTACTTAGGGAGGGACTACTGCCTGCAGCACCTTTACTCCGAAAGAAAGATCTGAGGAAGCACCCAAATCTAACCTATAATGAGTGTAAAACGTGTGTGGAGAAGACCATGTAGCTGCCTTACATATTTGGTCAATGGAGACTTCTGCCCTCTCTGCCCATGAAGTTGCCATGGCTCGGGTGGAATGCGCCCTTATCCTTTCAGGTGCCGGCTTGCCCTTTGAGGTGTATGCCAGAGAAATTGCTTCCCTAATCCATCTGGCCAATGAGCTTTTTGTTATTCTACAGCCTTTGTTAATTCCCTGAAAAGAAACAAACAATGCACTGTCCCTTTTCCAGGGATCAGTGACTGCCAAATATTGCAGTAGACATCTTCTGACATCTAACGAATGAAGTTTTATTTCCTTTTGATTAGATGGATTAGGGATGAAAGAGGGGAGAACAATTTCCTGCGTTCTGTGGAAAACGGAAGACACCTTAGGTAGGTATGCCGGATCGGGTTTAAGTATTATTCTGTCATTCGGACCCGAGTGTAGGGAGATAGTCTAGATAGAGCCTGGATATCACTTACCCTCCTAGCCGAAGTTAATGCTACTAAAAAAGCGGTTTTGAGGGAAAGAGTTTTTATTGATGCTGCTGATATAGGTTCAAAAGGGGGCTCTGTTAAAGCAGTGAGAACAAGGTTCAAGTCCCATGGCATGATTCTCACCTTTGCTATGGGTCTCGACCTACCTGCAGCTTTAATGAATCTACTGACCCAGTAATTATTTGCAATGTTGCAACTGAAGAGTGCCCCCAAGGCTGAAACTTGCACCTTAAGGGTGCTTGTGGAGAGGCCTAAGTCTAGACCCTTTTGTAGGAATTCTAGAATCTGGGATATTGGTGTTGGGTCCCCTGCCACCACCCCCGAGCTTTGGAGAAATTTTTTCCAAATCCTAGCGTAGATTCTAGTTGTAACCTCTTTTCTGCTTTTAAGGAGAGTATTAATTACATTAGCAGAAAACCCCTTATCTCTCAGCAGCGACCGTTCAAAATCCACGCCGTCAGGTGGAGGCCCGCTACCCGAGGATGGTAGACTGGACCCTGGGAGAGTAGATCGGGAATATCCGGCAGGACCCACGGGTCGGCTATCGACATGTTTCTGAGGCATGAAAACCATGCCCTCCTGGGCCAAAAAGGAGCAACTACTATTACCCTTGCCCTGTCCTTCCTCAATACTAGAGGGAGTAATGACAAGGGCGGGAAGGCGTAGGCTAGATTGAAATCCCATTTTAATAGAAGAGCGTCCACTTGCAGAGGGCGTTCTTTGGGGTTCAGAGAGCAGAACTGTGTCACTTTCCTGTTGCTTTTGGTAGCAAAGAGATCTATCTCCGGTTGGCCCCATTTCTGCACAATCAGGTTGAAGATGGAAGTCTTTAACGACCACTCTCCTTGACTCAGGAGATTGCGGCTTAAGAAGTCCGCCTTGGTATTTTCTTCTCCTATTATGTGTAGAGCCGTTAGAGAAAGAAAGTGTTGTTCTGCTATCTGGAGTAGGCGCCTTGCCACTTCCATGAGAGGACCGGAACGAGTACCACCCTGGTGGTTAATGTAAGCGACTGTGACACGATTGTCGGAGAGCACTCGAACGTGGTGACCCTGTAGATAGACAAGGAGCTTTTTAATCGCTAGCTCTACCGCTGTCAACTCCTTCATATTAGAAGACATTTGAATTTGATCCTGCTCCCATAAACTCTGAACCATAACGTCCCCCATATGAGCCCCCCACCCAGAGGGACTAGCATCTGTTGTGACTATTCGGGATATTTCATATTCCCAGGGAACCCCCTTAGACAGGTTCGTCTCCTCCTTCCACCAATCTAGGGATTTTATAGTAGCCTGGGACAAGGATAGCTGGCCTTCCAGGTAACCACCCAGCAGATTTTGATACCACAAGACCTCAGCTTGCAGCGTCCTTGTGTGAAATTGAGCCCACCGAACCGCGGGAATACAGGACGAGAGGGAGCCCAAAAGAGACATGGCCTTCCTAAGCGACATGGAGGGGTTATTGGAAGCGTTTAGGATTTGGTACCGTAAGCGAATTAACTTGTCTGACGGTAAACTACAGTTCTGGTTCTCTGAATCCAGAATTAGCCCTAGAAACTGTTGGACCCTCATCGGATTCAAACGAGACTTTTTGGTATTTATTAGCCATCCCAGTCGCTCTAAGGCAGACATTGCTTTTTGTAATTGCTCCAAGCAATGCTCTGTCGATTCTCCGATGATAAGAAAGTCGTCGAGGTAGGGGACTATGAGCATATTGGATTCACGTAAGTGGGCCATGACTTCCGACATAACCTTAGTGAACACTTGTGGGGCAACCGCCAAGCCAAAGGGAAGGGCGCTATATTGAAAATGTCGCAGCGATTCCCCCATCCATCGAATGGAATGGAGGATTTTTTAGAAGCCTTCGCCACTGCAGCATCCAGCTTCGGGGCCTTATCCCATCTACCCGTCAGGGGATCTTCAAAGGGATATCTCCGCTTAAATGCTTGGGGTAAGGAGCCTCTTTTTTCAGGCTTCTTCCACTCTCTGTCTATGAGGCCTTGGATGCTACTGTTTAGTGGAAAGGATCTCCGTTTTTTTGGATCTAAACCACCAAACATCAGCTCCTGAACTGAAAGTTCTGGTTTCGCCTCCTCTACCCCCATGGTGGACCTAACTGACTTGACAAATTTGTCCATCTGGTCCAAGGGAAAACAAAAACGGGTAGCGTCTTCCATAGAAGACGAGGAGGAAGCCGAAGAGGAAGGCGAGGAGGGTCCTGAGACAACTTCACCCCTGCCATGGGCGGCCGGAGAATCTGAATCAGATAAAACCGGTACAGTTCTACGCCTGGAAGATTCTCCGTGTCTTGAGGACGCTCTCATTTCTGCTCTTATTATTTCCCTCAGGCTTTCGGTGAAATCTGGAGTCTCTTCCGTTATCTAAAAAGGGAAGGGGCATAGGGGGGAGGGTTACTATCTCATCCAGGCCCCTGCCCTTCCCCTTAAAATGCCCTACCGTTCGTTGCATGCACGGCTGGCATAACCTTTTAGGGCAAGCGTCAGGCAGAGGGCAAGCACAAAAGGCACATTCCTGTGCTTGCTTTTCACCGAACATTTCTTCCCCTAGTAATAGACACAGAATGGGGAAAAACATGCATTACTGGGTGTTCTATTAGACGATCTCTTACCCAGACCATGCAGCAGTAGGTACCGGATCACGGGGAGGGGTCTTTTTCCCAGCTGAGGAACTTCTGCGGCTGGCGTCCCTGGCCGAAGAGGAGCGCTCTGTCTGCTGCTGCTGCTGCTGGCTCTCCTGATGCACCGAGGAAGCTTCTGCAGTGTCCATTGCAAAATGGGGCAGAAGCGCATTTCCTCCTTCTCAGGCCTTTAAATACTCCCCGGATATCCGGGTCAGCAGGACTGGCCAGGGGTCCTCCCCCTCCCCGCCCCACAGCACCTCCCTGCCGCTCCCACAGTAGGCGCTGCCTCACCCATGGTGCAGCCGCCGAAATTTTCAAAAATGCCGGCCGGTGTCCCATATCCGGTTCCGGCCAGGAGACTCCGCCCCCTTATTCAGCGCTCCCACCGGAGATCCCGATACCGCCGCACCGATCAGGCCAGTAGCGTCTCCCGCCGCCTCGCCCAGCCCCGTCGCCGCAGCAGCGGAGCGCCATGAAAAACCTCCAAATTCCCCACCTCCCCGCCGCGCCGTCCATGGCAGAGACGCGCGGCGGGAAATTCAAAAAATCCCCCGCCGCGCCGTCCAAAGCAGAGACGCGTGGCGGGAAATTCAAAAAATCCCCCGCCGCGCCGTCCAAAGCAGAGACGCGCGGCGGGAAATTCAAAAAACCCCCACCGCGCCGTCCATAGCAGCGACGCTCGGCGGGAAATTCAAATTCAAAAATAAAAAAAAATTTTTTTTTTTTTTCATATGGCTGCACCACCAGCAGGCCCCCATGACAGGACCCCAGGAGAGAACAGGAAGCACCGGGACCAGGGAGCGGGGGAGAATACTTACCAACCGGCACTGGCTGGGAGACAGGGATCCACTGGATACTGCTCCACCTGCTCCGCACACTGCCGTGGAATCCCACCCGGACCCACCGTGGCGCTTCCAGGAGCTCCGCACCGGTCGAGGTAGATCCCCCCCGCTACCTGGGTCGACCGGCCGGCCTGGGTCCTCCTGAAGATCTTCATCTGTAGGAAACCAGTCCTTTAGGAACAGGAAACCAACTGATGTGTGGGAGAGGTGCCGCCCTTTTGTATCTGTAGGTTTCCTGTTCCTAAGGGGCGGATCCCCTCTCTCTGTAGTGCTGTCATGGACGTTCGAATAAATTACTGTTTGGGCTCATGGCATGGCTCGGAAGGGAAGTAGCACCATTTGACTTTTTGAATGCAAAATTTGCTGGATTAATTAGCGGACACCATGTCACATTTGGAGAGCCCCTGATGTGCCTAAACAGTGGCCATCTTAACCATAAGTGACCCAATTTTGGAAACTAGACCATTCAAGGAACTTATCTAGATGGGTGGTGAGCACTTTGAACCCCCAGGTACTTCAAATAAATTTATAACTGTGAGCAGTAAAAACCATAAAAAATCACATTTTTTTCAACAAAGAGTACAAGAGTAACAGGAGAAATTGCACCATACAATTTTGCAATTTCTCCAGAGTACACAGATACCCCAAATGTTATCAAAAACTACTTTTGAGGCACAATGCAAAGCTCAGAAGGGAAGACGCTCCATGTTGGAGTTCAGATTTTGCTGGAATGCTTTGAGGGTGCCATGTCACATTAATAGAGCTTCTGAGTTGCCTGATCAGCAGAAACCCCCCACCCACTAAATGATGTCATTTTACAAACTACACCGCTCAATGAACTCATCTAGGGGTGCAGTGAGCATTGTTGCCACCACATGTGCATCACACAATTTTATACCATTGGGCAGTGAAGAAAGAATAATTACATTTTTACAGCTAAAACGTTGTTTTAACTCCAACTTTTTATAAAGGGTAAAAGGAAAAAATGGATCTCTCAGTTTGTCGTGCAATTTCTCCTGAGCATGCCAAAACCCTGCAAGTAATCGGGAACTATTTTTAAGGCACAGTGCAAAATTCCGAAGGGAAGGAGCACCATCATTTAGTGCAGATTTTACTGGTATGTTTTGCCAATGCCATGACCCACTGGGAGACCCCTGAGGTGCCAAAACAGCAGAACCCCCCATAAGTGACCACATTTTACAAACTACACCTCACAATGAATTCATCTAAGGGTGCAGTGATTATATTGACACCACGGTGTGTCACAGAATTTTAGACGATTGGGCAATGAAGAAAAAATCAATTACATTTTTACAATCAAAATTTTGTTATAGCCAAAGATTTTATATTTTTCACACTGAGAAATGAGTGAAAATAGCACCAAAATTTGTCACACAATTTCTTCTGAATGTGGAAATACTCCATATGTGGCTGTACAGTACTGCTTAGCCACACATCGAGACTCGGGAGGGACGGGAGCGCTGTTTGCCTCCTGAAGCACAGATTTTCCTAGAACAATATGCAGACTCCATATACATTTTATATCCCCTAAGTGCTAGAAGAGCAAAATATGCACTCAAGTGACCCCATTTTGGAATTTATACCACTTTGGGGATGTATCTAAAGGTGTAGTGATGACTTTGACGAAATGGGTGGATGCTGCTGAGTGAAAATTGCAAATCTGCTATTGTAGTGCCCAGTATATTAAAGTGATCAGTATGTTATGCCCAGCTCATGCTTCTGGAGACACACACCCGTAAATTAGGTGGGCTCTCATCGCTACAGAAATGGCAAACATGTAAACGCTAAATGTAGTTTAGGCACACTGTGGGGCTCAGAAGGGGTGGGCTTTTAGATATGGGAGTGGAGAATTTGCAGATTTCTTTGAGGGAGGTTGAGGAGCCGTAGAGCTTTTCCATAGACTTTGTGCTCCCAGTAACGTGGAAGCCCCCTATATATCCATTAACAGATGATAGACCTTGCTTTTTTGTGGATTGAGTTGAAACTTTTATTGGGAACATTTTACGTAACATTTTGGATCACTTTTATCCAGCACTCTACGCTGAGCACTTACATTGGGGTTTCCATCTAAATCTAAAGTGACGTGATTCAGATAAAACCCTTGTGGGATACATTCACTAAAATGAGGCAGCAGAGTTACTATGGACCCAGTCTAGCCTCTGTTAAGCGTTGTCCTTCTTTTCAGAGGTGCACAAAACTATGGCTGACTGCGCTTTTATGCACGCCTAAAAAGATGGACACCGCCGGATTATAGACCAGACAGCGTCCACAGTGCCTCATTATAGGGAATCTTCCACCAGGAGTTCCTTCTGAATCACGTGTTTCAGTGATTTACTGAAGACCCACCTGTTCCGACAAGCCTACAGCCTACAATGATCCTCAGTCTACTGAACCATCGCACGACCAGCTCTACCCTTTCCTAGTGTATCCTCACCCATCCCTGTAGACTGTGAGCCCTCGCTCCTTCTGTACTTGTGTGTCCTCTCTCCTTCTGTACTTGTGTGTCCCTTGTCTAGCACACGTTTATTGTACCTGTCTATATTTTCCCTTTTCATATGTAAAGCGCCATGGAATAAATGGCGCTATATAAATGTGTAATAATAATAATAAATTTACACGGAAACCCTGGGGTAAGTGCTCAACAAAGTGCGCAGGATAAATATGCGCCGAGCCTTAACATGATCTTGGGGAGGCAGAATGAACAAATCAACAGCAGGTGAAGAACTGGTGTTATTTACTTTTTACACCGTTCCTCGTGAGGAATCATAAGTGATTCGGCGACGATTCTTCGGGTCGGTGCGATTAGAGCGATATCATGTTTATATTTTTTTTATGTCTGGCTGCCGTTACATGCTAAAAGACGCTTTTATTTGCAAAAACTAGTTTTTTGCATCACCATATTTTGAGAGCTGACAGTCATGTGAAGGCTTGTTTGTCGTGGGACGATGTTTTTATTGATACCATTTTTGGGCACATGACTTTTTTTAATCACTTTCTATTCCGATTTTTGGGAGACAGAGTGAATAAAAACCATCAATTCAGGTTTTTTTTTATGCCGTTCCGCATGTGATAAAATATATGTATATATATTTATGTTTGGTATGAGGAAAAAGCATAGTTTTTTCCGTTTTTTTTTTTGGGAACAGTTTTATAGGTCGAAAGAGAAGGTCTTTTTTTTCATAAAATGTTTTATTTATCGGTAAATATATATTATTAATTTATAATTTATTTTTTTAAATATTTTTTTTAAATTTGTCCCACTATGAGACTTTGACTTTTACAGCTCTGATCGGTTATAAAGCATAGCAGTGCAGGAGCATTGCAATACTTCATAACCTGTGAGTGCTGCAGACACAAGTTAGTTAGAACATGTACTGTGTATGATCTAACTAACTTGCTAGAGCCAGATTTCAATATGACGACATCAGGTCACCATGGAAACGATCGACCCGCTTATGAGGACGTCACTCGGGCACCAGAGAGCAGAGGGAGTCCCCTCCCTGTATAATAAATGCTGCGATCGATATTGATTGCAGCATTTACTACCGGGAGCGGCGCTTGCATTGATCCGTTCAGTGAGTGTCGGGTTGTCAGCTGTCATGTCAGCTGAATACCCGGCGGCAATTGTGCACGTACAGCTCCTCTGCACTCAAAAACTCCCAATGTCGGTAAGTACTTATCAACCTGGAAGTATGGATACGTCCAAGGTCGTAAAGTGGTTAAAGGAAATCTCTCAGTAGGTTCCACCCTCCTATGCCATCTATATGGACATGTAGGTGATAAGAAGATGAATAAAATGATACCTTGATATCTGTGATCTGATGTCTTATTTCAGAGATATCCATGTTTTTCCTATATATACAGTACAGACCAAAAGTTTGGACACACCTCATTTAAAGATTTTTCTGTATTTTCATGACTATGAAAATTGTACATTCACACTGAAGGCATCAAAACTATGAATTAACACATGTGGAATTATATACTTAACAAAAAAGTGTGAAACAACTGAAAATATGTTTTATATTCTAGGTTCTTCAAAGTAGCCACCTTTTGCTTTGATGACTGCTTTGCACACTCTTGGCATTCTCTTGATGAGCTTCAAGAGGTAGTCACCGGAAATGCTCTTCCAACAATCTTGAAGGAGTTCCCAGAGATGTTTAGCACTTGTCGGCCCTTTTGCCTTCACTCTGCGGTCCAGCTCACCCCAAACCATCTCGATTGGGATCAAGTCTGGTGACTGTGGAGGCCAGGTCATCTGGCGTAGCACCCCATCACTCTCCCTCTTGGTCAAATAGCCCTTACACAGCCTGGAGGTGTGTTTGGGGTCATTGTCCTGTTGAAAAATAAATGATGGTCCAACTAAACGCAAACCGGATGGAATAGCATGCTGCTGCAAGATGCTGTGGTAGCCATGCTGCTTCAGTATGCCTTCAATTTTGAATAAATCCCCAACAGTGTCACCAGCAAAGCACCCCCACATCATAACACCTCCATGCTTCATGGTGGGAACCAGGCATGTAGAGTCCATCCGTTCACCTTTTCTGCGTCGCACAAAGACACGGTGGTTGGAACCAAAGATCTCAAATTTGGACTCATCAGACCAAAGCAGATTTCCACTGGTCTAATCTCCATTCCTTGTGTTCTTTAGCCCAAACAAGTCTCTTCTGCTTGTTGCCTGTCCTTAGCAGTGGTTTCCTAGCAGCTATTTACCTTGAAGGCCTGCTGCACAGTCTCCTCTTAACAGTTGTAGAGATGTGTCTGCTGCTAGAACTCTGTGTGGCATTGACCTGGTCTCTAATCTGAGATGCTGTAAACCTGCGATTTCTGAGGCTGGTGACTTGGATAAACTTATCCTCAGAAGCAGAGGTGACTCTTGGTCTTCCTTTCCTGGGGCGGTCCTCATTTGAGCCAGTTTCTTTGTAGCGCTTGATGGTTTTTGCAACTGCACTTGGGGACACTTTCAAAGTTTTCACAATTTTTCGGACTGACTGACCTTCATTTCTTAAAGTAATGATGGCCACTCGTTTTTCTTTACTTAGCTCCTTTTTTCTTGCCATAATACATTCTAACAGTCTATTCAGTAGGACTATCAGCTGTGTATCCACCAGACTTCTGCACAACACAACTGATGGTCCCAACCCCATTTATAAGGCAAAAAAATCACACTTATTAAACCTGACAGGGCACACCTGTAAAGTGAAAACCATTCCCGGTGACTACCTCTTGAAGCTCAACAAGAGAATGCCAAGAGTGTGCAAAGCAGTCAACAAAGCAAAAGGTGGCTACTTTGAAGAACCTAGAATATAAGACATAATTTCAGTTACACTTTTTTGTTAAGTATATAATTCCACGTGTTAATTCATAGTTTTGATGCCTTCAGTGTGAATGTACAATTTTCATAGTCATGAAAATACAGAAAAATCTTTAAATGAGAAGGTGTGTCCAAACTTTTGGTCTGCACTGTAAATGAGCTGTTCAGGGCTGTGGGTCGAACACTGATCTGCATGAGCATTTGCCTCCAGAGATTATTATAAATGAATGGAGGCATTACCAGTGTTTGACATGTAACTAACATGGCAGTAGAACTGAATTTTGTCATCTTACAAACACATTTGCTGCAGCTCTCACAGCTCTGCTGTATTGCATTGCCACACTGTCTGCCTGTGAGATGGAAGTTGAAGCCCTGAGAGGAACCTGCAGATGTGTCAGGTATAATCAAACACAGCTCTGCAGTGAGATCAGGAAGTGGCCATCACACTAGTTAAGCCTGGGTCTCACATAGCGATACACCAGCGATCCTGACAACGATCAGGATCGCTGGTGTGTCGCTACATGATCGCTGCTGAGCTGCCACACAGGCAGCTCAGGGCAGCGATCAGCACAGGGACACTGCGGGTAACATCGCTTAGTTACCCGTAGTGTACCTTGGATACCAGCGCCCTGATGCAGGGAGCTGGTAACCAAGGTACACGTCGGGTTTCCAGGCGCTGCGCGGTGCCTGGAAACCCAACGTGTACCTTGGTTACCAGCTCCCTGCATCAGGGCGCTGGTATCCAAGGTACACAGCGGGTTTCCAGGCACTGCCCCGCGCCTGGCAACCCGCTGTGTACCTTGGTTACCAGCGGATCGCTGGTCTCCCGCCTGTCACACGCAGCGATGCGTGCCTGTCAGCGGGAGACCAGCGATCAAAAAAATGTCCTGACATTTCTGACACGACCAGCGATTCACAGCAGGGGCCTGATCGCTGGTACGTGTCAGAAATAGCAAGATCGCTGTTTAGCAGCGATCTCGGTAGCGATCTCGCTATGTGAGACGGGCCCTTTACTGCCCCTTCTATTTAAAGTAATCTCTGGAAACAGATTCTCATGCAGATCAGTGTACGGCCCGTATAAAAGATACACCTCATTTGCACCTAAGAAAAATGTAGATTTCTCAGGGATAAGACATTGGATCGCAGATATCAAAGTATCACCTTGTTCAGCTTCCTATAACCTGCATGTCCATATAGATGGCTTAGGATGGTTGATCTTACTGACAGTTTCCCTGTAATCTCAGACAGACTTGATGATGTTGAGATCAGGACTCTATGTGGACCAGATTATCACTTCCAGGACTCCTTGTTCTTTATGCTGAAGATAGTTCTTGATGATATTGACTTATAGTTTGTGGTAGTTATCCTGCTGCATAAAAAAATTTGAGCCAATCATGATAGGAAAGTTTGTGCCTGTATTTCTCAGCACTACAAAATTCCTAACTCGAATTCATGAATTACAGCCTCAAACTTGTAAGGCACCTCCACCATGCTTGACTGCTGCCTACAGGCATTATTGCACTGCTCTCCAGCCCTTTAGAAAACACACAGTTTTCTGTTTAAGCTAAATTTTTCTCATTTTTATCCATCAACTCCAGAGCATCTGCTGCCATTTTTCTGCACCCCAGTTCCTATGTTTTTATGCATGGCTGAGTTCCTTGCTCTTGTTTCCAGGTTGAAGGTATGGCTTTTTGACGGCAACTGTTCCATAAATTCTTTTGGCCAGACTTCTCCAAATAGTAAATTGGTGTAGCTGTGACCTGCTAGTTGTTCTGAACGGATGGCACTGGCAGGACATTGGATTTCAAAGGAAAGCACGCATGATGTGATTTTCATATGTCTATGGAAGCATGCAAGCACCTGACTGATGGGACAGACTTCTTACAACAGGACAAATCCTTTCAGCAATTATTGGGGCTTCTATTAATACATATGTTCACCCGTAAGTGAAGAAAGTGGAGCTCATATATTGGCCATCCTGTTTAGCAATAAAATGGTAAACATCTATGGTCGAACTATATAAATACCATCAGAAAATAAAACAATTTAACAAAGCAAAAAAATATAGCATCATTTTTATTATTACGGTTTACACTAATGTATTGTATTTGCACTGGACAGAATTATTCCTGGCCGATATCCTAAAAATGACTCATTTCAAAAATGTTGTTTAACTCCAAAATGCTGTTTGGGTTGTTTTTCTAATATAGAAGAAGCAAATCACCTATGTAGATGTATGACCTTGCTGCTTCCCTGTAGCTGCCACTAGATAGTGTGTTCAAAAGGGAACCTGACAGCAGATACATGCTGCCCCATTCACGGGAAGCATGTATCAGACATTGGCTGTCTGAATTCAGCCATATAAGTTTAAGATATTTAAACATAGTTTAATATCCTCTGAGGTCTGAAACGCACAGGATAGTAGTCTGACAGGCGGGTCCCTGGCGGCTTCTCCCAATCCGCTGCCATAGAGTGACAGGTCTCTCCCTGCATGCATGTATAGGGAGAGACCCATCACTCAAAGGCAGCAGGCGTGGAGGACCTGCAAGTTACCCGCCTGTCCAACTAGTTTCCTGGGTGGCTCGGTCTCCATCAGCTATTATCTATGTTTAACGCCGTAGAGTTTCAGAGTTAAACATATATGGCTGAAATTGTGCAGCCGGTGTCTGACAAATGTTTCCTGTGGATCGGGCAGCACGTATCAGTGGTCAGGTTCCCTTTAACCAGCATGCCAGCTTGTAAATCAAAGCACGGCATGTGTAGCCCCGTGTCCAAAAAAAGAATACGGAATTGCTAAATTGTACCAAAATTTGACATTCATTTACAGCAGGTAGTACCCAATATGTGTGTTACTGGTGCCCAACATGATAAACCAGTGGAGACTTATATATCCAAATGTCTCCTATTTAATAAAAACAAAAAATCTCCGCGATGATTCCAGCCTCAATGTTCTGTTGCCATCTTGCACGATGGGTGATGAAGTGGAAATTTTTTCTACTACATGGACAACATATAGCACCATTAAATGAAGCTCCAGTAATATCAGCCCTTGGCATCTATAAAAGGTTGAGGCCTTTAACCTTATTTCAGTGCATGGCGGGTTATATAGTATGTGAATCTTTGTCACTTATTTACCACCCCAACATTTGACACTTTCCAGGTGACATATCATCAGATGTCAGCTTTGTAAAATTATTGTCTTGCATAATCGGAATGGGTAGTCAAAATACGACCTATTGTTTAAATCAGGGTCACATATTTCATATACAGTAGTTTTTTTCACATCACATTCATTATTAACCCCTTAGTGACAGAGCCATTTTGCAGCTTAATGACTGGGCCAATTTTTACAATTCTGAACACTGTCACTTTATGAGGTTATAACTCTGGAACGCTTTAACGAATCCCGCTGATTCTGAGACTGTTTTTTTGTGACATATTGTACTTCACGTTAGTGGTAAAATTTTTTTTATATGACTAGCGTTTTATTTATGAAAAAAACGGATATATGGCAAAAATTTTGAAAATTTAGCAATTTTCCAACTTTAAATTTTTATGCTCTTAAATCAGAGAGATATGTCACACAAATTTCTTAATAAATAACATTTCCCACATGTCTACTTTACATCAGCTCAATTTTGGGAACAAAATTTTTTTTTTGTTACGAAGTTATAAGGGTTAAAAGTTGACCAGCGATTTCTCATTTTTACAACATCAATTTTTTTTTAGGGACCACATCACATTTGAAGTCACTTTCAGGGGTCTATATGATAGAAAATACCCAAAAGTGACACCATTCTAAAAACTGCACCACTCAAGGTGCTCAAAACCACATTCAAGAAGTTTATTAACTCTTTACGTGCTTCACAGGAACTGAAGCAATGTGGAAGGAAAAAATTAACATTTAACTTTTTTTGCAAAAACTTTACTTCAGAACCAATTTTTTTTATTTTCACAAGTGTTAAAAGAAAAAATAAACCACAAAATTTGTTGTGCAATTTCTCCTGAATACACCGATACCCCATATGTGGGGGTAAACCACTTTTGGGCGCACGGCAGAGGTCGCAAGTGAAGGAGCGCTGTTTGACTTTTTCAACGCAGAATTGGCTGGACGCCATGTCGCGTTTAGAGAGCCCCTGATGTGCATAAACAGTGGAAACCCCCAACAAGTGACCCCATTTTGGAAACTAGACCCCTTAAGGAACTTATCTAGATGTGTGGTGAGCACTTTGAACCTCCAAGTGCTTCACAAAAGTTTATAACGTAGAGCTGTGAAAATAAAAAATCATTTTTTTCCTCAAAAATGATTTTTTAGCCCGCTATTTTTTTATTTTCCCAAGGGTAACAGGAGAAATTGGACCCCAAAAGTTGTTGTGCAATTTCTCCTGAGTACGCTGATACCCCATATGTTGGGATAAACCACTGTTTTGGGTGCATGGCAGGGCTCGGAAGGGAGGGAGCGCCATTTGACTTTTTGAACGCCACGTCGTGTTTGGAGACCCCCTGATGTGCCTAAATAGTGGAAACCCCTCAATTCTAGCTCCAACCCTAACCCCAACCCTAACCCTAATCCCAATCCTAACTCTAATCCTAACCCTAATTCCAACCTTAATTGTATCCCTAACCCTAATTGTATCCCTAACCCTTTTTGTATCCCTAACCCTCATTGTAACCCTAATGGAAAAATGAAAATAAATACAATTTCTATACTTTATTATATGTCCCTAACTAAGGGGGTGATAAAGGGGGGGGTTATGTACTAGTTTTTTTTTATTTTGATCACTGTGATAGTTTATCACAGTGATTAAAATGTACTTTTAGAGAATGAATGAATCTGCCGGCAGGCAGATTCGGCGGGCGCACCGCGCATGCGCCCGCCATTTTCTTTTACAGGGAGAAGATGCCAGGAGCTGCCTGAGGACAGAGGGGACACCGGGAGGTACAGGGGGGGATCGGGGGTCCCGGGTACCCTATTTCTCTCCCCTCTGATGTGCGATCACATCAGAGGGGAGAGAAATTACATGCAGGATCGCAGCTTTTTTATTTCTTTTGCGATTGCCGTTATATGGTTAATAATGGCGATCGCAAAAGCGGGGGGACTGCAGGGGACCCTAATTATGTTCTCTGGGGTCTCGGCTACCCCCGGAAGCCGAGAACCCGGAGAAAATCGCCCAACCCCCCCCCCCGGCACATCGCGGCGGGCGCACTGCACATGCGCCTGCCATTTTCTCGCCATTGGAGCATGGCGGCGGCATCGGGGGACACAGGAGGGCACTAGGACCACCAGGGGCCACAAAGGGGGGATCGGGGACCCAATTTCTCTCTCCTCTGATGTCCGATCACATCAGAGGAGAAATTAAATGGCACATCAGATTTTTTTTGTTGTTGTTGCGATCGCCGTTATAGGGTTAATAACGGCGATCGCAACACTGGGGTCGGTAAAAACCGACCCGAATCATGTTCTCTGGGGTCCGACTGTGGGGTTAATTAACAGCGCTGTGGTTTAAGTACCCTTGACTACCGCCGTTAAAAGGCGTATCGGCGGTCGTTAAGGGGTTAAAAAAAAACAACTTGCTGCTAATGTACATGTGTTTCCTGAAACAACAGGAAGTTAGTCTATAAAAAAAAAAGCCTCAGTGGCTAGTGTCAAAATTACAAGATTAAGATCTCTCATTATTATAAAAAAAAACATTGAAGAAATAAATAAAAAAAATCACTGAATGCAAAAATCTGATTAAAAACAATAGGTTATTTTCTGATGACACATTCCTTGGAAGTACAAAATCTATATATTCTTCAATACCTGATAAACCACATATTGTAAAAGGCAAGAGAATCAACACTCAAAAAACAGTCGGATAGTTCTTTTGATATTGTAACTTTAGAATTTACTGCGCTTTGTCCACCCTCTGATTATCTTCACACGGGTTTGGCCAGACAATACCCTATAGGAGGAATTCTTCACAGGCAAGACAACGTTTCAGAGTTTTAAAGGTTGAAGGAAGACATAAGTCCAGTTCAACCCATAGCCTACTATGTTGATCCAGGGGAAGGCAAAAACCCCATGTTCTATGGGTTCATTCTGTACTAACTAGCCATACAAGCACCTTTATTAACCTTA
The DNA here is from genome assembly GCA_033576555.1 of Oophaga sylvatica. Taxonomy (NCBI): domain Eukaryota; kingdom Metazoa; phylum Chordata; class Amphibia; order Anura; family Dendrobatidae; genus Oophaga; species Oophaga sylvatica. The sequence continues at coordinate 221,157,847 of JARQOD010000003.1, read as the reverse complement.
TTTTCTCTGTAAAATCATCTACGACAGCTCCACCTACTTAAAAGTTTTTATGGGACGTTGATAATGAGAGTCTAGTCCAAGTACATGAAGATCAGCTTGGTGGGGTTCCAACTCCCAGGATCCCTACCCGTCAGCTCACTTTGGCCTGAAGCACCCTTTTCAGTGCTGCACCCCTTTGCGGACACAGTGCCATACATTTGGTAGTGGTTGTGACTGGTATTACAACTCACTGGCTTAAGTCTCAGCCAAATGAATGGGACTGAGCTGCAATACTAGGCACTGGTACTATTAAACGTATAGAGCTGTGTCTCAAACAATAAAGGGGGTGCATACTACCCAATATCTTGGTACATTAGATTTTGATGGCTAAAAATAAAACTTTGTATGCAATCCTACTGTTTATTCCATATGAAAAAGAAGGAAACAAGCTGCTGCTACCAAAAGTAGTATCAGGTAGGTTGAAATTCTAATTTTTTTCCCATCACCAAAGGAACAGTCTGAAGGCCAGTCATGTACATTAGCTTACTGGTGGATCTCACCGAGATCAGTAGGATCTCCCCACTTGATCTAATGTGTCTCTTATAATAAACGCACATATTCAACAAAGGTGAACACCCTCTTAAAGGGCTTAGCCACCTTATTGCTCACTACATGTTCATGATTTAATACTACTTACTAATGTATACTTTTTTTTATAACGTTGTGCACCATTTTCCACATTTCTGTGCCCTACAGACAGCGGATCAACCAACATTATGGTTGCAAGTGCAGAGACATGTGACCAGATCCGTCATTTACCCTCACTGGCCTCCTCTTCTGCTGCTTTCATGTGTTATTACAGAGGAGGTCTGAATATTTATGGTCACGTCCAACTCTATCTGCAGTCATCTTATGGCCGTGCAAAATGACACAAGACGGTGGTGGGATTTCAGAAAGCTAGAAAATAGTACCCAGCACACAAGATATAATCATCATCATCAACAAATTATTTATACAAGCAATATAGAGGCTAAACCCTTTAAGGACGATCGAAAATGACTTTTTTTTTAGTAGAAAAATCAATAGCCCTAAAAAAGAAATAAATCTGAAAATATGAAAAAATAAAAAAGTTTGAAGCGCATGCATGGTAGTAATCCATTAACCCGCAGCTGTTGGGTCCATCATGGCTGGTGGCATATAGGGTAAGGCTGCGAGGTCTGGTGGATGAGAATGACAGCTGCTGTATGACAGCTGGGTTTTTTAGTAATAGTAGATTTCATAGCCGCCGGACAGGATAGGGACTTCTCTATTAGAAGTGTGAACCAAACTTCTGCCATTTGCAAATTTAACACACGTTGTAAAACTCTTTTAAAGTTTTTTATTAATGGTATAAGAAACGCATCGGGCACTGGTGTATAACACCGGTATATGGCTCGGAAATGGTTTCCACTGCCATAGTAATAATTGCGCCATGCTGTTTAGCATGTGGAAAATGTAGCGGCACTCACCAGATAGGAGTGCCACCCTGCTGACTCCCAACGCCTGTATTTGTTGCTTTCATATGGACAGAAGTAAAAAGCTTTAACACAGCTGGTGAGTGCAGCTTATGTTTAATAGTTTTATTTTGTGAATTTTTTAGGGCTATTATTTTTTCTACAGATTGATCCTTTAACTAGGACCACTTTCTAATGAAAATTTTCATTTCTCCCTTTGGTAGCAATTATGTGTGTACGTGTAATGAGTGCACCGTTTTCAGCAGCGCTCTGGTGTCACATGACCACATTTGAGATCTTCCATATCACTGTTTGCTCCGGGGTGTTGAGGTCACTTTTTGGCCACGCTCAGAATTTGGTCAGTACTTTCCATCAGTATTTGGAAGCCAAAATAAGGAATGGGTAAAAAAAAATGCAGACGTGGTGCACTTGTTTCCATTATACTTTTCCTCGGATTGTCCCATTTCTGACTACAAATACGGATGTAAAATACTCAATGTGGCCTTAAAATGAAACTCTGGATAAGGTTACACAGCCCTATTCTGAGTCGCTTACAGTAGGATTGAGAAAGTAACTCTACATGGCAGACACTGTGAGACTCGGGAAGTTACAACTGCGTCAAGCGACAACAGAGCAGACCGGAGGAGCGCGGCTGAAAACGGCAAAGGACTGCGAAAGGCGAGCATGTTACTGTAGTCATTACACATACACACATCATTGATACCAAAGGGAGAAATAAGAAAAACATCAACAGGGTGCTCGTTAAGGACAGATTTTAGTCCACCCACTGTACACATCCTTTAACGGTAAAGTTAGCAATAAACACTTTCCACACAATTATTAGGACACGATATCTGAAATGACACGCAGTATATTGTGTATTGCTCCCGTTTAGCAGCAAATTACAGAATATCTACCCATGCTGCCTTCGAACACAAATTCATCCCCCAATCTTTCCACTGGATCATGAAAGATAAAGCTGCCAGAAAAAGCCCATAAAGAAGCAAAATCTGTGCACACGTTTCGTAAACATGTCTCTATTAAAAAAAAATATATATATGTATCACAAGGGTGAGATGATGAACCCCAGGACTGTCTTCTTGGCTCCGTCCGTCAGCAGCAGATTCTACACGAGACTCGGGTACATGAGGGGACTAGGCGGCCTCTAACAATACACAGCTAAGACTGTGTCTGCAGTGAACTCATTGCGTCTTACATGTGAAGGATAACGTTCCAGTCTCTCTGAATGTTGGTGCTCTCCACCCCTCCTATGCTGATGCCTACTGAAGACTTGGGTGGACAAAGGACTGCCCAAAATAGGAGTTAGTTGGTCTTAATCTGTGGAGAAGAGATCACCGGCGGAAGGAAGAGGTGCAAGACCCCCAGTGACATTGGGAAGAAGCGAGAGGTCAGGTAGACTCTGTATGTGGGACTTCAGTTCCTTCCGTACCTGCGTAACACGGGCTAGCTTCTGCTTGTATTCCTGCAGGAACATAAAACCAGACAGAGAATGATCAAAGCGATGTAGATTTTTTAAAATATATATATATATATAATTCCCTCCACCTAAACGGATCCCTACATTGTGGGATTTTTCTAATATTAGTGTGAAAGCACAGAATGCCTTAAAATATTCCCACAATATACTGTACCATTTTGAACGATGGAGGGGTCCCTCCTGCCATTTCTATTTCTGAGGAGGTTATAAAAATTAAAAACACCCAGGCCTAATGTCTAAAGGTGGTTATCATATTTTAAACCATGTCATCCTACATACAGGTGCTGCTCACAAAATTAGAATATCATCAAAAAGTTAATTTATTTCAGTTCTTCAATACAAAAAGTGAAACTCATTATATAGAGTCTTTATAGAGTGATCTATTTCAAGTGTTTATTTCTGTTAGTGTTGATGATTACGGCTTACAGCCAATGAAAACCCAAAAGTCATTATCTCAGTAAATTAGAATAATTAACAAAAAACACCTGCGAAGGCTTCCTAAGAGTTTAAAAAGGTCCCTTAAGGTACTGCCACACTAAACAATCCCGCTAGCGATCACGATAACGATGCATACTAATGCGATCGCTAGCGGGATTGTTTCTATATCGCTGATAGCGGCTTAACTTAGCGATGTCGTTAAGGACGCTATCGCGGTTAGCGATCTCCTTAACGACTTTAGCGGTACAAAAGTACCGCTAAATCGCTAAGAAAAGGTGCCACACTCAGCGATATATACTTACCAGCGGGGCGCCAGCGACGAAAATAGGGTCCGGAACGATGTCAGTGACGAGCGAGATCACAGCAGGATCTCAGCAGGGGCCACGTCGCTGGTAGATGCCGCACACTACAACATCGCTAACGGGATCGCTAAATAGTGACGTTTTTTAGCGATCCCGTTAGCGATGTTGTTTAGTGTGGCATACCCTTTAGGCTATGTGCACACGTTGCGGAATTGCCATGGAAATTTCCGTGGCAATTCCGCACCTCCCTGCCGCGGGAAATCCGCATATAATAGGTATGCGTATTCCCGCTAAACACTAGCGTTTTGCAAGCGGAATTAGCTTGCAGAACGCTAGCGTTTTACAAGCGATCTGACAGGTTGGTCACACGAGTCAAACAAGTGTTTGACTCGTGTGACCAACTTTTTACTATTGATGCCGCCTATGTCGCATCAATAGTAAAAAGATCTAATGTAAAAATAATAAAAAAAATAAATAAATAATGATATTCTCACCTTCCGGCGGCCCCCGCAGCTTTCCCGCCTCTCAGCGACGCTCCCGGCAAGTTCCGTTCCCAAGAGTCCTTTGCGACAATCATCCCGATGACGTAGCATCTCGCGAGACCGCTACGTCATCTGGGTAATCTCGCAAAGCATCACTGGGAACGCGATTGCAGGGAGCGTCGCTGAAGGCGGGAAAGCTGCGTGGGACGCCGGAAGGTGAGAATATCATTTTTTTTATTTTAATTATTGTTTTTACAGGGATATGGTACCCAGGGCCTGGAGGAGAGTCTCCTCTCCTCCAGGCCCTGGGTACCATCCGCACATGAACCGCTTACTTTCCGCATGGTGGGCACAGCCACATGCGGAAAGTAATTGGTTCAATGCATTCCTATGGCGGCGGAATCGCCGGGGTTTTCCGCAAAAAAGAATGAGCATGCTGCGGATTCTCCCGCGATGCGATTCCGCCGCGGAAAAACCCGCAGCATGTGCACAGCATTGCGGAATCTCATAGGTCATAATGAGTTGTATTGTGTAAGCCGCTAAGAAACCGCAACGTGTGCACATAGCCTTAGTCTGTTTCAGTAGGCTCCACAATAATGGGGAAGACTGCGGACTTGACAGATGTCCAGAAGGCAGTTATTGACACACTCCACAAAAAGGGTAAGCCACAAAAGGTCATTGCTAAAGAAGCTGGCTGTTCCCAGAGTGCTGTATCCAAGCATATTAATGGAAAGTTGAGTGGAAGGAATCAGTCCAGGGAAAAATTAGGAACACATTTGTGTAAAAACATAGCAACTTTTTAAAAAGATACAATTAATGAATCAAGTAAAAACATATGAAAACCCCAAATCCTCACACAATAACAAACATAATAATACAAAACAAGAGAAGACAAAATAGACAAAATATAAGCTTTAAAAAGGGCACAAATTAAAAGATGAATAAGGAACAAATGAAATAAGCAAAAAAACACACCAAAAAATAGACAAAAAAGGCCAAATGCAATAATCAATAGGCCCATTAATTTGCATCCATACTCCATTATGAGTGCACTCCTGCCTCCTGAGCTGCACACCTCTCAGCGATTTTTTGAGAGATCAGAGAAGGGGTGGTCTCAGGATTAAGGGCCCCGTCTCACATAGCGACACACCAGCGATCCCGACAACGATCAGGATTGCTGGTGTGTCGCTACATGATCGCTGCTGAGCTGCCAAACAGGCAGCGATCAGGACAGTGACACTGCGGGTAACGTCGCCTAGTTACCCGCAGTGTACGTTGGATACCAGCCCGCTGATGCAGGGAGCTGGTAACCAAGGTACAAGTCGGGTTTCCAGGCGTTGCGCGGTGCCTGGAAACCCGATGTGTACCTTGGTTACCAGCTCCCCTGCAGCAGCGCGCTGGTATCCAACGTACACATCGGGTTTCCAGGCACAGCCATGCGCCTGGAAACCCGAAGTGTACCTTGGTTACCAGCTGATCGCTGGTCTCCTGCCTGTCACTTGCAGCGATGCATTCTGGCCAGCAGGAGACCAGCGATCAAAAAAAAGTCCAGGCATTTCTGACACGACCAGCGATTCACAGCAGGGGCCTGATCGCTGGTACGTGTCAGACATAGCGAGATCGCTGTTTAGCAGCGATCTCGCTAGTGATCTCGCTATGTGAGACGGGGTCTTAAGATCCAAAGTAATCTTCAGGGAACTACACTAATTATCCAATCATTCACTCAATCATGTCATCTGCATTTTAAACATATCACTGGAATCCAACCTTTTCCCATCTTTGAAACTATTCTCATGTGGTGTTTTTTGCTGCATTTGTTTCTGCAGCAAAACCTGCTCCCTTTGCAGTAAAGAAGCTGCAGAAAAAAACAGGTTTTGCTTGGTTTATCTTGCGTTTTTTTGCATGCTACATTTGTCTCTTGTTCATGCTGACAAAGTTTAGTGTAAAAAAAAAAATCATATTCTACTTTGCAAGGTTTTAGCCCAAAAAACACCACAAAACCTGATACCTGCTTTTTTTTCAGCGTCTTTTCACCACGCATTACTGTCAATAGGAGAAAAACACTGAAAAAAATGCTAAAATAATAATTTTATTTCTATAGCGGCAACATATTCCGCAGCACTTTACATTTTACAGGGGACTTGTATAGAGAATAGACATTACAGCGTAACAATAAGCACATAGATCAAAACAGATACCAAGAGAAATGAGGACCCTGCTCGCAAGCTTACAATCTATGAGGAAAAGGGGAGACACGAAAGGTGGATGGTAACAATTGCATTTGTTGTTCTGACCAGCCACAGCGTAAGAATCGGATGTTCATGTAATGCTGCATGAACTGGTTATCGGCCTAAGTATGTAACAAAACAGACACAGAGGGTTATTAAATGCATAAAGCATGTGAGAACATGATGCGACGAACCCGGTTATGGTAAAAATTTTGAATGTGCAACACAGGTGTAGTTAGGTTAATGCGCTAGGCCAGTTAAGGCGGTAGGCCAGTCTGAACAAATGTGTCTTTAGGGCACGCTTAAAACTGTGGGATTGGGGATTAATCGTATTAACCTGGGTAGTGCATTCCAAAGAATTGGCGCAGCACGTGAAAAGTCTTGGAGACGGGAGTGGGAGGTTCTGATTATTGAGGATGCTAACATCAGGTCATTAGCAAAACGGAGGGCACCGGTAGGGTGGTAGGCTGAGACGAGGGAGGAGATGTAGAGTGGTGCTGAGCCATGGAGTGCTTTGTGGGTGAGGGTGATAAGTTTGTACTGGATTCTGGAGTGGATGGGTAACCAGTGTAATGACTGGCACAAGGTAGAGGCATCGGTGTAATGACTGGTGAGAAATATGATCCTGGCTGCAGCATTCAAGACAGATTGGAGAGGGGAGACTTTGGTAAGATGGAAACCGATTAGTAGAGAGTTACAATAGTCGACACGAGAATGAATAAGAGAAACAGTAAGAGTTTTTGAGGTGTCGAAAGTAAGAAAGGGTCGAATTCTAGAAATGTTTTTGAGGTGCAGATAACAAGAGCGAGCCAGTGATCAGATGTGGGGGGTGAATGAAAGCTCGGAATCAAGTATGACCCCAAGACAGCGGGCATGTTGCTGGGGAGTAATGATGGAACCACACATGGAAATGGCAATGTTGGGCATAGGTAGGTTAATAAAAGGAGGAAACACAAGGAGTTCAGTTTTAGACCGGTTCGGTTTCAGATAGAGGTAGGACATGATGTTAGAGACAGCAGTAAGACAATCACCGGTGTTTTCTAAAAAGGCAGGCGTGATATCAGGAGAAGTGTATAATTGTGTGTCATCAACATAGAGATGGTACTGGAAACCAAATCTACTGATTGTATACTGCCCCTATTGGACAAACAAAGTGAACAGGAGGGGCCTAGAACCGATCCTTGAGGAACCCCAACCATAAGGGAAGATGAGAGGAGGAGGAGCCTGTAAAAGTAACAGTGAAGGAGCGGACAGAGATAGGAGAACCAGGAGAGAACGGTGTCCTTGAGGCCGATGGAGCGGAGCATAGTGAGGAGGAGCTGATGATCCACAGTGTCAAATGCTGCAGAGAGATCCAAGAGAATTAGCATGGAGTAGTGACCATTAGATTTAGCAGTTAGTAGATCATTAGAGATTTTAGTGAGGGCAGTTTCAGTAGAGTGTACAGAGCGGAAATCGGATTATAGAGGGTCGAGAATAGAGTTATCTGAGATATAGCGGATAAGACAGGAGAGGACCAGGCGTTCCAGGAGTTTAGAGATGAAGGGAAGATTAGAGACCGGTCTATAGTTAGCGGCACAGTTTTGGTCGAGGGACGGTTTTTTAAGTATTGGATGTATGATGGCATCCTTAAATGAAGAGGGAAAGATACCGGAAGACAGAGAGAGGTTGAATATTTTTGTTAGGCGAGTGGTGACAGCAGGGAAAGGGACTGGAGGAGATGTGGCGGAATGGGTCGCTGATGCAAGTAGTAGGGCAAGAAGATGCAAGAAGTCTGATTACTTCTTCTTCTGTGACTGGTTCAAAATCAGAGCGTGAGCTAGATGCAGTGGGGGAGGGAGGACAGTGCATGGTATGAGGGGATTGACAGAAAATTTCCTATCGGATATGGTCAGTTTTCTGTAAGTGTGGAAAGTGAGGACACCTGGACGAGATGGCAGTTCTTGATAGAGAATGAAAGAAGGTTGTGGTCAGAGAGCGGGAGAGGGGAGTTTGTGAAATCATCCACTGAGCAAAGCCGGGAGAAGACCAAGTCGAGGGAGTTTCCGTCTTCATGCGTAGGAGAGTTAGTATGCTGCAAGAGGCCGAAAGAGGTTAGAGATAAAAGTTGAGTGACAGATGGGGAGAGGGGAAAAGCAATGGGGGATGTTGAAATCACCCATGATGAGGGTAGGGATGTCACAGGAGAGAAAATGTGGGAGCCAGGTGGCAAAGTGATCCAGGAACTGATGGGAGGGGCCCGGAGGACGATACACCAACGTCACTCGCATGGAGAAGGGGATGTAGAGTCTGACAGCATGGACCTCAAAAGGAGGGAAGACAAGTGAGGGTACTTGAGGGATAACCTGAAAGGTACATTTGGGTGATAGAAGCAGACCAATGCCTCCACCTGCTCTGTTGTCTGATCTTGGGGTATGACTGCAGGGTGGATTGATTTAAATCACGCCGATTTAAATCAACGATTTAAATCATGATTTAAATCAAATGATTTTTTTCTATTTAAATCAGATCGATTTAAATCGTGATTTTAATCATGATTTAAATCACTGATTTAAATCAAAAGATTTTTTAATATAAATCACGATTAAAATCTAAAACTTTCAATCATTGTTCAATTAACTCCACACTTCTAGCTTGGTTTCACTTTCTGTAGCTTGGTTTCAGTTTCTTTTTCCATTCAGTTGACATGCCCAAACTTGTTGGATAGTCAGTCAGCAGTACTTGGCTGTAGTAACAATCAAACTTCAGAAGTGATCTGCGTGAGCCATGGCAGGTCGTAAGAGAGACCCTATTTGGGTTCATTTTGTTGAGATGCCAGCAGAGCTTGGAAAGAAAGGTGGGAGAGCAAAGTGCAAATACTGTCAAAAGGATATCCAAGGACTTGTTTGCCGTTTGAAATCACATTATGAAAACTGCAACCAGAAGGGAAATGAAGATGTTGATAGTGATACAACTAATGTCAATGAACCCCCACAGCTTCTTATGCACCAGGACCCTAGCACTAGTGGTAAGTCTGGCAATTACAACCTATTTTAACAGACGTTTTACTGGGATGGTTAAAGTCTATGAAAAGAAAAATTTCTAGCACTAGTTCTGGAGTATAGAATTTAAATTTATGTTAAGGCAATATTTCACAGAAGATTAACGTTAAGTAAAAATAAAAGAGTGTGTATACGCCTATTTTTTTTTTTTATTGTAGGCTACAATTCACTTTTGAAGTCTGCCAAATTGACCATTTTTTTAAAAAAACATTTTTAAAACTTTTGTGACATAATTTTTTTCAGTTGCTCTGATATTACTAGTATTACAGCAGCTTCACCGGAAACTTGAGTAGCATAACTTTTGAGACAGCCCTTATAGGACGAGGACCATTACATTGTTCAAAAAGTTTGTTTCAAAATATTTTCGTTATATTTCTTCAAATACGCAGTCGAATTATATTTTTAATTACTGTGCTTTCAGGGTCAAATATGGCTTGTGCTGCACGTGACAATCAATATCTGGGTACAACTTCAACAAAGCAGCCCAACAAAAAACTTTGCGTGCAAAGTGTAGAAAAATTCCTCTTAAAGACTACGACGAGCCAGAAAGAACATTTTGATGAATTAATTGCTAAATTCATGTTTGCAACCAATTCTTCTTTCCGACTAGTTGAACACCCATTGTTTGTACAAATGATCGAAGGAATAAGACCAGGCTACAAACCACCAAGTAGATTTGATATCTCAGGAAAACATCTTCAGGCTGTATACGACAAAGAAAGAGCGGCTTGTACAAAATATTTGAAAGACAAAGTTGTTAACATGAGCTTGGATGTTGGAGCAACATCCACAACGACCCCATAATTTGCACTTGTGTCACAACAGAAGATGGTGAAACTTACCTTACAGACACAATCGACACATCTGGAAATTCACATACTGCTGAATATTTACTTGAAATTGCTAAGAACTCAATTCACCAATGCCAAGAACAGTTTGGATGTAAAGTAAGGAGCTTAGTTACTGATAACGCAAGCAATGTGGCAAAAATGCGAGCGGAACTGGCACATGAGGATGACACAAATGTCATTACATACGGTTGTTCTGCCCATTTGTTGCATCTTTTTGCAAAAGACCTGCATATTTCGGGTGTCAAGGAACATGTTGTAGAAATTGTTAAATATTTCCGCAATAATCATTTTGCACATGCAACCTACAAGGAAATGGGAGGACTGAAGTTGGTTCTACCACAAGATGTTAGATGGAATACCTTGGCTGAATGCTTGGAACTGTTTATTAACAACTGGTCAAAATTAGTGTCCATTTGCGAAACACATCGGGATAAATTGATGCTCTGTAGTTCAATTCTGATTGTTTAATAGTGCAAATAAAAATTATTAGGTTTCATAATCATCAACTGTTTTAATATTTTTATTTGTGTAAAATAATTTGATTTGCAAAAAGACAAAGTTTTGCTTGTGTACAACTTGATTAAAAAATCCTATTTAAATCAAAAAAAATAAATCTGATTTAAATTAAAAAAAATCCGATTTTTTTGATTTTTTTTAAAAAAATCATGATTTTTATCCACCCTGGGTATGAGAGAAGTGTAGTCCACCATATGAGAGAGCAGCAGCAGCGATGGTGTCTGACTGCTGGATCCAGGTTTCAGTAAGAGCCAGAAGGTTAAGAGAATCAGAAAGGAGGAAGTCATGGATGAAGGAGAGTTTATTACACACGAGCGAGAATTCCAAAGGGCACAATTAAAAGAGACAGAAGGCATGCAAGGAATATTAATGAGATTTGAGGGGTTTCTGAGTGTAGCAGTTGAGGGGTTTGAATTACTATAACAACATATAGGAGGCTAGCTCTAAGATCTCACACTATTTTACCTCGTTAACAATTAATCAAACTAAGTTAAGGCAGCAGGACACAATAAATGTAGTGAACAGATAAACAAGTGTGCAGGCTTACATGGATCATAAACCTCTTTGAAAAAAGTTACATAACCTCACAGCGTTAAGGACAAGCAAGTAAGATTAATAAGCTAAATACCATTACATATGCTTGCTGACATAGAATAGAGTGATTGAAGATAAAAGAATTTGCAAAAAACAAGCAAAGCACAAAATGCTTACGACAAACAAAACAAGCTGTGTGCATGAGATTTCTGAAATCTCAGATTTTGCAGGTACTGTAAAACGCAGCTGAAAATTTGCATTAAAAAAATAATAAAAAAGTAGCAAATGCCATGTGTGAACATATCCTTACTGTTGTTCTTATTGATTCTGGTCTGTATACTTGCAACTACTGATCGGTCTCCATCTTGCCAAACTATCTCATTTCCAATCCATAATGAATGCAGCAGACAGTATAGTATTTCTTTCCAGCCGCTACACCTACGCCTCCACTCTGTGCCAGTAATTGCACTGGTTACCCATCCGATAAAGCGTGCAATAGAAAATTCTTTCTCACTCACAAAGCTCTCTGCATTTCTGCACCGCTATACATCTCCTCTCTCATCTCAGTTTACCTCCCACTTCCATCTCTAAAACTTCTCTCATGCTGCATCAATTTCTGGAAGGCATTACAATCCAAATAGTACCTAGCCACCACATTTTTAAGTGTGTTTTAAAAGCACATCTCTTTAGACAAGCCTATCATCTCACTTTACTATTCTAACTCTCCCATGTTCCAGCTTCCTAAATTTTCCACAGAATCTTGTCCCTTATTATCCTCCATGTACCCAATAGCACGTGGTAACTGTACTTATATATAGGCTGATGACCAGACCACGTAGCTCATTTGAAATGCCCTATTATAATGATAGCAGAACCATACATGACAAACACTGGTGTGTCCCTGCATTTCGTTATAGATTGTAAGCATAGGAGCAATGCCCTCACTCTCCCATAACTCTTGGAACTGTATGTTAGGCCTCATTCCCATGTCAGTATTTGGTCAGTATTTTTCATCAGTGTTTGTATGCCGAAACCTGGAATGGACCTTACAGAGAAAAACTATAACTGAAAGACTGACATCTGTTCTGTGTTTTGGAGACACTCCTGGTTTTGGCATACAAATACTGATGAAATACTGATCAAAAATACTGATGTGTGAATGAGGCCTCACTCTGTAATGTCTATTGTCTGTACATGTCCCAGATTAATCGTAAAGTGCTGTGAAATATGTTGGTGCTATACAAATAAAATTATCATTATTATTGGGCAAAAAAAAATACAATTTTTTTTCACTAAAGTTTACTCTTTAAAGGGTACCTATTGTTTTATTTTTATTTAATCCCTTCCTAATATGTGCAGCAGATCACTGGGGTCCAGGACTTGAGACTTTGACCAACTCTTGCTAAAAAGAAAATGCTTTGTGGCATGCTGCTCAGCAGTGGTACAAGCGCCTGCATGAGAGCACACAAAGAAGCATAGAAACAATGTGATCCTGTACACAGAGTGGAGCATGGGCTGATAGAAGTTCTATGGAGCCTGTACACTGCTGTGCCTGTGAATTCATGCAGGAGCTTGGCACTTCTGCATGTGGAGCTGCAAAGCATTTTTAATTTTTTTTTTAGGAATATGTGGGAGTTTTAGAAACTGTTCCCCCAGTGATCAGCTGAGCATTTGGAACAGTACTAGATATTAAAGAAGCTCTACCATCAACATTTTCATCCTCTTAATATATTGCAATCATATTACAACCCCTGGCAAAAATTATGGAATCACCGGCCTTGGAGGATGTTCATTCAGTTGTTTTATTTTGTTGAATAAAAACAGATCACAGACATGGCACAAAACTGAAGTCATTTCAAATGGCAAATTTCTGGCTTTAAGAAACACTAAAAGAAATCAAGAACAAATAATATGGTAGTCAGTAATGGTTATTTTTTTAACCACACATAGGGAAAAAATTATGGAACCACTCAATTCTGAGGAAAAAAATTATGGAATCATGAAAAACAAACAAACAAAAAACACTCCAACACATCACTAGTATTTTGTTGCACCACCTCTGGCTTTTACAACAGCTTGCAGTCTCTGAGGCTTGGACTTAAAGAGTGTCAAACAGTACACTTCATCAATACTCCAACTTTCTCTGATTGCTGTTGCCAGATCAGCTTTGCAGGTTGGAGCCTTGTCATGGACCATTTTCTTCAACTTCCACCAAAGATTTTCAATTGGATTGAGATTCGGACTATTTGCAGGCCATGACATTGACCTTATGTGTCTTTTTTCAAGGAATATTTTCACAGCTTTTGCTTTATAGCAGGATGCATTATCATCTTGAAAAATTATTCCATCATCCCCAAACATCCTTTCAATTGATGGGATAAGAAAAGTGTCCAAAATATCAACATAAAATTGTGCATTTATTGAAGATGTAATGACAGCCATCTCCCCAGTGCCTTTACCTGACATGCAGCCCCATATCATCAATGACTGTGGAAATTTGCATGTTCTCTTCAGGCAGTCATCTTTATAAATCTCATTGGAATGACACCAAACAAAAGTTCCAGCATCATCACCTTGCTCAATGCAGATTCGCGATTCATCACTGAATATGACTTTCATCCAGTCATCCACAGTCCACGATTGCTTTTCCTTAGCCCACTGTAACCTTGTTTTTTCTGTTTAGGTGTTAATGATGGCTTTCGTTTAGCTTTTCTGTATGTAAACACGGATTTTGGTAAGAACTTACCTGTAAAATCCTTTTCAGCGAGGAAGGAAGAGAGACACAGTAATTCATTACTGATGGGTAGGCGGAGCCCCAGATCAGGATGACACCTCAGATCAAAAGCGTGTTGATGGCTGGCTCCTCCAGCTCGGGCTCCTCCTACTCAGCTCCTTCAGTCGTACCAAAGCTTTAGGGAAGAACCAAGATCACCAGCGGAGCAACATAACCCCTTCTGAAGGAACTTCAGAGAAAACACAAGAATACAGGTTATGCATGCAAAGTAAGCCAAAAACCACAGAGTTCCAGGGACTACTCACTGAACCTGACTACTGTGATGAGCTGGCGATGCTGGAACAGAGCCTTAGCGCAGCTGACCACAGCCCAGATATCGCAATCAGATAAGGTCGCGCTGCATCTGAAAACATCAACACACTTCTGCCTTGGGAGGGTGCTGTGTCTCTCTTCCTTCCTTCGCTGAAAAGGATTTTACAGGTAAGTTCTTACCAAAATCCGTGTTTCAGCTGCAGATGGAAGGAAGAGAGCCACAGTAATTCATTACTGATGGGACGTCCCAAAGCAGTTCAAAAATAAGGGTGGGAAAAAACCAACAAAAGGCAGAAACCCAACAACCTTAACAAAAAAGCGCAACTAGCGCTAAACACAAGTTCATCTAGAACTTTAAACTACAGCTGCCTGCAGGACCCTACGTCCGAGGGCTGCATCAGCGGAAGCACTGACGTCCACTTTATAAAACTTTGTAAACGTGTGGACAGAGCGCCAAGTTGCCGCCCGGCAGAGCTGCACTGCCGAGGCACCTTGATGGAAAGCCCACGATGAAGCCACAGCTCTCGTGGAATGGACTCGAATCTTGATCGGACAAGATTCACCCCCAAGACGGTAAGCTTCCAAAATAGCTGACCGGATCCAACGAGCTATAGAATCCTTGGAAGCTCGTTGACCACGCCGACGACCTGCTGGAACCACAAACAGGGAGTCCGTTTTACGAAAACCTTGAGTAATAGCTAGATAAAACTTCAAGGCCCGCACTAAATCCAATGTGTGTAAAGCTCGCTCTTTCGCGTTCTTCGGATCCGGACAGAGTGAAGGCAACACAATATCCTGGTTAACATGAAATTGTGACACCACTTTAGGTAGGAAATCACCCCGTGTGCGAAGCACCACACGATCCGGAAAAAACTCCAGAAAAGGAGGCGAGCAAGAAAGAGCTGCCAACTCAGAAACTCTCCTCAAAGAGGTGACCGCTACTAGAAGGCCACCTTCCAAGAAAGTAAAGAAAGGTTAGCAGAATCCATAGGCTCAAAAGGTTTATGCTGAAGAGCCTCCAAGACAAGGTTGAGCCGCCAAGGAGACACAGGCGCCTTCCGCGGCGGAAACTTACGAGCTATACCGCGGAAAAAGGAAAGTACGTCCCTATGCGAGGCAATGGTTCTCCGAAACAATAAGGACAGAGCAGAAACCTGACCTTTCAGGGTGCTGACTGCCAAACCCTTGTCTAACCCATGCTGCAGAAACGCCAACAGATTGGGAATGGAAAATTTTCTCGGGTTCCGAGAGGAACCCAAACACCACGAAAAGAAGGTTTCCCAAGTTTTGTGGTAAATCCTAGAAGTAGCCGGACTTCTTGCAGCTCGAAGAGTAGCAATGACCTCGGCTGAAAAACCTCTACGGGTTAAGATTTCGGTCTCAAGAGCCACGCCGTCAAACGCAGAGACTTCAAGTCCGGATGACAAACGGGCCCCTGAGTCAACAAGTCCGGACGAAGGGAAGTGGAAAAGGAGATGCCGCCGACAGAGACATTATTGTCGAGAACCACATCCTTCTTGGCCAATCTGGAGCTATCAAAATAGCTGGAATTCTCTCTAGTCTGATCCGACGCAGTACTAGAGGAAGTAAGGATATCGGCGGGAATACATAGATTAGCTCGAACTGATCCCATTGAGCCACTAGAGCATCCACCGCCACAGCCTTTGGGTCCTTGTACCTGGACATGAACGTCGGTAACTTGGCATTGGACCTGGATGCCATCAAATCCACTTGGGGAGTTCCCCAACGGGAGCACAGTAGTGCAAAAACTTCCGGGTGGAGACTCCATTCTCCGGGATCCATCTTCTTGCGACTGAGAAAGTCCGCTGTAACATTCTGAACCCCTGGAATGTGAATCGCAGAAATGGCTGGTACTCTGGCCTCGGCCCAAATCAGAATCCGGGACACCTCCACCATGAGTCTGGAGCTCCTTGTCCCGCCTTGGTGATTGATATATGCGACAGCCGTCGCATTGTCTGTCTGCACTCAGACCGGCTGACCGCTCAAAGGGACCGTCCATGCTGGAGGCAAAGGAAAATCGCCCTCAATTCCAGAATGTTGATCGGAAGAACAGACTCTGCCGATGACCATACCCCTGAATCCAGAGATTGTTCCAAACACCCCCCCAGCCCATCAGGCTGGCATCGGTGGTTATGACTGACCACTTCGGAGGGAGGAAGGACTTCCCCAGGGAAAATGCCCCTGGACGTAACCACCATCCTAGAGAATCTCGCACCGCGCGAGAAATGGTGACACTGCAATCCAGCGATTGCGACAGATTCCATCGACTCAGGATGAACCTTTGGAGAACCCTGGAATGAAACTGGGCAAAAGGAATCGCCTCCATGGACGCCACCATCAGTCCCAGAAGACCACATACACTTCCGCAGGGACATTGCTGTCGAGGATTTCATAATCTGCACATGTCGAAGAAGACATGCCTGTTTGTCCGGCGGTAGAGAAACTACTGTCCGAATCGTGTCGAGATGCATCCCCAAAAAGAGGATTGCCCTCGATGGTTCCAGGAACGACTTCTCCCAATTGACCAGCCAACCGAAGTCCTTCAGAAGCTGAAGAGACAAATTGGAGCCGTCACTGCCTCCTTTTCCGAGGAAGCCACTATCAAAAGATCGTCCAGATAAGGAAGAATCGTAATCCCCTGTCTTCGAAGGATTGCCATGAGGGGCGCCAGAATTTTTGTAAAGACTCTGGGCGCTGAGGCTAGGCCGAAAGGCAGAGCCACGAACTGATAGTGATCCTGTCCTATGGCAAACCGAAGAAAGCACTGATGAGCCCTTCCGATGGGAACATGCAAATAGGCGTCACGAATATCGATTGACACCAGAAAATCGTTCTGTGACAGAGCTGCTACAACAGAGCGAAGTGACTCCATGCGAAATTTTCGGGTGTGGACATGCCGGTTTAATCGCTTGAGATCCAGAATCGGGCGAAATTTGTTCTCCTTTTTGGGAACCACAAAAAGGTTGGAATAAAAACCTTTTCCTCGGTCCTCTGACGGAACCGGTATTATTACACCCTTTTGTAGCAGAAATTCGACCTCTCGCTGCAGAGCGACAAAAAGCTCGGGTTCTGACGGAATGCGAGACTGACGAAAAATATTTGGGGGTCGAGAAGAAAACTCTATGAAATAGCCTGCCGACACTACCCGCGTTACCCAGGAATCTAGAACGCGAGACATCCAAATCGCCTTGAAATGAAGCAGGCGACCCCCCACTCGAGAGTCCTCGAGTGGACCCCTGGCGTCAGTCCGACTTGGCGGGCTTCTTGTCAGATTCCCGCTTGTCCTGACGGAAATTCTGCTTCCAGGGAGTACGAGCTTTCTGAGAGGACTTCTTTCCCGAGAAAGAAGAACGACCCTATCCCCACGAGGAGTGACCGAATCGTCCTCGGCCCCGAAAGGACCGCGACCGCTATAGACACCAGGCTTGCTAACACCGAAGCCATGGCCCTACGCTGTGGCAATGCTGTTTCCTTCGCCTTTGCCTTGGAAATCAGCTCCGTGAGGTCGGATCCAAAAAGGAGGCCACCCTTGTAAGGTAAGGCCAATAAACCTTGTTTGGAAACTGCGTCCCCGGCCCACTGTCTGAGCCATAAAGCTCTTCTGACTGTGACCGCTGTAGACTGCGCTCTGGCCAGAAGGGATGCCGTATCCAGACCGGCATCAAAGATATAACAGGCTGCAGTTTCCAACCATTCGCAAATTTCCTGTATATCAGATAACGAAGATCCGTTCTGCAACGCCGTCTTTAGATGTGCCAACCAGCCTAGAGAAGCTCTAGAAGCACACATGGATCCTAGCACCGCTCGGAATCCATGACCCGCGGCCTCATAACTTGATTTTGCCGCCATCTCCGTTTTTCTGTCCAACGGCTCCTGCAAACTCGCCTTCCCTTTAACAGGGAGTAATGAGGACTTACTAAGCTGGGATAAGGAAACATCCACCTCAGGAGCAGAAGTCCAATTATCCTTTAACTCCGCAGAGCAAGGATAAAGCGCATCAAAGAAATGCGTTCCGTGAAAACGCTTATCTGGACACAGACGTTCCTCTTCTATTACACTATTAAGCTCCTCCAGAGCTGGTAATGTTGTACGCGAAGTACGGTACTCCTGGAACATACGTGCTGATTTACCAGGACGACTAGCTACCACCTCCGGTAACTGTAAAACCGCTCTCATGGCGTCAATCAATGCCTCCGTACGTTTCGCCAGAGAAGAACGCCCCTGCCGTTCGTTCTCATCTGAATCGGATATTTCTCCATCCGAACTTAAAGGGGAACCCTGTCCACCATCCAAATCGGATACATCTGACTCGCTTCGTGTAGAAGCCGGTAACGGCCTGCGTCGCTTCCTATGAGAGGAATTAGCAGACACATATTGACCTAAAAGGTCAGACAAGCTGTTAATCGAGCGAGCGATATCATCCAATTTTGCACCACTGTCGACCGCAGCGCTAGACGCTGTTGAGGTCTGCGTATCAGATTGCCGCAGTGGCACTGGGACATGGTCCGCGGCTTCTGAACTCTGTTCAGACATGCCTCCCAGTATTAGCAGGTCAAAGTGGCAGCACTCGCAAAATATGCGTTTTTTTTTTTTTTTTTTTAAATCGCTGAAGGGTTAAAGCTCTCTTCAGATAGAGCTACCCCAGCGGTATTCAGCAAAAACGCTGGCAGAAATAACCCTCAGAAGGGTTAATGTCGCAGACTCCCCACAATATATACTGTGTGAGCCCCAGCTAAATATACAGGTCTCCAGTGAGACCGCAGCTGCAGGATAACGATCGCTGCGCTGCGGGGTGAGGAATTTGCACTCACCCAGCTGGCCGTGGTGTCTATGAGGAGAGGAGCGGTCTGAGGAGCCCTGGAGCCTTTGTAATGGCCGCCGTAGTGGGGAGTCGGAAGAGAAGCGCCAGAGCGCGCGTCTTCCTGTATAAAAGACCGGGCAGAGTTAGGCCACGCCCCCCGCCAGCTCAAATATTGAGCGCGAACTCCCTCGCTCCTGCTCCCTCTCTGTCCTGCAGGTATCTGCCTGCGGACAAAAGTTCACCACAACTACATGTACCAGGCGCTGTCACCGCAGCGCTGAAGCATACTGACATACATGTAATAGTGCTGCCACTCTCAGACGCTAAAGCACTCACACATTATCATAATAAAATTTGTGTGGAGTACTCACCAGCTTAGCGCCACAGGGACCCCTCAGGATTTGTGGCGCTTGTGCCCATGCTTCCCCCCAGGGCGAGGAACGCAGTGACCGCACGTGTGGTTTGCGTCCCCGCCAGGGAAGCCATCCTCATCCCCCAGGGCCGGCAAGATTCTGCAGGGACCATAATGTAAATACAGATCCGCCAAGGGAGAGGTTGGGGTACAGCAGCGCTGGTACCCCTGAGACCTCTAGACCAACTGGTGATCCAAGTCTCTTGTCCGAAATAAAATAATAAAATCTTCTGAGGAGCTGCATTAGCAGCGACCATCCTCTGAGACCTCAAATCTTAGACTGAAGGAGCTGAGTAGGAGGAGCCCGAGCTGGATTAGCCAGCCAGTCAACACGCTTTTGATCTGAGGTGTCATCCTGATCTGGGGCTCTGCCTACCCATCAGTAATGAATTACTGTGGCTCTCTTCCTTCCATCTGCAGCTGAAATCCCATTTCCTTTAGGCAGTTTCTTGCAGTTTGGTCACAGACGTTGACTCCAGTTTCCACCCATTTGTTCCTCATTTGTTTTATTGTGGATTTCTTGTTTTGGAGACATATTGCTTTAAGTTTCCGATCTTGACGCTTTGATGTCTTCCTTGGTCTACCAGTATGTTTGCCTTTAACAATCTTCCCATGTTGTTTGTATTTGGTCCAGATTTTAGACACAGCTGACCGTGAACAACCAACATCTTTTGCAACATTGCGTGATGATTTACCGTCTTTTAAGAGTTTGATAATCCTCTCCTTTGCTTCAATGGACATCTCTCATGTTGGAGCCATGATTCATGTCAGTCCACTTGGTGCAACAGCTCTCCGAGGTGTGCTCACTCCTTTTTAGATGCAGACTAAAGAGCAGATCTAATTTGATGCAGGTGTTAGTTTTGGGAAAAAAAATTTACAGGGTGATTCCATAATTTTTTCCCTCAGAATTGAGAGATTCCATAATTTTTTCCCTATGCTTGGTTAAAAAAAATAACCATTACTGACTACCACATTATTTGTTCTTGATTTCTGTTAGTGTTTCTTAAAGCCAGAAAGTTGCCATTTGAAATGACTTCAGTTTTGTGCCATGTCTGTGATCTGTTTTTTTTTCAACAAAATAAAACAACTGAATGAACATCCTCCAAGGCCGTTGATTCCATAATTTTTGCCAGGGGTTGTATATAGCACTGTACTTACAATAGCTCATTTTGCCTTTCTACCCAGTTAATTCTTCTCTTTTCCATTAGGTCTATGACATCATATGATTAAAAACTGACGAGCTGAATCCTTCTAAGCTTTATGTAGAAATAGGTCAATTTTCTCTGCACAAGTCACTGCAAAAGTCAATGGCAGGAGGGAGGAGCAGAGCAGTTGGGTCAGGAGTTGAAGAGAGGAAGGATAAACGACTTCCTGTTTATACAGTATATATAGCAGATTGTCTCTTCAGAGAGGAAGAGGACTAGAACTCTAGTGCCACCTATTGGAAGTAGCAATCCTAAGAGTCAATGACGACCCTTTAACGAGCCTTGTTACATGACTTAGGATAAAAGCCAAACCAGAATCTCAATTTGCAGACACTGTGTTTCGGGGTACTGCCCCTCGTCAGTGCAAAGTGTGAGATCTGGTTTGGCTGTGTGAGAGGCGTCTGACCGATATCCAAGAAGTATCGCTTCTCCTTGCGGAGACTGAAATGCTAAGCATGCTAAGATGAGGAGACTTAAAGCCGCAATGCTCCTCTGGGAAATACACAAATTATTTCTTCAGAGAGGACGAGGACTAAAACTCTAGTGCCACCTATTGGAAGTAGCAATCCTAAGAGTCAATGACGACCCTTTAACGAGCCTTGTTACATGACTTAGGATAAAAGCCAAACCAGAATCTCAATTTGCACACACTGTGTTTCGGGGTACTGCCCCTCGTCAGTGCAAAGTGTGAGATCTGGTTTGGCTGTGTGAGAGGCGTCTGACCGATATCCAAGAAGTATCGCTTCTCCTTGCGGAGACTGAAATGCTAAGCATGCTAAATGAGGAGACTTAAAGCCGCAATGCTCCTCTGGGAAATACACAAATTATTCTTCAGAGAGGACGAGGACTAAAACTCTAGTGCCACCTATTGGAAGTAGCAATCCTAAAAGTCAATGCTGACCAGACGTCAATGTCGGTCAGACGCTTCTCACACAGCCAAACCAGATCTCCCACTTTGCACTGACGAGGGGCAGTACCCCAAAACACAGTGTCTGCAAATTGAGATTCTGGTTTGGCTTTTATCCTAAGTCATGTAACAAGGCTCGTTAAAGCGTCGACATTGACTTTTAGGATTGCTACTTCCTATAGGTGGCACTACAGTTCTAGTCCTCTTCCTCTCTGTAGAGACAATTTGCATATTCCCCAGAGGAGCAATGCGGCTTTAAGTCTCCTCATCTCGGCATGCTTAGCATGTCACTATCCACAAGGAGAAATGATACTTCTTGGATATACATAGCAGAGAAAGGAGAAGAATTAACCCCTTCACGACATGCGCCGTATATATATATATATATATATATATATATATATATATATATATATATATATATAGTGCAAGTCGGAAGCAGGTGTATGGAGCGGGTTCACGCAGCGAGCCCACCCCATAGCCAGCAGGTGATGGCTGAGTATTACAGCCAGGACCTGCCGCTAACAGGACTTGACCTGCCGCTATTACAGCCAGGATCTGCCGCTAACAGGACTTGACCTGCCGCTATTACAGCCAGGACCTGCCGCTAATAGGACATGACCTGCCGCTATTACAGCCAGGACCTGCCGCTAACAGGACATGACCTGCCGCTATTACAGCCAGGATCTGCCGATAACAGGACATGACCTGCCGCTATTACAGCCAGGATCTGCCGCTAACAGGACTTGACCTGCGCTAATAGGACATGACCTGCCGCTATTACAGCCAGGACCTGCCGCTAACAGGACATGACCTGCCGCTATTACAGCCAGGATCCGCCGCTAACATGACCTGCGCTATTACTGCCAGGACCTGCTGCTATTACAGCCAGGACCTGCTATTAACAGGACATGACCTGCCACTAGTACAGCCAGGACCTGCCGCTAATAGGACATGACCTGCCGCTATTACAGCCAGGACCTGCCGCTAATAGGACATGACCTGCCGCTATTACAGCCAGGACCTGCCGCTAACAGGACTTGACCTGCCGCTATTACAGCCAGGATCTGCCGATAACAGGGCATGACCTGCCGCTATTACAGCCAGGATCCGCCGCTAACATGACCTGCCGCTATTACTGCCAGGACCTGCTGCTATTACAGCCAGGACCTGCTACTAACAGGACATGACCTGCCACTATTACAGCCTGGATCTGCTGCTAACAGGACATGATCTGCCGTTATTACAGCCAGGACCCGCCGCTAACAGGACATGACCTGCCGCTATTACAGCCAGGACCTGCTACTAACAGGACATGACCTGCCACTATTACAGCCAGGATCTGCCGCTAACAGGACATGACCTGCCGTTATTACAGCCAGGACCCGCCGCTAACAAAACATGACCTTCCACTATTACAGCCAGGACCTGCCGTGATTGTTAACCTGTTAAATGTCACTATCAATCTCTGACAACAGTATTTAACTAGCACCGACGAGTGAGAGTATTTACTTCCGCCCATTGGCGCACCCGTAACGTGATCGCGGGTCGCCGATGGATTGTCATGACAGCTGGGGGTCAGCTGGTGACCCCCACGATTGTCATTACGGAACTCATTTGAAACTCTGCCTGAGGCCGGGTTTTAAAGGAGACTGTGATTTCTGCTATACGAGCATCGCCGCACACAGCACAAGCGGTCAAGCGTTATCTTTAAGCTAACTAAATCAGTTCTCAGCACAGAAACATTTTTATTTAAACACATCAAATTATGGAAATTATTATTATTCCAAGATCTAGTGATTAAAATTAACTTTTGTTCATTGGACTTCCCCTTTAACTGGGTAGAAAGACAAAATAAGCAATTGCAAGTACACAGTGCCATATAAAATGATGACAGCAATATATTACAATGATAAAAACTTTGATAGGAATGCGTCTTTAAATAAAAGACAAAACAGGTTCCCTATATAAAGCTTTCAGTTTAGAATATCCGCTAGCAAATTACTGACGTGTAAAGGATCCGCCTGTTCACTCCACTAAAGACGGATACATTAGGAACTAACTCACGGTCAGGTACTCAGAAGTAGGAAGCCCACCTAAG
Source organism: Oophaga sylvatica (assembly GCA_033576555.1). Lineage (NCBI taxonomy): Eukaryota > Metazoa > Chordata > Amphibia > Anura > Dendrobatidae > Oophaga > Oophaga sylvatica. The sequence goes on along the minus strand of JARQOD010000003.1, from coordinate 221,133,992 downwards.
GGATACGCCTGAAAATCACTCAATTTGGTGAGCTTTCCAAGTGTGAACATTTAGTGATGATGTATCCTCGCTAAATCCCACTAACCTTTACCAGATAATGAAGCCACTCATCTGAACTTTAAATAACCTTCAAGAACATCTAAAAATGAAATATCTGTCGGAAATTGTATATTTGCTTGTGAAAAAATAGTCCTGTTGCTAATTCGATGGGGAGAATATTTTAGGTCTGGAGGTTTTCAAGCCAGCAGGAGGATTATTGTGACAGCAGTGAATTCCAGGTGAGATGCTGATGGATGGAACACAGGTTGGAATACGCACTCTGCTGTGGCTGTGCGGCTGCCAAAAATGTGAGCCTGGCAGGGCTGCAGATGGAGAGAGGGAGAGGTGAATGCGAGTTCACTGTACAGGAATACATCTGATTAGATAATGATCTCAGTGCAAAGGAGAAAAGGGAGAGATGCAATAGTGATGAGCACCTGGCACAAAGCGTGGAGAAATGGTAAGGCATGGGGAGAAAGGGGACCATACACATCACCCAGCGGCAAAACATGCAGATTTTGATTTCGCCCTCATCTCCTCTGATGGCAGATGTTATTGACCATGTTGGATTTCAACATGCCCAATCCTTTGGAGGGATGGAAAAGCCTGGTATGATAATTGTCGACCAACATCTTAAAGAAAATCTGTCACCTCTTCTGAACTGTCTGTGCAAATTGATTCCAGGCAAATCAAATTCATGCTGAATTTTACAAAATAATCCAAATTAGTTTGCGATTCAATTGATCGAGTCTTGCAAACTGGCCACTATTTTGCTGGATTCAATACGGCCAGATTAAGGAAAAAAATAAATCCTATGCCCTCCTTTCCTCAGCCCTCCGATACCGCTGCTGCAACCGCTGGTTCTCCGATCGGCTCTTGTTCCAGGCTTCTGATCTCTTCCGGGTAGGGCTTTTGTTCACTCAAATTAAATTTCAAGAGATTCCCTCAACAATAGAAATTGTTCTACAGCAGCATTTCTTAGATCTCTGTTGTATTGTACCTCTGTTACTCCTCCTGGAAATATACAAAGAAAATTGACAACTGGGTGTTACCATTTAGCTTGTCAAAGGGGTGTGACTTGGTAATGAGATATTGTCAGACTGTGGAGGAACACACTCCAAACAGGTAAAACCAAGCTGTCAGTTTATTCTTACATTTCCAGGAGGAATATTAGAAAGAAAAAAAAAAGAAGTATATCAAAATTCAGACTTTTGAGAAAAGATGCTTGTTGTTTCATGGGCCATATAAGTGTTTACTAAAATAAATGTGTCAAGGGAGCCATCTTGGGCTTTATAAATGTATGACTGCCCCAAAGAGTGGGAAAGCCAAAGAATAAACGTAGGTGGTGTAACTAAAAAGTAACTATGGTTCCTTCTAGGGTTCCATGCAAAGTGTTGCGCCAGGCGGATCTGGATTTGCAGTAGGCAGTAATGACTCAAACTCTGTAAAATAATTTCAAGTTGGACATAGGTTCCCTTTCTGCAGGTCCTCCGCTACCACCCGCTGTCACTGCTATACGCATCCTCAGCAGTGAATACATTGGTGGATGGCTGAGCCAACGGCTCCTCCTTCCACCAATCGGCGTGTGCGACAGACAGCAGTGCTGTCATTACATTGCGTCTGCTGTGTATAAGAGTATGGGATGTCTGCATATATTTAGACAGCTATGTGGGAGCTCATACTGCATATAGGAGACTATATGAAAGCTCATACTGTATTTAGCGGGCTATGTGGAGGCTCATTGCATATACAGAGGCTACGGGGGCTCATACTGTGTGTGGGCTCATACATAGAGAGGAATGTCAGGATACTTTAATTCTGCTCAATATTAATATAAAATAATTGTATTTTTATCAATCATTTAATATATGGTATGTTAATCTTAATATTGGGCAGAATTAATTTCAGCCTATTGATTCAGCCTCCAAACAGTCACAATCTCGCTTGTGGCCCCTTGGGAAAATTAACCCCTTCACGACATGCGCTGTACATGTACAGAGCATGTCGTGTCTCCTTTGATGTGGGCTCCGGCGCGGAGTCCACATCTTTTCTGGCACATGTCAGCTGTTTTGAACAGCTGACATGTGCCCGCAACAGCTGTAGGTGGAATCGCGATCCACCCGCGGCTATTCAACCGTTAAATGCCGCTGTCAATCTCTGACAGAGGCATTTAACGCGTGCTTCCGGCAATGGCGCCGGAAATCCGCCCATCGGTGACCACAGTCACGTCATCGCGGGTCACCAATGGGTCAGCATGACAACCAGAGGTCTCCGGGAGACCTCTATGTTTGTCAATGCCGGATTGCTATGAGCGCCACCCGGTGGTCGGCGCTCATAGCAAGTCAGCAATTCTGCTACATACGGAGATCTGATCATCGCCTGTATGTAGCAGAACCGACCAGACAACTGCAGCTTCCCATGGAGACTATTGAAGCATGCCAAAAGTAAAACTAAAAATGTTTTTAAAAATATTAAAAAAAAAATATGTAAAAGTTCAAATCACCCCCTTTTGCGCCATTCAAAATAAAACCATAAAAAAAAAAAATCAAATATACACATATTTAATATCACTGTGTTCAGAATCGCCCGGTCTATCAATAAAAAAATATGATGAACACAATCTGTAAACGGCGTAACGCGAAAAAAAAATTAAAACGCCAGAATTACGTTTTTTTGGTCGCCGCAACATTGCATTATGATGCAATAACGGGAGATCAAAAGATTGTATCTGCATTAAAAAAATAAACCATCACCCAACCCGAGATCATGAAAAATCGTGACGCTACGGGTATCGGAAAATGACGCATTTTTTAATTTTTTTTGTTTAACAAACTTTGTTTTTTTTTTCACCACTTAAATAAAAAAGAACCTAGATATGTTTGGTGTCTATGAACTCGTAATCACCTGGAGAATCATAATGGCAGGTCAGTTTTAGCATTTGGTGAACATGGTAAAAAAAGAATCCAAAAACCAGTTGTAGAATTGCACTTTTTTTTTGCAATTTCACCGCACATGGAATGTTTTTTGCCCATTTTTGAGTACCGTTCAAAAGTACAACTCGTCCCGCAAAAAAAACAATCCCTCACATGGCCATATTGACAGAAAAATAAAATAGTTATGGCTCTGAGAATAAGGGAAGCGAAAATCAAACGCAAAAATGAAAAAGGGCTGCGGCTCCTGATTTAATCCCATGGGCTTTCGAGGTTTTTGGTGTAGTGGTCAGTGACTGACAGCTTTCCTTGTATAAGAGTGCATACAGAAATAGCTGTCAGTCAATGATCGCACCGCCCACTGGACAGAAAGTCCGTGACAGAGGCGAGGATTAAAATGATCAAATCATAAGTTTTACTGACTCTATTTTCACAAAACTATAAATCAATCTGTTCAGCTCCTCCTGCTCTATAATATGGTGCCTGCAGACTGGACTGCCTGTTCATTGCGACAGGTTCCCTTTAAGGTCTCTAATTCTACCTTACAGTCCTGAAGGTACAATGATGCCATAGGCTTCTCCTACACACTCCATAACTCGGGTCCAGGTATTGGATACAGGAGGACAGAATAAAGTTTAGGTGTTGAAGTGAGAGTTAGACTGGTATAAGTCTGTAAAATTAGATCAGTATGGTCTTCTAGCCTGCTAACCGAACATTCAAGGGGCTGTATGAATGCATAATCTTAACTCATTGATAAAATGTCTCTGTCTACGAGTTCTTTACACTTGACCTCACTACTGTGCAACTAAAAGCAACATACAATGCATCCGATACTAGAGCTTTTAAAGAACATCTACTTCAGAAATAATTTTCTAGATATTGCCATAAAAAGCACAGGTAGCTTATCACCTTGTAGTTTTTGGTAAGCGTGTGACATCCTCACATCCACTATCAGGGGTTAGTAAGGGTTAGCCTGGCTCCTTGGCCTACACTGTATCTTCTGTGATGCCTAGGTTATTAGTCAGAGGACCACAAACAAGCTCCAGCTTCCCTCTACTTTCCCACCAGTTGTCATCTCATCAAATGTGGTATGGGTCTGCTGGGAACCGAAGTCTCAGACTCTGCCGAGCAGCATGTCCCCTGGGCAAGGTGACATTCCGGCGTCGGTCCTCACAGTAATCCAGCTCCATGTAAACACTGAGCACATTGGATTGTGACATATATACTTGGTTGTTTTAGGGGCTTTTTTTTCTTACAAATTCAATGCTGTCATTAGTTTACAAATGTCTACATTTTACTTAAAAGGTTAAACATCAGCTACAACATTCATACTTAAAGAAGCACTGCTTGCTTTTTTCATCCATGCATCCCACCTAATTATCATACTCTGCTCTCCTCATATATAGCGTATTTTTGTCCCTGTAGTTCAGCCTCCCATTTTCTTCTCTTCAGTCAATCTTAATTCCTAGCTCTTGTCCTGCATTGTATTCCTTTATGCTCAGATCTAAATCCCATGTGGCATCATCAAAAGATTACATGATGAGTTAGAGCCAATACCATCTCTGCCTGCTGAGAGGACACTGACTCCTCTTCCTTCAATTTTCCTCAATAAACTAATAGATTATAAGTATTCAGTAATGGATGGTAAAATGTGGACTCCTACATTAGGACTGTTTGACAGAAGCTGTGTAATCATCATAAGTAACAGTGATAGAAGTTTGACACTCCCTGTGGAGAAACTGTGTGGTGAAAACCAGATTACGGTATCTTATTATACACAAAGTATAGTTACTGAGAGGGTGACCAAGAGACCGCATGACGTAACTGAACAGAAGTATACAGTGATTTCTTATATAGGAAGAACTGAATGCAAAAGACAGAATGAATAAAAAAAATGACCAAACTGTTAGCATTACTTGAAAAGATATGATGTCTATTTTTGTTTGATGGAGCTGAAAATACATCATAAGAAGCTTCTTTCTACCACTTTTTTCCTGCAATGTACAATTTTGAGGTGATTTATTATCCGGCCCCTTATTAGTTATGTCATTTACAACAATGTCACTAGGTCAAAATGTTTGTGGTTATTATTTATTATCATAACTAAAAGCGTAATTGTAATTATGCAAACTTGTAAATGTTGCAACTGAACAGCTTAATCAGGTGGTGGAGGGCCCTTTTCTCTATAGCTAGATGGCTCCTTTCACGAAGGAACCATGCCACCTATGCAGGATACTCTTGAATCCTGATGAAGGCCACTGCTTTATAACAGGGTTCATTAAAATACAGTAAACCGTGGTGGCAACAGGAAGACTGAACAGAGGCTACCCTGACCAATTCCCTGTGAAAAGCAGAGCTCACAAGGGCCTCCTTACCTCCAGCTTCTTCTCCTTGTTGCTCAGAGCCTCTTTTTGACTCTGCGTGTACTCCATTAACATTCGCGCCAGCTGCCTCCGATCATCTAATTCTGCTGCTAGTCGCCCATTATATTCTGCCAGCAGGAGACAGGCCTCATCTACAGTTTTGGAAAGACGCTCTGCTGCCTCTTTATCTGAAAAATACAAATTTATCAAGTTGTTTACCTCCAATCTAGAGACTATATTGCGATATATTAGTGCTCGCAGTGTGGCGGAATCATGGAGGCCAGACATCTGCCTAAAAGTCCCATGCATAAACTTGACTAGCGGATACCAAGCATGCGGAGTTGCAAGCCAGACAGATGGTCTTACCTGTGATCTTTTCCAGTAAGGATACATCCTGAACTTCCTGAGGAAGGGATGCAATCTTCTGTCTAACAGTGGCATCTCCAGAAGCAGCATTCTCCAGATCCTGCAGAGCTTTAATGAGATCTTCAGTCTACAAGGGACAAAAAATGTGCACTGGATAAAAGATACAGAAGAAAGCATGTATCCAAGCTTCCAAACTACCTAAATTATTCATAAAAAGACTAAAATCAATTGCATTTAAATCTGGCTAAAACTCACTGTCTGAAATGGAGCCTCTAATGAGATCTCTGCACACTCCGCTCACAGTCATGATGTATTATTTAAGCAGTAAATCCATTTTATCTCCAGCAAAACTTGCATTTTGTCACCACCATGAATCATTTACATTTTTTTTATAATTTTACATCTACATGCAATTTTTCCAACACATCTACAAACACATTTAAGATGAAACGGGAAACGTTACGCTGAAAATACATCACCGGTTTGACACAGATTTCTCTGTCAGGAGTTTTAATTGGCGTCTGGCAAATTTACTGGAGCTGCAGAACAAACGTGTGAACTATGAAACGTGTACACATGTACTTATGTGCGAAATGGTGGCAGGGCGTTTGTGCTGCAAAACCTGCATTTGTGTGAGAAACCCATGGCCCAGATCTAAGGTTTAAAGAGCAAAGATTTCAGTTATTTCAGATGAATGAAGAAAATACTTTAAATAATTAGATTTTACAGAATATTGTAAAAGTTTTGATCAAATACATTGCAAATTGCCTCTTCAGAGAGGAATAAGAATAGAACGATAGTGCCACCTACTAGAAGTAGCAATTCTAAAAGTCAACGTCGACCGTTTAACGAGCCTTGCCACATGACTTAGGATAAAAGCCAAACTAGAATCTCAATTTGCAGACACTGTGTTTCTGGTACTGCCCCTCGTCAGTGCAAATTGTGAGATCTGGTTTGGCTGTGTGAGAGGCGTCTGACCAGGATCCAAGAAGTATCGTTTCTCCATGCAGAGAGTGACATGTTAAGCATGCCAAGATGAGGAGACTTAAAGACGCAGTACATTGAAAAATTGAAATCCCTTATTGATCAAAATGTTTGGCCCCGATAAAATAATAAAGACTATACTCACCTCCGTGTCCAAGAGATTCAAAACCAAAACAGCCTCGTCTGGACACAAAGGTATCACGGCAAATCAACAGTTCATAAAGCAGGCCCATATGTCAGTGTGGCTCACCCGAACAAATTACAGTCCTTTATCCCAGAGTAAACTCTACTCCAATAAGAGGTACGATCCCCTACCAGTCTCGTGATCACCTTCAGCCTGTGCTCCAACACCAAACATAAGTATTACCGTAATTGGTCTTCCTCTCACTGAACTATCCACTCTCCAATCTATCCCAAATGCAGCAGCCAAACTCATATTCTGTCCAGCCTCTACACTGAAGCCTTCAGCCTTGTGCCAGTCTTTGCACTGGTTGCCCATCTGCTACAGAAAACATAAAATTCACAGTTCTGCACTAACCTACATATCCTCCCTCATCTTTGTCTACCACCTTATCTGTGATGCATGTTCTGCTAATGTTCTAAAACAAGATTAAAGGGAATCTGTCAGCTCGTTTTTCCGCAATAAGCTGCGGCCACCGCCTTTCGGGGCTTATCTACAGCATTCTATAATGCTGCAGATAAGCCCCCCGATCTAACCTGAAAGATGAGAAGAACAACTTTTAGGCTAAGTTCACACGTTGCGGAATTGCCGCGGAAATTTCCGCGGCAATCCCGCACTTCTCCCGCAGGAAATACGCACGTTTTTTGTATGCTGATTCCCGCTAGAATAATAGCGTTTTGCAAGCGTAATTAGCTTGCAGAATGCTAGCGTTTTCCTAGCGATCTGTAGCATCGCTTGGAAAACTGATTGACAGGTTGGTCACACGAGTCAAACATAGTGTTTGACTCGTGTGACCAACTTTTTACTATTGATGCCGCCTATGCCGCATCAATAGTAAAAAGATCTAATGTAAAAATAATAAAAAAAATAATAAATAATGATATTCTCACCTTCCGGCGGCCCCCGCAGCCTTCCCGCCTTCAGCGACGCTCCCGGCAACTCCGGTCCCAGGAGTGCTTTGCGACAAATCACACCGATGACGTAGCATCTCGCGAGACCGCTATGCCATCTGGGTGATTCTCGCAAAGCACTCCTGGGACCGGGAGTTGCCGGGAGCATCGCTGAAGGCGGGAAGGCTGCGGGGGCCGCGGGAAGGCTGCGGGGGCCGCCGGAAGGTGAGAATATCATTATTTTTTATTTTAATTATTGTTTTACCAGGGATATGGTACCCAGGGCCTGGAGGAGAGTCTCCTCTCCTCCAGACCCTGGGTACCACCGCACATGAACCGCTTACATTCCGCAAAATTAATGAACATGTTGCTATTTTTTCCGCGAAGCGTTTTTTCGCGGAAAAAAACGCAACATGTGGCCAAAACATGCGGAATCAATTAACATGTATAGGATGCTTAATGCTTGCGTTTTTATCGCGTTTTTACCGCGGAAAAACCGCGAAAAAAACGCAATTATTCCTGATCGTGTGCACTTAGCCTTATTATACTCACCCAGGGGCGGACCGGGTCCGCCTTCTGCTTGCTTCATCGCTCCGGGACAATAGCGCTTCTGCACAGGCGTACTTCTCTGCCCTGTTGAGGGCAGAGCAAAGTACTGCAGTGCGCAGGCACCGGGAAAGGTAAGAGAGGCCCAGCGCCTGCGCACTGCAGTACTTTGCTCTGCCCTCAACAGGGCAGAGAAGTACGCATGCGCAGAAGCGCTATGGCCCCGGAGCGATGATGCAAGAAGTAAGGCGGCGTTGCAAGAAGATGGGAGGCGCCAGACCCGCGACACCCATCGGACCCGGGCCGCCCCTGGGTGAGTATAATAAAACTTGCTTTTCTTATCTTTCATGTTAGAGAGGGGGCTTATTTACAGCATTATAGAATGCTGTAGATAAGCGCCGAAAGGCGGTGGCCGCAGTTTATTGCGGAAAAACGGGCTGACAGATTCCCTTTAACATCCCCCATAATTCGGACCTTCCAATACAATCTTCAAGACTTTTCTTGTGCTGACTGGTTCTCCGGAAAGCACTACCCCAAACATGGTTAATTCCTAGTATTCACAGTTTTAAGTGTATCCTAAAAACATGTCTCTTTAGACAGGCTTATCACATCGTCTCACTAACCTAACTGTTCTCAGTTCTTCCATGATCCATTTTCGAAAGAATCTGGTGCCTTCTATCATCTCTTTTTATACATTTCACCTGAAAGTACATAGATACTAGCTCATAATTGGTTTATGCAGATTTAAATGAATACCCTTATTTACCATGAAGTTGGCAGGTCCACACACTACAGTCATGGAAAAAAGTTTTGAGAATGACACAAATATTAATTTTTACAAATTCTACTGCTTCACTTTTTCTAATGGCAATTTGCATATACTCCAGAATGTTATAAAGAGTGATCAACTTAACAGCAATTACTTGCAAAGTCAATATTTGGCTAGAAAATGAACTTTATCCCCAAAACACATTTCAACATCATTGCAGCCCTGCCTTAAAAGAACCAGCTAACCTCTTTTCAGTGATTGCTCCATTAACACAGGTGTGGGTGTTGATGAGGACATGGCTGGAGATCAATCTGTCATGATTAAGTAAGAATGACACCACTGGACACTTTAAAAGGAGGCTGGTGCTTGGCATCATTGTTTCTCTTCTGTTAACCATGGTTATCTCTAAAGAAACACGTGCAGTCATCATTGCAATGCACAAAAATGGCCTAACAGGGAAGAGTATCGCAGCTAGAAAGATTGCACCTCAGTCAACAATCTATCGCATCATCAAGAACTTCAAGGAGAGGTTCCATTGTTGTCAAAAAGGCTCCAGGGCGCCCAAGAAAGACCAGCAAGCGCCAGGACCGTCTCTTAAAAGTGTTTCAGCTGCGGGATCGGGCTACCAGCAGTGCAGAGCTTGCTCAGGAATGGCAGCAGGCAGGTGTGAGTGCATCTGTACGCACTGTGAGGCGGAGACTCTTGGAGCAAGGCCTGGTCTCAAGGAGGGCAGCAAAGAAGCCACTTCTCTCCAGAAAAAACATCATGGACAGACTGATATTCTGCAAAAGGTACAGGCAGTGGACTGCGGAGGACTGGGGTAAAGTTATTTTCTCTGATGAATCCCCTTTTCGATTTTTTGGGACATCAGGAAAACGCCTCATTTGGAGAAGACAAGGTGAGCGCTACCACTTGTCTCATGCCAACTGTTAAGCATCCTGAAACCATTCATGTGTGGGGTTGCTTCTCAGCCAAGGGAATCGGCTCTCTCACAGTCTTGCCTAAAAACACAGCCATGAATAAAGAATGGTACCAGAATGTCCTCCAAGAGCAACTTCTCCCAACCCTCCAAGAGCAGTTTGGCGATCAACAATGCCTTTTCCAGCATGATGGAGCACCTTGCCATACAGCAAAGGTGATAACTAAATGGCTCAGGGAACAAAACATAGAGATTTTGGGTCCATGGCCTGGAAACACGGATTTTGGTAAGAACTTACCTGTAAAATCCTTTTCAGCGAAGAAGGAAGGGAGACACAGTCATTACTAGTGGTAGGCGGAGCCCACACAGGATAAACTCACCTCAGATTGAAAAAGTGTTGACCGGCCCCTCCAGCTATATAGGGCTCCTCCTACTCCAGCTCTCCAGTCGTACCCAAGCTTAAGGAAGAGCAAATATCACCAGCGTAGCAACATAACCCCTTCTGAAGGACTTCAGAGAAAAAACAAGAAGACAGGTTATGCATATAGCCGAAAAAACCACACAGTCCAGGTACTACTCACTGAACCTGACCACTGCGATGAGCTGGCAATGCTGGAACAGAGCCTTAGCGCGCCGACCTCAGCCCAGATAATCGCTATCAGACAAGGGTCACGCCGCATCTGAAAACAACAACACACTTCTGCCATGGGAGGGATCTGTGTCTCCCTTCCTTCTTCGCTGAAAAGGATTTTACAGGTAAGTTCTTACCAAAATCCGTGTTTCAGCTGCAGATGAAGGAAGGGAGACACAGTCATTACTAGTGGGACGTCCCAAAGCAGTCCAAAAATAAGGGTGGGCAGGAAAGCAAAAAAGGCAGATACCCACAACCTAGATAAATGCGCAAATAGCGCTAACTATAAGTTCACAAGAACTTTTAAACTACAGCCGCCTGCAGGACCCTACGTCCTAAGGCCGCATCAGCGGAAGCACTGACGTCCACCTTATAAAATTTTGTAAATGTGTGGACGGAACGCCAGGTCGCCCCCCGGCAGAGCTGAGCTGCCGAGGCTCCTTGATGAAAAGCCCACGATGAACCCACAGCCCTTGTGGAGTGAGCTTGAATCTTAATCGGGCAAGGTTCGCCCTTAAGTCGGTAAGCCTCCAAAATGGCTGACCGAATCCAACGAGCTATAGAATCCTTGGAAGCTCGTTGCCCACGTCGACGACCTGCTGGAATCACAAACAGAGAATCCGACTTCCGAAAATTTTGAGTAATGGACAAATAGAACTTTAAAGCCCGCACCAAATCCAATGTGTGCAAGGCTCGTTCTTTCGCATTCCTTGGCTCCGGACAGAGCGAGTGCAACACAATATCCTGGTTAACATGAAACTGTGATACTACTTTAGGTAGAAAGTCGCCACGTGTGCGAAGCACTACGCGATCTGGGAGAAACTCCAGAAAAGGAGGCGAGCAAGAGAGAGCCGCCAACTCAGAAACCCTTCTCAAAGAAGTGACCGCCACTAAGAAGGCAATCTTCCAAGAAAGCAAAGAAAGGCTAACAGAGTCCATAGGCTCAAAAGGCCCATGTTGAAGAGCCTCCAAGACAAGATTGAGCCGCCAGGGAGACACAGGCGCCTTCCGCGGCGGAAACTGACGGGTTACTCCGCGAAAAAAGGAACGTACGTCCCTATGCGAAGCGATAGCCTTCCGAAATAGCAAGGACAGAGCAGAAACTTGCCCCTTCAAAGTGCTAACTGCCAAACCCCTGTCCAGCCCGTACTGCAAAAAGGCCAACAAATTGGGAATGGAAAAACTCCTCGGGTTCCTAGAAGAACCCGAACACCACGAAAAGAAGGCTTCCCAAGTCTTATGATAAATTCTAGTGGTAGCCGGATCTCTGGCAGCTCGCAGAGTGGCAATGACTTCGGCTGAAAAACCTTGACGGGTCCAGATTTCGGTCTCAAGAGCCACGCCGTCAAACGCAGAGACTTCAGGTCCGGGTGCCGAACGGGCCCTTGGGTTAACAGGTCCGGGTGAAGAGGGAGTGGAAGTGGAGGCGCTGCCAGAAGCGACACCAGCGTTGAGAACCACGTCCTCCTTGGCCAATCTGGGGCTATCAATATAGCCGGGACTCTCTCCAGTCTGATCCGACGCAAAACCAGAGGAAGTAAGGATATCGGCGGGAACACATAAATTAGCTCAAAATGGTCCCAAGGAGCCACCAGAGCATCCACCGCCACAGCCTTCGAGTCCTTGTACCTGGACATGAATGTCGGTAACTTGGCATTGACCCTGGATGCCATCACATCCACTTGGGGAGTCCCCCAACGGGAGCACAGCAGCGCAAAAATTTCCGGATGAAGACTCCATTCTTCGGGATCCATCTTTTTGCGACTCAGGAAGTCCGCTGTGATATTCTGAACTCCAGGAATGTGAATCGCAGAGATGGCTGGCACCCTGGCCTCGGCCCATACCAGGATTCGAGACACTTCCATCATGAGCCTGAAGCTCCTCGTTCCACCTTGATGGTTGATATACGCGACCGCCGTCGCGTTGTCTGTCTGCACTCGGACTGGTAGACCGCTTAAAGGGACCGTCCAGTGTTGGAGGCAAAGGAAAATTGCCCTCAATTCCAGGATGTTGATCGGCAAGACAGACTCTTCCAATGACCATACTCCCTGAATCCAGAGACCGTTCCAGACACCCCCCCAGCCCGTCAGGCTGGCATCGGTGGTTATGATCGACCACCTTGGAGGAAGGAAGGACTTCCCCAGGGATAACGCTTCCGGACGTAACCACCATTCTAGCGACTCTCTCACCCTGTGGGAGATGATGACACTGCAATCCAGTGAAAACCGTGATCGATCCCAACGGTTCAAGATGAGCATTTGGAGAGCCCTGGAATGAAATTGGGCAAACGGAATTGCTTCCATTGACGCCACCATCAAACCCAGAAGGCGCATACACCTTCGAAGGGACATTGCTGTCGCAGACTTCATACCCTGCACATGGTGAAGAAGACTCGCTTGCTTGTCTGAGGGCAGAGACACCACTGCTCGTACCGTGTCGAACTGCATTCCCAAAAACAGGATTGACTGCGACGGTTCCAGGGACGACTTCTCCCAATTGATCAGCCACCCGAAGTCCTCCAGGAGCTGAAGGGATGAATCGCGAGCCGTCACCGCCTCCTCCTTTGAGGACGCCACAATCAAAAGGTCGTCCAGATAGGGAAGAATCGTAATCCCCAGTCTTCGCAGAATCGCCATGAGAGGAGCCAGAATTTTTGTAAAAACTCTGGGTGCTGAGGCCAGACCGAATGGCAGGGCCACAAACTGGTAATGGTCCTGACCTATGGCAAAACGAAGGAAGCGTTGGTGGGCCCTTCCGATGGGGACATGCAAATAAGCGTCGCGAATGTCGATTGACACCAAAAAATCGTTCTGTGACAAGGCCGCCACAACGGAGCGAAGTGATTCCATGCGGACATGCCGATTCAATCTTTTGAGATCCAGAATGGGACGAAATTTGTCCTCCTTTTTGGGGACTACAAAGAGGTTGGAATAAAACCCTCCTCCCCGGTCCTCCGGTGGAACTGGTACCACCACGCCCTTCTGTAGAAGGGAATCGACCTCCCGCAGTAGAGCGGCAATTAGCCCGGGCTCTGACGGAATGCGGGATAGGCAAAAACTGTCTGGGGGTCGAGAAAGAAACTCTATGAAGTAGCCTGCCGACACGACCCGCGTCACCCAGGTGTCCGACACGCGGGAAGCCCAAGTCGGCTTGAATTGGAGTAGGCGACCTCCCACTCGAGAGCCCTCGAGTGAGACCCTGGCGTCAGTCCGCTTTAGCGGGCTTTTTGTCAGCTTACCGCTTGTCTTGGCGGAAGCTCTGTTTCCAGGGAGTGCGAAATTTCTGAGCGCTCTTTTTTCCTGAAAAAGAGGGACGACCCGATCCCCAAGAGGGCTGACCAAACCGTCCCCTGGACCGAAAGGACCGCCGACTACCACCGGCACTAGGCCTGCCAGACGCAGAAGCCACAGCTCTTCGTTGCGGTAAAGCCGTTTCTTTTGCCTTTGCTTTGGCAATCAGGTCCGTGAGGACAGATCCAAATAGCTGACCACCTTTGTAAGCTAAAGAAAGCAAACCTTGCTTGGAAACCGCGTCTCCGGTCCACTGTCTAAGCCACAGAGCTCTCCTGACTGTGATCGCCGAGGATTGTGCCCTGGACAGCATGGAGGCAGTATCCAAACCTGCATCACTGCCATATCGAGCTGCATCCTCCAATGACTTGAAAAGCCCTCTACCTCGGATAGTGGGGATCCATCTTGCCACGCCGTCCGTAGACGGTCTAACCAGCTCAAGGAGGCTTTACAAGCACACATGGATCCTAGCACAGCTCTGAATCCATGACCCGCGGCCTCGTAGATGGATTTCGCCATCTCCGTTTTTCTGTCCAGCGGATCCTGCAGACTCGCCTTCCCTTTAACAGGAAGTAATGAGGATTTGCTAAGCTGGGATAAAGGGACATCCACTTCAGGAGAAGGAATCCAATTAGCAATCAACTCCGTAGTACACGGATACAGCGTCTCAAAAAAACCGTGTCCCCTGAAAACGTTTATCTGGACACAGGCGTTCCTTCTCCACTGCCTCATTAAGCTCATCCAGAGATGCGGCTCCTGAAACATCCGGGCCGACTTACCAGGACGTCTAGTTACCTCCTCCGGTAACTGTAACGCCTCCCTCATGGCTCCAATAAAAGCCTCTGTACGGCTCAAAAGAGAGGCAGATTGTCCCTGCCGATCCTCTTTATCCGAATCGGATATCTCACCATCTGAGCTTGGAGGGGAACCCTCCATATCAGAAATCTCTGAGTCGCTACGCGAGAAAGATGGCACCGGCCTGTGTCGCTTCCTGCCATGAGAGGATCTAGCTGACACCCAATAACCTAGAAGGTCAGACAGGCCATCAATAGAACGAGCGAGGGCATCCATTTTGGCGTCACTGTAACCTCCGACCGCTGCGCTTGACGCCGACGAGGTCTGCGTGTCAGATACGCGAGGCTGATCCTGTAGCGGATCTGGGAGACGGTCCGCTCCTGGACCCTGATCCGACATGCCCTCACACAGTATATGGCAGGTAAAAACCTGTCAGCACCAGAACAGTGTGGCTTTCAAAGGCAAAATGAACGCTGAAGGGTTAAGCTTCTTAAATAGAGAGCTACCCCAGCTTTTGTCTCCCAATAAAGGGTTAACCACCAAAGAAGGGGTTAATGTTGCAGACTCTCCACAACCCTTATTTAATGAAAAGGGTGTGCGAGCCGCAGGTGCCTCTTATGAGGTAACAGCTGCAGGACAGTGTTCAAAAATATGCCACATTAAACAAGAACGCCAAAGAGATCGCTAACATATTGCGCTGAATTGTATATCGCAATACCAAAGTCGCTAAAGAGATCGCTAACCACTTATGCGTCGTCAATGAGATCGCCCACCGTGGAAGCTACTAGCGACATAAAAAAAACAATCATAAAAGAAAAACGACCGCAAAACTATGCGTCGCCATTGTGATCGCAGCGGGAGCGTTCTGTGTGACAATACCTTGTCCTGCGCTGAGGGGGTCAAGCTTCTGCCGTGACAGGTAGAGGCGACTCACCCAGCTGGCCGTGGTGTAGTGTCTCCTTTCGGTCGGTCGGGGAGAGCGGAGAGTGAGGAGCCCGAGGAGGCCGTCAGTAATGGCCGCAGCGCTAGAGGAGATCTAAACCGGAAGAAAAAAGGCAGGATAAGGCGTGCGCTCAGAGCGCTTCCTGCCCGTGAAAAAATGGGAGAGCGCGAAGCCACGCCCCCCGCCGGTTTCAAAAAAGCACGTGACTCACTCCGCTCTCCGCTCCCATGTCCTGCAGGCATCCACCTGCGGACAAAAGTACACAATCACCATACCGAATACATGTAGCAGTGGCTGCCGCAGCGGCCGCTGAAGCACTCAAACACATTAAAATGTGGAGTACTCACCCAGCTGAGCGCCACAGGGACCCCTCAGAGATTTGTGGCGCTGTGCCCGTAGCTTCCCCCCAGGGCGGGGAACGCAGTGACCCCAGAAGCGCGGTTTGCGTCCCCGCCAGGGAAGCAATCCTCATCCCCCAGGGCCGGCAGGGTTCTGCAGGGACCACCTTATAGGGTAATACAGATCCGCCAAGGAAGAGGTGGGAGTCCAGCAGCGCTGAGACCCCTGAGACTTCTAGACCATTGGCGGTCCAAGTCTCTGTCCGACTAAAATAAAAAAATCTTCTGAGGAGCTGCTTTCAGCAGCGACTATCCTCTGTGAACCTCAAATTTTAGACTGGAGAGCTGGAGTAGGAGGAGCCCTATATAGCTGGAGGGACCGGTCAACACTTTTTTAATCTGAGGTGTGTTTATCCTGTGTGGGCTCCGCCTACCACTAGTAATGACTGTGTCTCCCTTCCTTCATCTGCAGCTGAAACTCCCCAGATCTTAATCCCATTGAGAACTTGTGGTCAATCATCAAGAGACGGGTGGACAAACAAAAACCTAAAAATTCTGACAAAATGAAAGCATTGATTGTGCAAGAATGGACTGCTATCAGTCAGGATTTGGTCCAGAAGTTGATTGAGAGCATGCCAGGGAGAATTGTAGAGGTCCTGAAGAAGAAGGGTCAACACTGCAAATATTGACTTGCTGCATTAACTCAATTCTAACTGTCAATAAAAGCTTTTGTTACTCATATGTTTGCAATCAAATTTCTGTCTGTGATAAAAACATCTGTCAAACACACATAAAAACCAGAGGGCAGCAGATCATGTGAAAATATAATATTTGTGTCATTCTCAAAACTTTTGGCCATGACTGTACAAGCACTTTTTACCTTGTGCTTCCACTATTCCCTCATAGATATAAGCTCTTGTGAGCAAGACCCTCAAGCCTCTTGTTTGAATTGTTGAATTATGTATTACTCTGATATTGTTTGTACATGTCTCTTCTTAATTGTAGAGAGTTTTAAAATATGTTAGTGTTATATAAATAAAATTATTATTAAAGAGAATCTATCACCAGTTTGGCACTGTCCCATCATACAGCCTAAGACTGCTGATTTTTCTAAATACCATAACACTCATCAACAAGAGTAGTCAGAAGGGTCTCTAATGTATCCCTAAAGGATCCGACTTTATAACAAAAGTTGGGTCTGAACTTTTGTGTTTTGGGATCCCTCATCACTCTAAGGCCCTCCTAGCTGTGAAAGCATCATGGTATGTGTTTCACAACATGAGAACCAGGGCTGTGGAGTCGGTAGGCCAAAGCACCGACTCAGACTCCTCCATTTCCCTGACTTTCGACTCCCACTCCACAGCACGGCCTCACTACTGAGCATGTACGTACCCCAACTCCACAGCACTGGTCACTACTCAGCATGTACATACCCCGACTCCACAGCACTGGTCACTACTTAGCATGTACATACCCCGACCCCACAGCACTGGTCACTACTGAGCATGTACATACCCCGACTCCACAGCACTGGTCACTATTGAGCATGTACATACCCTGACCCCACAGCACTGGTCACTACTGAGCATGTACATACCCCGACTCCACAGAACTGGTCACTACTGAGCATGTACATACCCCGACTCCACAGAACTGCCTCACTACTCAGCATGTACATACCCCGACTCCACAGCAATGTCTCACTACTGAGCATGTACATACCCCGACTCCACAGCACTGGTCACTACTCAGCATGTACATACCCCGACTCCACAGAACTGCCTCACTACTGAGCATGTACATACCCCGAGTCCACAGCACTGCCTCACTACTGAGCATGTACATACCCTGACTCCACAGCACAGCCTCACTACTGAGAATGTACATACCCCGACTCCACAGCACTGCCTCACTACTGAGCATGTACATACCCCGACTCCACAGCACTGCCTCACTACTGAGCATGTACATACCCTGACTCCACAGCACTGCCTCACTACTGAGCATGTACATACCCCGACTCCACAGCACTGCCTCACTACTGAGCATGTACATACCCCGACTCCACAGCACTGCCTCACTACTGAGCATGTACATACCCTGACCCCACAGCACTGCCTGAGCATGTACATACCCCGACTCCACAGCACTGGTCACTACTGAGCATGTACATACCCCGACTCCACAGCACTGCCTTACTACGGAGCATGTACATACCTCGACTCCACAGCACTGGTCACTACTGAGCATGTACATACCCCGACCCAACAGTACTGCCTCACTACTGAGCATGTACGTACCCTGACTCCACAGCACTGGTCACCACTGAGCATGTACATACCTCGACTCCACAGCACTGGTCACTACTGAGCATGTACATACCCCGACTCCACAGCACTGCCTCACAACTGAGCATGTACATACCCCGACTCCACAGCACGGCCTCACTACTGAGAATGTACTAACCGACCCAGCACTGCCTCACTACTGACATACGTACCCGACTCCACAGCACTGCCTCACTACTGAGCATGAACATACCCCGACTCCACAG
Organism: Oophaga sylvatica; assembly: GCA_033576555.1. Taxonomy (NCBI): domain Eukaryota; kingdom Metazoa; phylum Chordata; class Amphibia; order Anura; family Dendrobatidae; genus Oophaga; species Oophaga sylvatica. The sequence goes on along the minus strand of JARQOD010000003.1, from coordinate 221,115,454 downwards.
CACTGCCTCACTACTGAGCATGTACATACCCCGACTCCACAGCACTGCCTCACTACTGAGCATGTACATACCCGACTCCACAGCACTGCCTCACTACTGAGCATGAACATACCCTGACCTCACAGCACGGCCTCACTACTAAGCATGTACATACCCCGACTCCACAGCACGGCCTTACTACTGAGAATGTGCATAAAGTGCAGCACAGATTCATCTCCACTAAAAGAAGAGATCCAGAGAGTAGGTGGACCATATAGACACCATGTGATCCATGTGTGTTTACTAATTACTGTATGGAGTTTGTATCAAAACTTGTAGGATTTATTAAAAAATATGCGCCCCTTACTGAATGAGGCACATCTTATTCCAGCGGTGCATTCATTAAGACTGGTTTACAAAACACCAGTCTTAAAGGGTTTGTTCAAGCTTATCACAAAAGTCTTGCAGACATGTGAATCTTCAGATCACGCACATTCACAAGTGCCAGCGGTGAAACCGAGCGCTCATGTGACTGATTATGCGACATGCATATTCCCTTCACATTGCGACTAGACGTGCATGGCCTCGCTCAGTTCACTTGAATTTGTATGGTCTACTTTAAAACACTGCATACGTAAATTTGACATGGTATGTGTTTTAATTCCAACGCGTTTCAAGCTGATCTACTGAATACCTAAATGGAATTGTTCACATGATGAAAAATCCAACTGATCAGATAATGGCCGTAAATCAAGCATCTATGAACAGGAGCTGTTACATGGCCATGTAATCCTAGTTTATAGACAGCATTAACTTTCGAGATTGGGGGATAAAATACACAACATGATAGTAAAAAGCAGAAAATGGAGTTAAACAAAAGAATGGAGACTTGTAAAACACTGCAGCGGTCTACAGGGTCAGTACAGAAGGGAGGAGAACAGGACCCAGCTGCTTTGTGTTCAGTGCCGCATGTAGTCATTTTTATTTCACCGTTTGACAGGTAATTAATCTTACTTTATTAGTCCCAATGTACCCCACAAATCATCATCAGCTCAGGAAGTCAGATGTTTATGCCAGACACGGAGCTGCACACTGAATATATCCACCCTATGTGTCTACTAATCCTAGTGACCCAATAGAGATGTGTGTCACCGACATGAGTGGCAGCAGAGGTGTCTCTAGGTTTTCCGGAACTCAGGGCAGAATTCAGATTGACACAAACCCGTTGTGTTTTTGCTGCGTTTATTTCTGCAGGAAAACTACGGTAGCTCTCTTCGCAGTAGAGAAGCTGCTTACATAAAGCAGGATTTGCTGCATTTTAGCCAGGTACATACAGGGGTTGGACATAATAATGGAAACACCTGGAAACATCAACAAAAGTTAGTTTAATATGGTGTAGGTCCACCTTTTGCGGCGATTACAGCCTCAATTCTCCGAGATATGGATTCATACAAGGTGTGAATTGTTTCCAAAGGAATTTTAGCCCATTCTTCAGTTAAAACACCCTCCAGTTCTTTGAGCGATGGCGGCGGAAATCGACGTCTAACTTGAATCTCTAAAATCGACCATAAATGCTCAATAATGTTGAGGTCTGGGGATTGTGGGGGCCAGATGAGATGCTCAACTTCATTAGAATGTTCCTCGTGCCATGCTTTAACAATTCTAGCTGTATGAATTGGTGCATTATCATCCTGAAAGATGGCGTTCCCCTCGGGGAACAGTACTTGAACCATAGGATGCACTTGATCGCCCAAAATGCCTAAATAATCGCGGCTGTTAATTCTTCCATGAAGGGATATCATTGGCCCGGCGGATCTCCACGAAATAGCACCCCAGATCATCACAGAACCTCCGCCATGTTTTACGGTTGGGAGAAGGCAGTCTGGATGGAATGCTTCTTTCAGCTGTCTCCAAACGTACACGCGGCCGGAGGTCGGAAATAGGGTAAACGATGATTCGTCTGAGAATATCATGTTTCCACGGCTCGAGGGACCAATTCTGGAGGTTTCTTCACCACTCTAAACACTTGGAAACATTTATCATTGAGAGCAGCGGTTGTCGAACTGCAGCTCTTCCGTGGAATCCAGATTTGTTCAGCTCCCGACAAACAGTTTTCGTGGAAACTGTGTTCTGTAGGTGTTCATTGAGCTCAGCAGTGATTTTCGGAGCCGTGGTCTTGCGATCCTCTTTCACAATTAGCTTTAGAGTCCGACGGTCTCTCTCAGTCAACCTCGACTTTCAGCCGTACATGTGCTTTGCTGCGGACATTTTTCCCTCTCTTTCAAACGCAGTCATTACTTTGGAGACAGTACCTCTTGACACGCCAAGCATTCGGGCACTTTCGGTTACACTAGCGCCTGCCATACCAGCACCAACAATTTGGCCTCTTTGAAAATCCGAGAGGCCTGCCATTGGTATCAGGTTCTCATCAATGTTCTTACAATTCTGCAAAACAAGCAGTTAATTTACGTACACATATCACAAATAATCAACTACAAAACATTACCATATGTCACGGTTTGCATGTTTGTAACATGTTCGAAGATTATGATGCCAAAACGTTAGGCGTTTCCATTATTTTGTCCAACCCCTGTATGTCTCAAGTGCATGCAGTTTAGTGCATAAAAACATGAAGCAACGTCCTGAGGCTTTTGCACCAAAAACGCAGCAATACCTGATACTTGTGTTTTTTGCTGCGTTTTTGCACGTATTCATTGCTTTGTATAGGTGAAAAAAAAAACGTTGAACAACAGAGAAGTAGGAAGAAAAGCTCTTTGTCACATGACTAAGTATGAAAATCGCATATGAGTGAAATGGCCATGTGATGACTGCAAGCAGAGCTGAATCCTGACAGTGGATCTTAAGATTGGCTACAGTGCTTCATTTTATAATTAAAGGGCTTATCCAGATTTGAGGTGAAAGCCTGTAATCACTCTTGGTGACTGAAGGCTCCTGAATTCTCACAGTACATGCACTGCACACTTTTAGGGTTCTCCCTTGCCAGTGGCAAGAGTGGACGGACATGTGAGCACAAGTATGCAATTTGCATACTTCTGGCCACATTCGAAAAAGACGTGTCCGGCCTTGCTCAATTCATTTTCATTGATTCAGGCCAAAAAATGACTAGACAGCATGTGACCGCATGTATGCATATCACATGCTTCCGGTTTAGTGACCTCAAACTCTCACTGCCGGCACCAGAGAATCCTGACAATGCGCAGTGTGAGAATTCAAAAGTCTACAGTCACATAGAATGACTGCAGACTCATCACAAACTTGGACAACCCCTTTAATGCTCCTAACAAATAAAAACGTAGTAACCCTTAACTTGTCAGATGGCACAAGACTTTATAAACATAGCCATGCATTATGTAAGCTTACAAGTTATGGATTGTTACGTGTATACATGATCAGAACCAGTAATAGCACAATAATCCATCACAATAACCACCAGAAGTACAGAAACACATCACTAAACCCCCACATCAGTACAAAAACACAGCATCACAGCCCTCATCAGTACAAAAATACATCACCAGAACCACCAGCAGTACAGAAATACATCACCAGAACCACCAGCAGTACAGAAACACATCTGCATAACCCACATCAGTACAGAAACACAGCATCAAAACCCTCAACAGTACAGGAATACATCATAAAAACCACTATCAGTACAGGAATACTTTACCAGGATTGCCAACAGTACATAAGTACATCACTAGGACCACCATCAGTGCATTAATTAAGCACCAGAACCACCTTGGTACATGGTACATCAATTATAATATCAGGTCAGACCCATATACATTTGTATCACATGAACCTACAACTTTCAGTATATTCTTACAAATGGTAAGAAGATACTGGGAAATGTTGCTATCAGTCATCATCAAGCTGTAGACCATACAGGAACCACAGTACTGATGAAAATTAGTCAGTATCACAAAAAACATTTATATCCAGGTACCTTATAGATGGCGTGGTCTCTGATTGGAATCGTTCCCTTTCTTTTCTTCAACTTGTCCAGACGCTATGATGACTTTTCACAGCCACAGCTCGTCTCTGCAGACTTCCATCTTCTTTCTCTGGACTTGTGCAGCACATCCCACAAGATACCTTTAAAAACAGCAGTCAAATAATGCTCCTGAATAAATATATCTGCCCTACGCTTAGACCCTGAATAAATAATTTCCCCTCACTATATTGCCTGCACAAAATCTGACCCACACACAGTCCCTTTTATGAAACAAGCTCTTCACACTGCACTCTCCTTTCTATAATGGGCCCCACCTATATGGCCCAGTCTCTATACTGTGCCCCCTCATCACACTCCCCCCTACTTAGCATATTGTCTCCTCCTCGATGTGCCTTACACTGTCCCCCATGGTAGCCCCCACACTACTCAGTCTCTATTCTATGCCCACTCACACTTCTCCCCCCATACTGTCTCCTCACACTATTTCCATCAATAGTCTCCTGAGATATTTCCCCCTTCCTCCTCATGCTGTCTCCTCTCACATCCACCATGTTAATCATACTGTCTACTGACATATTTACCCCCTCGCTCTCCATACTGCCTCTTCACTCATCCCCCAGACTCCCCATACTGTGTCTGCACCCATCACATCACCCTCGCTTCCCATATTGTGTCTGCATACATTCTTCCACTTGATTCTCATGTGTCGCACCCATCTCCCCACTCACCATACCGTGTCTGCACCCATCCCCCCGCTCTCCATACTGTGCCTGCACCCATCCCTCGCTCAAACTGTTTCCTCATACATGACCCCCCATCTTCCTCCTTGGTACTTATACTGGGTCCTCAAATTTCTCCTGCTCCCTTAATGTGTCTGCACCCATCCCTTCCTTTCTCCCCAAAGCATTTACCACCAATGTTGTTTGCGCCTCTGCGGCGCCAGCGAGAGATGTCAGCAGCGTGATCACATGACCTGATCATGCTGCTGAAATTGCCCTGAACCGGCAGTCAGAGATTCAACTGTACTCATACGCAAGTACAATTGATCACTGGGAGCCGGCATTCTGCACCTTCAGTGAGGCGGCTGATCACTCGATAGCCGGCTCAGAGAACGGCCAAGTCTCAGTTCAAGGAGCGGCAAAATGCAGCTGCCAGGGAGACACCTCAGACCATCACATCAGGCAGCCTGACGGGGGTCCCCCCTGCCCCCTAGCACAAGTGACCATCAAATGTAGCATATACCAAGGTGACGCACTGCCCCCATTGCTGTTCTGCATAGGCTTGAACCCCCTCAGTTAGATAATTACAGAGTCTGGATATGGATAAAAATTCAAGAGTGGAAGCACCATGAGCCACCTCCTCTACATGCATGACATCAATCTGTATGTGAAAAACAAACTACACATCAATTCATTGATCCACCTGACAAGAATCTACAGTGAAGACCTCAGTATGTCCTTCAGACTGGAGAAGTGCGGCCGGTTAGTAATAAAGAGAGGCAAGGTAGTCAAGACTGATGGAGTAGAATTACTAGCAGGGCAAATAGCACATGTACAGACATGCTACAAGTACCTCGTCATTCCACAGGGCTACGGTAACCATGATGAAGAGGCAAGGAAAGTAGCAACATCCAAATACCATCAAAGGGTAAGAGAGGTCTTGAAAAGCCAGCTCAATGAGAAGAATAAAACCCGTGCCATCAATACATATGCTCTGCCAGTTATTAGATACCCTGCTAGCATAGTGTGCTGGCCAAAAGAAGAGATGGAAGCTGCAGATGAGAAGACACGAAAGCTCCTTACAATGCATGGAGGTCTCCACCCTAAGTCTAGCACCCAAAGATTGTATACTAACAGAAAGGAGGGTGGTCGAGGCTTGATAAGCATCCAAGACACAAGATGAAACAAGGAGTATCAGAAAAATGGTACCAAAAGATGAGATGCTGAGAGAAAGCTTAAGGCAGCAACAACCGATCTGGAAGGAAGAACAGGAACATGAAGTGCCATGGCAAGACCAGCCTCTGCATGGGATGTACCATAGACAGATAATGGAGGTGGCTGACATGGTGAAATCCTACTAATGGCTGGAGAAAGCTGGACTCCGAGACAGCACCGAGGCACTAATCATAGCGGCACAAGGGCAAGCATTAAGTACCAGATCCATAGAAGCAGGAATCTACCACACAAGACAAGACCCAAGGTGCAGACTATGCAAAGAAACCTCAGAAACCGTCCAACACATAGTGGCAGGATGCAAAATGCAAGCAAGAACAGCATATACGGAACGCCACAACCAAGTAGCGGGAATTGTATACAGAAACATCTGCACAGCATATGGGCTAAGTCCCCCAAGTCCAGGAGAGACCCCAAAGAAAGTGGTGGAGAATGAAAGGGCTAAAATCATGTGGACTTCATGATCCAGACGGATAAGCAGGTGTTGGCTAACCAACCAGACATTGTCATAGTAGACAAGGATCAGAAGACAGCAATGATAATAGATGTGGCAGTGCCAAGTGACAGCAACATCAGAAAGAAGGAATATGAGAAGCTGGAGAAATACCAGGGCCTCAAAGGAGAACTGGAGAAGATGTGGAAGGTGAAGGGAACAGTGATTCCAGTGGTGATAGAAGCACTTGGAGCAGTGACCCCTAAGTTGGAAGAATGGCTAAAACAGATCCCAGGAGCAACATCTGAGCTCTCTGTCCAGAAAAGCGCAATGCTGGGAAAAACTAAGATCCTGCACAGAACACTCAAACTCCCAGGCCTCTGGGAGTTCAGGTCAGGAGATGGGGCTGGCCATGACAGGGATTTGATGTGGTGGTCCTTCATACCCACATTGAGTGACCTAGCTGTGTGGCATGGTGCAATGTCCTGCTGGAAAAACCAGTACTCAGAGTTGGGGAACATTGCCTGAGCAGAAGGAATCAACAGTTTTTCCAGGATAACCTTGTCCAATTCCAGCCTTGCAGAAGCATCCCCAGATCATCACCGATCCTCCACTAAATTTCACAGTGGGTGCAAGACACTGTGGCTTGTACGCCTCTCCAGGTCTCAGGCTAACCATAAGACGACCAGGTGTTGGGCAAAGCTGAAAATTAGACGCATCAGAGAAGATTACCTTAATCCAGTCCTCTATGGTCCAATCCTTATGGTCTTTGGCAAACTTCAGCCTGGTTCACCTTTGCTTCTCATTGATGAAAGACTTTTTTCTAGCTTTACATAACTTGAGCCCTGCCTCTAGGAGCCTGTTACAAACAGTTCTTGCTGTGTACTTCATCCAGCTGCTATTTGCCATTCCTTTTCTAGGTCACTTTATGTCATCCTGCGTTTGACATAGCTGATTTTTATAAAAACTGTGCAGTAGTCTCTTTATTTATTTATGCTCTGGCAAAAATTAATAAAAAAAAAAAAAATAAACATATATATATGTGTATTTATACAGTATATATATACACACATACACACACAGGGTGGTCCAAAAGTATGTGGACAGAAAATAATTTATCAAACATGGTGTAAAGTGAAACTGACTCAGTTGCCCTTAGTTAGCAACCAATCAGATTCCACTTTTCATTCTTCACAGACTCTTTCGAAAATGAAAGGTGGAATTTGATTGGTTGCTAAGGGTAACTGAGTCAGTTTCACTTTACTTTTGGACCACCCTGTGTACATTATATGTATTTTTAAAGTGGACAAACACACTCCACTTTAAAACTACATATAATGACAAGTATCTTGTATGCCAGGAGCTTTCAAAGTTCTTCTCTATAAAATTCTACACTTGGATCCTCCAAATACCAAGTGCACCATTATGTAGATACAAGCTGTATTCCGCCTGTCACTGGGGGCTATTGCAAGATTTGGCGTTATCATTAAAGCACTGCAGCCCACGTTATAGATCCTCAGAATTATTCCCCTGCATCGATTTGATGTCTTAAATGCCACTCCACCATATTCCTACTTTATGACTGTTGCCATTCACACTCACAAAGTTATATTCAATCCATTTCTGCTCCACAAACTCCATCTGTTTAGTCCTCACTAAAGTGCTACATTCTCGCTTTATGGAGTAAGGCTCCCATCTCTGTTCTTCTGTGGGCTGTTTGCCTTCTGTTTTCACATCATTTGACATTCTCTATACCTGAACGATAGGTCTTCAGTAATTTGAAGAGTCCAGGCTTTGGCACTTTTGCTCTAGCCAGATTTTTTTTCTTACTGTGCACTAATAAAAATGGAGACATTGACTATAGCTGATCTTCCAGCGTCTGCTTCTGTTTTTCCGAACGGAATCTCTTTGCCAAGAATGGCTGTACAAAGCCAATACAAAGGTTCTTCTGTTTAGACAAAGTCTCATGTAGTAGTTTTTGTATCCCCCAGAAGGCTAGGAGCCTCTACATCGGCTGGTAAGGTTGGAAAACAACTAAGCAATTATTTATTTATTTTTACTCGATTATAAACACCATTAATCACACATTATCATCACTGTCCCCATTGGGGCTCACAATCTAGATTCCCTATCAGTATCTTTGGAGTGTGGGAGGAAACCCATGCAAACACGGGTAGAACATACAAACTCCTTGCAGATGTTGTCCATGGTGGGATTTGACCTCTTGGCTAACCATGTGCTGCTCAAGCCATTAGTTGCTTTTACTCGTATTCAATAAAAGAAAACAACATGGCAGAGCACACATTAAAACTAAAGGCTACTGATTACTTTTAATGGCAAGTGTAATCTGCAATATCAGAAAGCAAAACACTTTGGCTGACAGCTCCATCCAAAGCAAACCAGCGAAGTGAGCAATCTATACTAGATCGCCAAGTGCGCATAGACAGCCATGTTTTTTTTCCAGTACGAGTCCTGTTTACACAGGATGTTGCACAGCCGAAAACTAATCTTTTACGCTTCGCATTATTTCACCTGAGAAACGAGAGTGATCGACAACCTTCTTACACAGCAAGATAACTGGGAAATTAGCATTTTTATCAATGCTTGTTCACGATTATCTTCCAGTGTAAAGGGCCCGTCTCACATAGCGATATCGCTACCGAGATTGCTGCTGAGTCACTAGTTTTGTGACGCAGCACCGAGCTCACCAGCGATATCGCTGTGTGTGACATTCAGCGACGATCAGCCCCCCTGCCGGGAATTGCTGATCGTCGCTGAAATGTCTGGACATTTTTTTTGATCGCTGGTCTCCCGCTGACAGGCACGCATCGCTGCGTGTGACAGGCGGGAGACCAGCGATCCGTTGGTAACCAAGGTACACAGCGGGTTTCCAGGCGCGGGGCTGTGCCTAGAAACCCGCTGTGTACCTTGGATACCAGCGCCCTGATGCAGGGAGCTGGTAACCAAGGTACACAGTGGGTTTCCAGGCACCGCGCAGCGCCTGGAAACCCGATGTGTACCTTGGTTACCAGCTCCCTGCATCAGGGCGCTGGTATCCAAGGTACACTGCGGGTAACTAGCGATATTTACCCGCAGTGTCCTTGTGCTGATCGCTGCCTGAGCTGCCTGTTTGGCAGCTCAGCAGCGATAATATAGCGATACACCAGCGATCCTGATCGTTGTCGGGATCGATGGTGTATCGCTATGTGAGACCCAGCCTTAAATGTCCCCCAAGTCATTGCCAGACAATAATCTGGTGGTGGCTTGTCTCCTTTGAAGATAAAAGGAATCCACCTGTCTGATCCTTCTCTGTACTGACACATTACAAAAGGGAATTTGCAACAACTTGGCACTGAAATCGTGAAGAGATTTAAACAGATCCTTTATTTTATGTGCATCCAAAATAAAAACTTGAACGTTTTTGGTCCCACAATGGACCTTCATCAGAATAAAGTTTTCATAGATAATTTCTATATAAGGAGCTGTAAGAGGGAGCACATGCACTGATTGGTCAGTGGTACTAGACGGATATTCTGCAAAACTGAATGTGTCAGAATCATCAAACTGAATAACAGGGCATCCGACAGTTAACAATACATGCTGGAAGGGCAATGTAGGGTAATTAGCTAGTAGGTACACCTTCTCTGGGTGATCTGAAGAAGTGAATAGAAATCCTACGCTTGTGGGGGCGTGGCCTAGACTGCACAGGAAGATGGTCGTGTAGTCTGCCAGCTCCAGTGAATCCTCTTCTAAATCAACCCTTATCTACCTTCAAGGCGCATTTTGGATCCTTACGTTTTGGAGACTTATCAATCTAGTCACACAGACCAACTTTAGGACAAAAATTGATTTTTTTATTTGTGAATTTCACGGAGTCTTATCCAGGCCAGCTTCATTCAGGACAGGCCGTAACTGAGCTCTCATCTCCCTGCGGCGCTTGTTTCCTGTCAGAACTGAGGTTACACGGTGGTCCTGTGGGCGGAGGGTCAGAGACAGTGTATACCCTGACAGCTGAAGAAATTCTCCTCACCACTGGGGATTCATCACGGAGACTCCGGTAAGAACCGCTATTACATCTGTGTGCGCAGGCGAGATTCTGACTGGAATTCCTGAGGCTCCTTGGAAATGAGCGCATAGTTTGGGAACCGATGTTCTGTTCCGGTGCTTTCCGTGGATAGCGGCCGGCTCCAGAGTCCCCTCGGCTATAGAAACAGTTATTAAGGCTGAAGCTCCCTTTACAAGCTCCATTTACAGACTGCGAGTTTGATGAATCTGCAATTGCGGATCCGCTGCTGTCTTTACTAGCGCTCTGTACAGGCACGTCCCTTCATCTCAACTCCTGGTTACCCTAAACTCAGACGAGTTCCCTTTGAATCATATTTTTCAGCCGGTATTTGCGGTTTCAGCAGTGTCCCTCTATTTCAGCTCCCAGGTGCTGGTTACAGTACCTGATAACTTTACCCCTTAATAAAATATAGAGTTTTGGGGCAGTGCCAGGTTTCCTTATCTTTGGGATCCACACGACAGTCATTTTGGATTATCTCCTCCAAAAGTACACCTTCTTGATATTACTTAAATAAAGCAAGGATAGGAGTAAATGAGAGAGGAGGAAGAGAAGAAGAAGAAAAGAATTACAGAAAGAGAAATAAAAAGAGGGGGCAGACAGGATAAGGATTAGGAGAATATTACTAAAAGAAGAAGAAGGAGGTGAGAGTGAGAGGAGGGAGAAAGAGAATAATAAATACGAACAGTATTTTCTGACTCGATATACGCATACCTCTCGTCTACCCCTGAGTGTTCTTCCCTGATATCTGGGAAAACTACATTTTTTTCCCCTCTCTCTTATAAGCCCTCACTAAACCGAGGCATCAGCTTTATTTCCTCACGTCTCCATCTTTACAGGTGTTCAATAAAATGAGCCAGAGCAAGAATATTAAACCAAAACAAAAAAATGCCACCTCAGCTTCATCCATCCCCGTAAGGGTCTCCAGAGAGTCTGATCTTAAATGTCATCCGTCCCTGGACTCTATCAACGGGTTAAGCCCTATTAAATCCAGATCTCCTCATAGGACCATATGTGACATGGATACCTCTGTCTCCTCAAAACGGAGAAATCCTGGAGAGTGGGGAGGAAAAACCTCTTCTCAAAATGACCATAAGGGCAATATTTCAGAGGACTCCCTTTCTTCCTCCTTGCCAAATTTAAGTCAAAAAAAGTCAAAACCTAAATTAGATAATTCTGAAAGTACTCCTCCTGGTACTGCAGGTTTTGAATCTATTGAACTCTACATGACTACCCTTGCCGATAAAATTAACAACAACCTCAAATTAACTCTTGACTCCCAAATGAAAGTTTTCAGGGACACTTTTGAGTCATTCAACAAAAAACTTGACATCCACGAGTCAAGAATAGTCTCCGTTGAAGTGAAAACTGATGACATCCTACAGGAAAACCTAAAGTTCAAGTCCGAAATCCATCAACTGAAAACAAAGCTAGCCGACTTGGAAGATCGAAATAGACGAAATAATATTAAAATCAGAGGTATTCCTGAATCTGTCTCCCCCAACAACCTGGCGGAATACACTAAGAAAGTCTTTAGAAAAATACCATCTTTGACTGACCAAGATTTAATAATTGATCGGATCCACAGACTGCCTAAACCTCCTCACATCTCCAAAGATCTCCCAAGAGATACTATACTAAGGATCCATTTTTTCCATGTCAAGGATCTACTCCAGTCAAAAGTCAGGGAAAAGGGGAGGCTTTCCGGATCCACATTCCCACCTGAAATTTTACGCTCACCTTTCAAAAGCGACCATAGAAGGAAGAAAATTATTTTCAGCAATTACCATCCCATTGAGAAATAACGACATTCAGTACAAGTGGGGCTTCCCCTTAAAACTCCTCGTTCATTATAGAAGAAAGACTATCGTCTTACTCTCTAAATGAACGCATAGATTTTTTTTAAAGTCTATAAACATTCAGCCTCGGATTAAATCCTCATCTGCTAATGGAGCTGGACCTGCTACTTGATTTGTTTCGCAAGTTGAAGTTTTTTTCTCATCAACTTATGTTTGACCTTGCTTTGACCTTCTTTTACAGGTCCTAGACACTCCGTGCTCTCCATAGCTGTTATGTTTTGTCTCCATTCTCTACCCTCATCTTTCGCGAGGATGTTCTCTGGTGTGGTCTTTCACGAACTTTCCCCCAAGGAAAAAGTAGAGTCCGCTGAAGCGGTCTTCTTCTGGTGGACCCTGGTTTTGTTGTAAAGTTATTTATTTAGGTTATTTGTTATTGTTTGTTTAAATTTATAGTGATTACAGGTCCATTTTGAGCACATAAAAGCTTCTTAATAACTTTGTCCATTTCAGGTTGTTCCTCTGTGACCAATACTTTTTAACATGAGTATCAAATTGGCGACATACAACGTCAGGGGTCTGAACAGCCCTAGGAAAAGATTCTCAATCCGGCATGAAATTATCAATTTCCATTCTGACGTTGTGTGCCTCCAAGAAACCAAATTTAAATCTAACTCTCACCCCTCCTTTTCAGATAACAATTTTCCCCATGCTTTCGAGTCCTCTGGACCCAAAAAGAAAGCAGGTGTCTTCACGTTAATAAGAAACTCCCTCTCATTTGAATACATTAATGAAGTCAAAGACGAAAAAGGACACTTCCATATCTTAATTTGCAAATTAAATAACTCTGAGTATACTTTAGTGAACGTTTACGTCCCATCAAAAGGACAAATCAAATTTCTAAACAAGCTGGTAAAGAACATTAATTTGGTTAAGAAAGGTTCTCGGATTCTTTCCCACGATTTCAATATGGTCCATAATAGTCAATTAGACTCTACAGCTCCAAATAGACACAAAACGGAGTCTCTTAACAAATGGCTGTATAGCAAAGAGCTCTTCGATACCTTTCGTTGCCTAAATTCAACATCCTTAGAATTCAGCCACTTCTCCGACCCTCATCGCTCAGCATCCAGGATAGACTTGATCCTGACGGATATATTTTTTCTCCCCAAATTCACCTCAGTGGGAATTCTACCTAAAACAATCTCTGATCATGCTCCAGTAGTTGCTGAGTTCATAGGAGGCCCAGCCACCCAAAAACAATTTTTATGGAAATGTAATTCCTCCCTTCTTCATATCCCTAACATAAAATCTGAAATTTCAGCCGCCATCACTAATTATTTTAATAAAAACGGTTCAGACCTTTCAAGTCCATACTCCTGTTGGAACGCCCAAAAGACTGTCCTGAGGGTCTGCTTATCCAAATATCCTCAAAAGTTAAAAAATCAAATAGAGCTAAAATATCTAACCTACAAAACCTCATCAAAAATAAAGAATTTCTTCTAGCTAATAACTCCCATCCTTGCCCCATCATACAGTTGGAACTTTCTAAGCTCAGACAGGAACTCAGAGCATTGATCTTCTCCTTTTACGATTCGGCCTTGAAATCCTCCAAATTCAAATATTATTCAAATCTCAACCGCCCTTCTCGGTATATGTCCAATAGACTCAAAAAACTTAGGTGTAAAAATAGGATAGACTCAATTTCTTCTTCTAAAGGTATTTCCCTCTCTCACCCCCAAGACATTGCAAATGCGTTCGCCGAGTTTTACGGCAATCTTTATAACCTAAACCAAGACTCCTCCCAATCCCTTCCAAAACAGCAGGATATACATTCCTTTTTGTCTTCCATAAACCTCCCCAAGTTAGATACCGAAAGCATAGATTTCCTCTCTACCCCTTTCACTGAAAAAGAAATTTTAAATGCCATCAATCACTTAAAACCTTTTAAAGCCCCTGGCCCGGACGGATTCACAAATGATTACTACCGGACGTTCGGTCACTTGTTGTCCCCTCACTTAACAAAAATCTTTAATACCGCACCAGATTCTGGAAATTTCCCTAGTGAGATGCTAGAAGCTACAATAGTACTCATACCCAAATCTAATTCGGACCCTAATCAAATGAAAAGCTACAGACCTATCTCCCTAATCAATACGGACGTTAAATTATATGCTAAGATTATAGCGGACAGATTAAACCAACTCCTCCCTAAAATAATTTCGAATGACCAAATTGGTTTTGTACTTAACCCCTTCATGACCCAGCCTATTTTGACCTTAAAGACCTTGCCATTTTTTGCAATTCTGACCAGTGTCCCTTTATGAGGTAATAACTCAGGAACGCTTCAACGGATCCTAGCGATTCTGAGACTGTTTTTTCGTGACATATTGGGCTTCATGTTAGTGGTAAATTTAAGTCGATAATTTTTGCGTTTATTTGTGAAAAAAATGGAAATTTGGCGAAAATTTTGAAAATTTTGTAATTTTCAAATTTTTAATTTTTATTCTGTTAAACTAGAGAGTTATGTGACACAAAATAGTTAATAAATAACATTTCCCACATGTCTACTTTACATCAGCACAATTTTGGGAACAACATTTTTTTTGTTAGGAAGTTATAAGGGTTAAAAGTTGACCAGCGATTTCTCATTTTTACAGCAAAATTTACAAAACCACTTTTTTTAGGGACCACCTCACATTTGAAGTCACTTTGAGGGTCTATATGGCAGAAAATACCCAAAAGTGACACCTTTATAAAAACTGCACCCCTCAAGCTACTCAAAACTACATTCAAGAAGATTATTAACCCTTCAGGTGCTTCACAGGAACTAAAGCAACGTGTAAGGAAAAAATGGACATTTTAATTTTTCCAACAAAAATTTTCTTTTAGCATCAATTTTTTCATTTTTACATGGGCATCAGGATAAAATGGATCCTAAAATTTGTTGGGCAATTTCTCCTGAGTACACAGATACCTCATATGTGGTCATAAACCACTGTATGGGCGCACGGCAGGGCTCAGAAGGGAAGGAGCGCCATTTGACTTTTTGAATGGAAAATATGCTGGAATATTTAGCGGTTGCCATGTCACATTTGGAGAGTCCCTGTGTGCCTAAACATTGGAGCTCCCCCACAAGTGACCCCATTTTGGAAACTAGACCCCCTAAGGAACTTATCTAGATGCATAGTGATCATTTTGAACCCCCAGGTGCTTCACAAATTGATCTGTAAAAAAAAGAAAGTACTTTTTTTTCACAAAAATTTTCTTTTAGCCTCAGTTTTTTCATTTTCACATGGGCAACAGTATAAATTGGATCCTAAAATTTGTTGGGCAATTTCTCCTGAGTACACAGATACCTCATATGTGGTCATAAACCACTGTTTGGGCGCATGGCAGGGCTCAGAAAGGAAGCAGCGCCATTTGACTTTTTGAATGGAAAATATGCTGGAATATTTAGCGGTTGCCATGTCGCATTTGGAGAGTCCCTGTGTGCCTAAACATTGGAGCTCCCCACAAGTGACCCCATTTTGGAAACTAGACCCCCTAAGGAACTTATCTAGATGCATAGTGACATTTGAACCCCCAGGTGCTTCACAAATTGATCCGTAAAAAAAAGAAAGTACTTTTTTTTCACAAAAATTTTCTTTTAGCCTCAGTTTTTTCATTTTCACATGGGCAACAGTATAAATTGGATCCTAAAATTTGTTGGGCAATTTCTCCTGAGTACACAGATACCTCATATGTGGTCATAAACCACTGTTGGGCGCACGGCAGGGCTCAGAAGGGAAGGAGCGCCATTTGACTTTTTGAATGGAAAATATGCTGGAATATTTAGCGGTTGCCATGTCGCATTTGGAGAGTCCCTGTGTGCCTAAACATTGGAGCTCCCCCACAAGTGACCCCATTTTGGAAACTAGACCCCCTAAGGAACTTATCTAGATGCATAGTGAGCACTTTGAACCCCCAGGTGCTTCACAAATTGATCCGTAAAAAAAAGAAAGTACTTTTTTTTCACAAAAATTTTCTTTTAGCCTCAGTTTTTTTCATTTTCACATGGGCAACAGTATAAATTGGATTCTAAAATTTGTTGGGCAATTTCTCCAGAGTACACAGATACCTCATTTGTGATCATAAACCACTGTTTGGGAACACGGCAGGGCTCAGAAGGGAAGGAGCGCCATTTGACTTTTTGAAAAGAAAATATGCTGGAATATTTAGCGGTTGCCATGTCGCATTTGGAGAGTTCCTGTGTGCCTAAACATTGGAGCTCCCCCACAAGTGACCCCATTTTGGAAACTAGACGCCCTAAGGAACTTATCTAGATGCATAGTGAGCACTTTGAACCCCTCAGGTGCTTTACAGAAGTTTATAACGCAGAGCTGTGAAAATAAAATATCATTTTTTTTTCTCAAAAAATTATTTTTTAGCCCACTATTTTTTATTTTCACAATGGTTACAGGAGAAATTGGACCCCGAAAGTTGTTGTCCAGTTTGTCCTGAGTACGCTAGTACCCCATATGTGGGGGGGAACCACTGTTTGGGCACACGTCAGGGCTCGGAAGGGATGTAGTGACGCTTTGAAATGCCAACTTGATGGAATGGTCTGCGGGCATCTTGTTACGTTTGCAGAGCCCCTGATGCGCCTAAACAGTAGAAACTCCCCACAAGTGACCCCATTTTGGAAACTAGACACCGCAAAGAACTTATCTAGATGTGTGGTGAGCACTTTGAACCCCCAAGGGCTACACAGAAGTTTATAACGCCCGGGCATGAAAATAAAAAAATCATATTTTTTCCACAATCAGGATCTTTTAGTCCCCAATTTTTTTATTTTCGCAAGGGTAACATGAGAAATTAGACCCCAAAAGTTGTTGTCCAATTTGTCCTGAGTATGCTGATATCCCATATGTGGGAGAAAACTACTGTATGGGCACACGTCGGGGCTCGGATGGGAAGTAGTGACCTTTTGAAATGCCCACTTGATGGAATGGTCTTCGGGCGTCATGTTACGTTTGCAGAGTCACTGATGTGCCTAAACAGTAGAAACTCCCCACAAGTGACCCCATTTTGGAAACTAGATCCCCCAAGGAATTCCTCTAGATGTGTGGTGAGCACTTTGAATCTCCAAGTCCTTCACAGAAGTTTATAACGCAGAGCCGTGAAAATATAAAATCATTTTTTGTTCCACAAAAATAATTTTTAGTCCCCAATTTTTTTTCCCAATGTTAACAGGAGAAATTAGAACCCCCAAAGTTGTTGTGCAATTTTTCCCGAGTACGCTGATACCTCATATGTGGGGATAAACCACTGTTTGGGCATACGTCGGGGCTTGGAATAAAGGGAGCACTGTTTGACTTTTTGAACGCAAAATTTGCAGGAATCAATGGTGGCGCCATGTCGCGTATGGAGACCCCCTGATGTGCCTAAATAGTGGAAACCCCTCAATTCTAACTCCAACCCTAACCCCAACACACCCTAACGCCTACACACACCTAACCCTAATACAAACCCTAATCATAACCCTAACCCCAACACACCCCTAACCCTAATCCCAACTCTAACCATAAACCTAACTACAAGCCTAACCCTAACTCCAAACCTAACCCTAATTCCAACCCTAACCCAAATTCCAAACCTAACCGTAATTCTAACCTTAGCCCTAATGCTAACCCTAATTCTAACCCTAAGGCTGGGTTCATATTGCGTTTTACCAGCCCGTTCAACACGTAGCGTTGACCGGCTGGTAACGGTATAGCATAACGCGATCGCGTTATGCTATACCCGCTAGCGCAGATGAATCAGCAGATAATCAGCCGCGGATCAGCAGCAAAATCAGCCGAGGATCAGCAGCGAAATCAGTCGCGGATCAGCAGCGAAATCCGCCGCGGATCAGCAGCGAAATCCGCCGCGGATCAGCAGCGAAATCCGCCGCGGATCAGCAGCGAAATCCGCCGCCGATCAGCAGCGAAATCCGCCGCGGATCAGCAGTGAAATCCGCCGCCGATCAGCAGCGAAATCCGCCGCGGATCAGCAGCGAAATCCGCCGCCGATCAGCAGCGAAATCCGCCGCGGATCAGCAGCGAAATCCGCCGCGGATCAGCAGCGAAATCCGCCGCGGATCAGCAGCGAAATCCGCCGCCGATCAGCAGCGAAATCCGCCGCGGATCAGCAGCGAAATCCGCTGCCGATCCGCAGCGAAATCCGCCGCCGATCAGCAGCGAAATCCGCCGCAGATCAGCAGCGAAATCCGCCGTCGATCAGCAGCGAAATCCGCAGCGGATCCGCAGCGAAATCCGCCGCGGATCAGCAGCGATGTCAACACGTAGCGTTGACCGGCTGGTAACGGTATAGCATAACGCGATCGCGTTATGCTATACCCGCTAGCGCAGATGAATCAGCAGATAATCAGCCGCGGATCAGCAGCGAAATCCGCCGCGGATCAGCAGCGAAATCCGCCGCGGATCCGCAGCGAAATCAGTCGCGGATCCGCAGCGAAATCAGTCGCGGATCCGCAGCGAAATCCGCCGCGGATCAGCAGCGAAATCCGCCGCCGATCAGCAGCGAAATCCGCTGCGGATCAGCAGCGAAATCCGCTGCCGATCAGCAGCTAAATCCGCCGCGGATCAGCAGCGAAATCCGCCGCCGATCAGCAGCGAAATCCGCCGCGGATCAGCAGCGAAATCCGCCGCCGATCAGCAGCGAAATCCGCAGCGGATCAGCAGCGAAATCCGCTGCCGATCAGCAGCGAAATCCGCAGCGGATCAGCAGCGAAATCCGCTGCCGATCAGCAGCGAAATCCGCTGCGGATCAGCAGCGAAATCCGCCGCCGATCAGCAGCGAAATCCGCCGCAGATCAGCAGCGAAATCCGCCGCCGATCAGCAGCGAAATCCGCAGCGGATCCGCAGCAAAATCCGCCGCGGATCAGCAGCGATGTCCGCCGTGGATCAGCAGCGAAGTCCGCCGCGGATCAGCAGCGAAGTCCGCCGCGGATCAGCAGCGAAATCCGCCGCGGATCAGCAGCGAAATCCGCCGCGGATCAGCAGCGAAATCCGCCGCGGATAAGCAGCAAATCAGCTGCGGATCAGCAGCGAAGTCCGCCGCGGATCAGCAGCGAAATCCGCCGCGGATCAGCAGCGAAATCCGCCGCGGATCAGCAGCGAAATCCGCCGCGGATAAGCAGCGATATCCGCCGCGGATCCGCAGCAAAATCAGCTGCGGATCAGCAGCAAAATCCGCTAGGAAAAAAAAAAAAAATTCTTTATTTTTTTTATTTGTCCCTACCTATGATAAAGGGGGGGTTCATTTACTTTTTTTTATTTTGATCACTGTGACAGTTTATCACAGTGATCAAAATAAATTTTTGAACACTGGGGGGCGCACTGCGCATGCGCCGGCCGGCGGGCGCACTGCGCATGCGCCCGCCATTTTCCAATATGGCGGCGCCCATGAAGAGGCCCGGGCGGACGCCGGGCCCGATCGTGGGACATCGGTGGATCGGGAGAGGTGAGTAGGGGGGTCGGAAGGCTGGGGGGGGGATAGGAAGTGGGGGCAGTGGACCAAAAGAGGAGGGGAGCTGTAAGTGACGGCGGTGACCGATCGCTGCCATCTTTCGGTGGCGGCGGCCGATCACCGCCGTGATTCGGTGTGGGGGGGGGGTCAGGGCTCGGTCTCCAGCCATGGCAGATGCTATTGCAGCATCGGCCATGGCTGGATTGTAATATTTCACCAATTAAATTGGTGAAATATTACACATTGCTCTGATTGGCTGTTTCACTTTTAACAGCCAATCAGAGCGATCGTGGCCACGGGGGGGTTAAGCCAACCCCCTGTGGTGAAGCACAAAGGGTCCTGTAACTGCGGGTCGGGTGACCTTTGAGTGACCCCGGTCTCCCGGCCCGCAGGGACGAGATCCTTTCATGACGCCACATAGGCGTCATGGGTCGGATTGGCACAGGTTTTCATGACGCCTACGTGGCGTCATGGGTCGGGAAGGGGTTAAAAGGCAATCGGTTGACGGTACAAGGAGACTGATCAACCTCATAAAATTGATTAACTTCAAAAAAACACGGATTTTGGTAAGAACTTACCTGTAAAATCCTTTTCAGCGAAGAAGGAAGGGAGACACACTAGTCATTACTAGTGGGTAGGCGGAGCCCACATAGGATAGAAACACCTCAGATTAAAAAAGTGTTGACCGGCCCCTCCAGCTTATAGGGCTCCTCCTACTCCAGCTCTCCAGTCGTACCCAAGCTAAGGAAGAGTAAACATCACCAGCGGAGCAACATAACCCCTTCTGAAGGATTTCAGAGAGAAAAACAAGGAGACAGGTTATGCATATAAGAGAAAAAAACACACAGTCTCAGGTACTACTCACTGAACCTGACCACTGCGATGAGCTGGCAATGCTGGAACAGAGCCTTAGCGCGCCGACCTCAGCCCAGATAATCGCTATCAGAGAAGGGTCACGCCGCATCTGAAAACACAACAACACACTTCTGCCATGGGAGGGATGTGTGTCTCCCTTCCTTCTTCGCTGAAAAGGATTTTACAGGTAAGTTCTTACCAAAATCCGTGTTTCAGCAGCAGACGAAGGAAGGGAGACACACTAGTCATTACTAGTGGGACGTCCCAAAGCAGTCCAAAAATAAGGGTGGGCAAAAAAAAACAAAAGAGGCAGATACCCAACAACCTAAATAAATGCGCAACTAGCGCTAACTACAAGTTCACAAGAACTTTAAACTACAGCCGCCTGCAGGACCCTACGTCCTAAGGCCGCATCAGCGGAAGCACTGATGTCCACCTTATAAAATTTTGTAAATGTGTGGACGGAGCGCCAGGTCGCCGCCCGGCAGAGCTGAGCTGCCGAGGCTCCTTGATGAAAAGCCCACGATGAACCCACAGCCCTTGTGGAGTGAGCTCGAATCTTAATTGGGCAAGGTTCGCCCTTAAGTCGGTAAGCCTCTAAAATGGCCGACCGAATCCAACGAGCTATAGAATCCTTGGAAGCTCGTTGCCCACGTCGACGACCTGCTGGAATCACAAACAGAGAATCCGACTTCCGAAAACTTTGAGTAATAGACAAATAGAACTTCAAAGCCCGCACCAAATCCAATGTGTGCAAGGACCGTTCCTTCGCAATCCTTGGCTCCGGACAAAGCGAGGGCAACACAATATCCTGGTTAACATGAAACTGTGACACCACTTTAGGTAGAAAGTCGCCCCGTGTGCGAAGCACTACGCGATCTGGGTGAAACTCCAGAAAAGGAGGCGAGCAAGAAAGGGCCGCCAACTCAGAAACCCTTCTCAAAGAAGTGACCGCCACTAGGAAGGCAACCTTCCAAGAGAGAAAGGAAAGATTAACAGAGTCCATAGGCTCAAAAGGCCCATGATGAAGAGCCTCCAAGACAAGATTGAGCCGCCAAGGAGACACAGGCGCCTTCCGCGGCGGAAATTGACGGGTTACCCCGCGAAAAAAGGAACGTACGTCCCTACGCGAGGCGATAGTCTTCCGAAACAGCAAGGACAGAGCAGAAACCTGTCCTTTCAGAGTGCTAACTGCCAAACCCTTGTCCAGCCCGTACTGCAAAAAGGCCAACAAATTGGGAATGTAAAAAATCCTCAGGTTCCTAGAAGAACCAGAACACCACGAAAAGAAGGCTTCCCAAGTCTTGTGATAAATCCTAGTAGTAGCCGGACCTCTGGCAGCTCGCAGAGTGGCAATGACTTCGGCTGAAAAACCTTGACGGGTCAAGATTTCGGTCTCAAGAGCCAAGCCGTCAAACGCAGAGACTTCAGGTCCGGGTGACGAACGGGCTCTTGGGTTAACAGGTCCGGGCGAAGAGGGAGTGGAAGTGGAGGCGCTGCCAGAAGCGACACCAGTGTCGAGAACCACGTCCTCCTTGGCCAATCTGGGGCTATCAACATAGCCGGGACTCTCTCCAGTCTGATCCGACGCAACACCAGAGGAAGTAAAGATATCGGCGGGAACACATAGATTAGCTCGAATTGGTCCCAAGGAGCCACCAGAGCATCCACCGCCACAGCGTTTGAGTCCTTGTACCTGGACATGAACGTCGGTAACTTGGCATTGAACCTGGATGCCATCAAATCCACTTGGGGAATTCCCCAACGGGAGCACAGCAGTGCAAAAATTTCCGGATGAAGACTCCATTCTCCGGGATCCATCTTTTCGCGACTGAGGAAGTCCGCTGTGATATTCTGAACTCCTGGAATGTGAATCGCAGAGATAGCTGGCACTCTGGCCTCGGCCCATACCAGAATTCGAGACACTTCCATCATGAGCCTGAAGCTCCTCGTCCCACCTTGATGGTTGATATACGCGACCGCCGTCGCGTTGTCTGTCTGCACTCGGACTGGTAGACCGCTTAGAGGGACCGTCCAGTGTTGGAGGCAAAGGAAAACTGACCTCAATTCCAGGATGTTGATCGGCAGGACAGACTCTTCCAACGACCATACTCCCTGAATCCAGAGATCGTTCCAGACACCCCCCCAGCCCGTCAGGCTGGCATCGGTGGTTATGATCGACCACCTCGGAGGAAGGAAGGACTTCCCCAGGGATAACGCTTCCGGACGTAACCACCATTCTAGCGACTCTTTCACCCTGTGGGAGATGATGACACTGCAATCCAGTGAAAACTGCGATCGATCCCAACGGTTCAAGATGAACATTTGGAGAGCCCTGGAATGAAATTGGACAAACGGAATTGCTTCCATTGACGCCACCATCAAACCCAGAAGGCGCATACACCTTCGAAGGGACATTGCTGTCGCAGACTTCATAACCTGTACATGACGAAGAAGACTCGCTTGCTTGTCTGGAGGCAGAGACACCACTGCTCGTACCATGTCGAAATGCATTCCCAAAAACAGGATTGACTGCGACGGTTCCAGAGACGACTTCTCCCAATTGACCAGCCACCCGAAGTCCTCCAGGAGCTGAAGGGATAGATTGCGAGCCGTCACCGCCTCCTCCTTTGAGGACGCCACAATCAAAAGGTTGTCCAGATAGGGAAGAATCGTAACCCCCTGTCTTCGCAGAATCGCCATGAGAGGAGCCAGAATTTTTATAAAAACTCTGGGTGCTGAGGCCAACCCGAATGGCAGGGCCACAAACTGGCAATGGTCCTGGCCTATGGCAAAACGAAGGAAGCAATGGTGGGCCCTTCCGATGGGGACATGCAAATAAGCGTCGCGAATGTCGATTGACACCAAAATATCGTTCTGCGACAAGGCCGCCACAACGGAGCGAAGTGACTCCATGCGGAATTTCCGGGAGCGGACATGCCGATTCAATCTTTTGAGATCTAGAACGGGGCGAAATTTGTCCTCCTTTTTGGGGACCACAAAGAGGTCGGAATAAAACCCTCTTCCCCGGTCCTCCGGTGGAACTGGTACCACCACACCCTTCTGTAGAAGGGAATCGACCTCCCGCAGTAGAGCGGCATATAGCTCGGGCTCTGACGGAATGCGGGATTGGCAAAAACTGTCTGGGGGTCGAGAAAGAAACGCTATGAAATAGCCTGCCGACACAACCCGCGTCACCCAGGCGTCCGACAAGCGGGAAGCCCAAATCGGTTCGAATTGGAGCAGGCGACCTCCCACTCGAGAGCCCTCGAGTGAGGCCCTGGCGTCAGTCCGCCTTAGCGGGCTTTTTGTCATCTTCCCGCTTGTCTTGGCGGAAGCTCTGTTTCCAGGAAGTGCGGGATTTCTGAGCGTTCTTTTTTCCCGAAAAAGAGGGACGCCCCGATCCCCAAGAGGGCTGACCGAACCGTCCCCTGGACCGAAAGGACCGCCGACTAGTACCGGCACTATGCCTGCCAGACGCAGAAGACACAGCTCTTCGCTGCGGTAAAGCCGTTTCTTTTGCCTTTGCCTTGGCAATCAGCTCCTTGAGGTCAGATCCAAATAGCTGACCACCCTTGTAAGCTAAAGAAAGCAAACCTTGCTTGGAAACCGCGTCTCCGGACCACTGTCTAAGCCACAGAGCTCTCCTGACTGTGATCGCCGAGGATTGTGCCCTGGACAGCAGTGAGGCAGTATCCAAACCTGTATCACTGCCATATCGTGCTGCATCCTCCAATGACTTGAAAAGCCCCTCTACCTCGGATAGTGGGGATCCATCTTGCCACGCCGTCCGTAGACGGTCTAACCAGCTCAGGTAAGCTTTACAAGCACACATGGATCCTAGCACTGCTCTGAATCCATGACCCGCGGCCTTGTAGATGGATTTCGCTGCCATCTCCGTTTTTCTGTCCAGCGGATCCTGCAGACTCGCCTTCCCTTTAACAGGAAGCAATGAGGATTTGCTAAGCTGGGATAAAGGGACATCCACTTCAGGAGAAGGAATCCAATTATCAATCAACTCCGTCGTACACGGATATAGCGTCTCAAAAAACCGTGTCCCCTGAAAACGTTTATCTGGACACAGGCGTTCCTTCTCCACTGCCTCATTAAGCTCGTCCATAGATGGTAAGGCTGATCGCGATCTATGCGACTCCTGAAACATCCGGGCCGACTTACCAGGACGTCTAGTTACCTCCTCCGGTAACTGTAACGCCTCCCTCATGGCTCCAATAAAAGCCTCTGTACGGCTCAAAAGAGAGGCAGAGTGTCCCTGCCGATCCTCCTTATCAGAATCGGACACCTCCCCATCCGAGCTTGAAGGGGAACCCTCCATACCAGAGATCTTCGAGTCGCTACGCGGGGAAGAAGGCACCGGCCTGTGTCGCTTCCTACTATGAGAGGATCTAGCTGACACCCAATAACCTAGAAGGTCAGAAAGGCCATTAATAGAACGAGCGAGGGCCTCCATTTTGTCATCACTGACACCTCCGACCGCTGCGCTTGATGCCGTCGAGGTCTGCGTGTCAGATACGCGAGACTGATCCTGTAGCGGATCTGGGAGACGGTCCGCACCTCCTGGACCCTGATCCGACATGCCCTCACACAGTATATGGCAGGTCAAAAACCTGTCAGCAACTAGAACAGTGTGGTTTTCAAAGGCAAAACGTACGCTGAAGGGTTAAGCTCTTAAAGAGAGAGCTACCCCAGCTGTCTCCCAATAAAGGGTTAACCGCCAAAGAAGGGGTTAATGTCGCAGACTCCCCACAACCCTTGTGTAATGAAAAGGGTGTGCGAGCCCCAGGTGCCTCTTATGAGGTAACAGCTGCAGGACAGTGTTTCAAAGGTATGCCACACTAAACAAGAACGCCAACGAGATTGCTAACATATTGCACTGAATTGTACATCGCAACGACCGCCAAAGTCGCTAAGGAGATCGCTAACCACTTATGCGTCGTCAATGAGATCGCCCACTGTGGCAGCTACTAGCGACATTAAAACGATCACAAAAAAAAAAACGATCGCAAAATTAAGCGACGCTATTGTGATCGTAGCGGGAACGTTCCGTGTGACAGTACCTCCTGCGCTGTGGGTGTGAGGGGGTCAAGCTTCTGCCCTGACAGGTAGAAGCGACTCACCCAGCTGGCCGCGGTGTAGTGTCTTCCTTTCGGTCGGTCGGGGGGAGCGGAGAGTGAGGAGCCCGAGGAGGCCTTCAGTAATGGCCGCCGCGCTAGAGGAGAGAAGCCGGAAGAGAAAAAGGCAGGGAAAAGCGCGCGCTCAGAGCGCTTCCTGCCCGCGAAAAAATGGGAAAGCGCGAAGCCACGCCCCCCCGCCGGTTTCAAAAAAAGCGCGCGACTCACTCCGCTCCCATGTCCTGCAGGTATCCACCTGCGGACAAAAGTACACAATCACCACACATGAATACATGTAGCATTGGCTGCCGCAGCGGCCGCTGAAGCACTCAAAACACATTAAAATGTGGAGTACTCACCCAGCTGAGCGCCACAGGGACCCCTCAGAGATTTGTGGCGCTGTGCCCGTAGCTTCCCCCCAGGGCGGGGAACGCAGTGACCCCAGAAGCGCGGTTTGCGTCCCCGCCAGGGAAGCAATCCTCATCCCCCAGGGCCGGCAGGGTTCTGCAGGGACCACCTTACAGGGTAATACAGATCCGCCAAGGGAGAGGTGGGGGTCCAGCAGCGCTGAGACCCCTGAGACCTCTAGACCACTGGCGGTCCAAGTCTCTGTCCGACTAAAATAAAAAAAATTTCTGAGGAGCTGCTTCCAGCAGCGACTATCCTCTGTGACCTCAAATTTTAGACTGGAGAGCTGGAGTAGGAGGAGCCCTATAAGCTGGAGGGGCCGGTCAACACTTTTTTAATCTGAGGTGTTTCTATCCTATGTGGGCTCCGCCTACCCACTAGTAATGACTAGTGTGTCTCCCTTCCTTCATCTGCTGCTGAAACTAAAGCTGCCATAATATCCCTCGACGCTGAGAAGGTTTTCGATCGCCTGAATTGGGATTATCTATTCACTACTCTCCATAAATTTGGCTTTCACTCGAAACTCCTCTCCCGTATTTCAGCTCTTTATTCTAATCCCACTGCAAAGATATATGTTAACAATCACCTATCCTCTTCCTTTAATATATCGAATGGCACGAGACAAGGATGTCCACTTTCACCCCTCTTATTCGTTATGGCCATTGAGCCACTTGCCCAACTCATTAGGGATGATCCAGATATCCATGGTATTGTATCTGGCTCTAAAGACTATAAAATTGGCCTTTTTGCCGATGACATAGTTCTAACAATTTCAAATCCCCTTATATCTATAACAAAAATACAAGATCTACTTTCAAAGTTCTCAAAAGTTTCATACTTGTCCACATATGGAGACAGAGGTCTCTCATGGTGGGGTAAAATCATTACTTTTAAGTCCTATATCCTGCCCAAAATCCTATATGTATTTAGGTCACTACCTCTCCCCATTTCAACCCCTTTTCTAACTAGTCTTCAACTACCGACTAATAATTTCATATGGGGCAGCAAAAAAGCGAGGATCGCAGCTAAAATTCTTTTCAACAGCAAAAGGTTCGGTGGCGCCGGGCTTCAAAAATATCTAGGCATATTATTTCTAGTTTCTGATTAAACAAAGTCTTTTCTGGTGGCCTCAACCAGACCCTCCTGCCTGGTGCGAACTTGAACGTTCCCTAAACAACAACGTCCCGCTTTACCGCCTTATTCTAGACTCCCTACTTCTCAAAAAAGACCCTCCTCTTTCAAACTCCATTTTTAGCGCAACTTTAGAGGCTTGGAAAGTTCTTTCTAGGCAAAATAAAGGTCTGAATAGATTTGACACCCTGAAAAACCTCTGGCTTCATACCATCTGCTCCCTTTATCACCAAGATCTGGATCCCATTTGGCCTGAGATGGGTATAAACAAACAAAGATCTTTACACTGGAACCTCTCACATCCCATTTAGGCTTCTTAAAGAAAAGTTAAACTTTCCCACCTCTTTATTTTGTAAATACATCATCTTGAAAGACATAACAGAAGAGTCCCTTCTGAAAAAACCCAAGTTATCAGAACCCATTGTCAACCTTATTAATAACGTCAACCACAACATATTCTGGAGTACTGCTTACCTTTATATGTGGCTGAATAAAAGTCAGGAATTAATTAAAACCCACAATTTGTTGAAGTGGGAATCTGAACTTAATCTGAACTTAGACCCCTCAGATTGGGAAAGGGCCTGCAGCATTTCATATTCCTCCACAATCTCAATGTCTCTCCAAGAGACCCATCATAAGATTCTTTCCAGGTGGTACCACACCCCAGCTAAGCTTTCCAAAATCAACCCTGAAAACTCTCCGTCTTGTTGGAGAGGCTGCGGTCAATACGGCAGTTTACTGCATGTCTTTTGGCACTGTCCTCACATCAAACCTTTGTGGAAAGACATATCCAACCTTATAAACTCACTCTTATCTAAGCCCATTTCTCTTTCTCCTCAGCTAGACCTATTATCTTTAAACTCTGACCTCATTGATCAATCCGCTCTCTCCCTAGTCATACATATTTTCCTTGTAACAAAAAACACAATCGCTTTTCATTGGAAGAGACCTGATCCTCCTAAGCTTCCAGACATCATAGAAAAGATCAATCTTCACAAATCCTTTGAACAGAAATTGGCAACGATTAATAATAATCTAGACAAATCCACAAAAAAATGGTCCCAGTGGATAAAACGGTTCCCATGATTCAACAATGTTCATCTTAACCTTCCTACTTCCTTTCTCATATATGATCATTCAATGTATTTATTATATATGACGTTATTTGTATTTTGATGTTTGCTCTGACTTGTTTTGCTATTCAATGTATATTTATGCATTAAGGACCACCCGGTCCCTTTGTTCCCTTCCTCCACTTTCCCCTCCCTCCCCTTCCCCCCTATTTTTATTAAAATTCCCAATAAAATGTTTGGAAAAGAAATCCTACGCTTGTATTGATAGTAACGTGTTGCATGAGAATAGCGCTGGAGAGAGTTTTAATTGTGGGCAGTGCCGCAATCTAACCCGAGGATCAGCTTTTAATTCAGCGCCAGAGAATATGGCAACAGAGCTGCACCAGGAACGCGCTTGTCACCAGTCCAGGGGGTTAAGGAGAACTGCCAGCTGTGTTGTGTCAGGACGTTCACGATTTGAGTGCCAAGTTGTTGCAAATGCTATATGATTGGTTGGATACCAGACTTGGGCACCTTCCTCTCGCACTCTGAGTGCCATATTCCGCTAATAATACATTACAAAAGGGAGGCCAACCACATACACAGTAGATGGTTGGTGGGCTCACCTGATGTTAAGGGATTTGTACAAAGTATGGAAGGTGTTCCCTATTCAAACATTAGGGGATAAACTACTGATTACTGAGGGTTTAACGTCGGGGACCTCCACTAATCGGGAGAGCTGGACTCTGCAAATCCCTGTCTAAATGGAGTGGAAGTTGAGAATGTGTAATTTTATTCCATTCAATCTCTACAGAAGATAGTGTAGTGTCCCAGACTATCTGTGGACAGGGATTACTCGCTTGGCTGGTCACCGAGGCATACGCTGGGACACTCAGGGTTAAACAAAGTCCATTTGGTTTATTGGTAACAGCATAAACCTCATCTCAGGAACCAAGTAGTATACAGCCACCAGTACAATGTCCGCTAAACATTCAGCTCCATAGGTAAACACAGTCTCTCAATGACCCCGGTCAGCATAACATGGACTCCTGTCCGTTACCTGTTGGTCTCAGCCATCCCACAAACATAGCATAAATACAGTCTCTCACTGACACTGGTCAGTATCACTCACGGTTGGCAGACCGTACACTCCGGAGGTATCTCACAACTCTCCTTCCTCTAGCTCCGACTAGCCAGCCCGGTCACAGACCATTATGTAGTGTCCCGCCTGGACACATGGAAATCTGTCCACCCTGACAGATTCCCAACCACTCCCCCATGTGCTCCACACACCTCCATTACATAGCTTGTAACTCCACCCACAGGTGAGGCATGGATCACATGGGCTGGTCACATGGTCATGACCTCACGGCAGGTCCTCAAACTCCCAATCACAAGTGGGCGGTGTATGTGTGGCTAGCCGATCCCGCCCAGCTCTCAGACTAGCCCTGTAAGCCTACCTAATAACGTAAACAAATCTCTTGTGGACTACAAGTCCCAGAACAACACTACTTGGCTTACAGCACAGAGGACTTCTGCGACACATGCCGGCCATTCACAACAATGCCGGGCACTGTTTTACCATCACAACTACGCCCCCTAGCTGTAAGAGAGGTCACTGCATCACGATAGGCATATAAAGCGCTCGGGGAATCTGGACGGACAAATGTGGAGAGGGGCAGAGGACAACTGTCAGCCAAACATATTCTGTTGTATATGGGCCACCTTCATAGAAGTCAATTTACTTATCAGTATGTTCAATTGTGGGGGAAAACTTTAAAAAAAAAAAAGAAAGAGGTCACCCATGGTTGAATATGAACAAATGGGAAATTCTCCAGTTAACCCCTTCATGACCCAGCCTATTTTGACCTTAAAGACCTTGCCATTTTTTGCAATTCTGACCAGTGTCCCTTTATGAGGTAATAACTCAGGAACGCTTCAACGGATCCTAGCGATTCTGAGATTGTTTTTTCGTGACATATTGGGCTTCATGTTAGTGGTAAATTTAGGTCGATAATTTTTGCGTTTATTTGTGAAAAAAATGGAAATTTGGCGAAAATTCTGAAAATTTTGTAATTTTCAAATTTTTAATTTTTATTCTGTTAAACCAGAGAGTTATGTGGCACAAAATAGTTAATAAATAACATTTCCCACATGTCTACTTTACATCAGCACAATTTTGGGAACAACATTTTTTTTTGTTAGGAAGTTATAAGGGTTAAAAGTTGACCAGCGATTTCTCATTTTTACAGCAAAATTTACAAAACCATTTTTTTTAGGGACCACCTCACATTTGAAGTCACTTTGAGGGGTCTATATGGCAGAAAATACCCAAAAGTGACACCTTTATAAAAACTGCACCCTCAAGCTACTCAAAACTACATTCAAGAAGATTATTAACCCTTCAGGTGCTTCACAGGAACTAAAGCAATGTGGAAGGAAAAAATGGACATTTTAATTTTTCCAACAAAAATTTTCTTTTAGCATCAATTTTTTCATTTTTACATGGGCATCAGGATAAATGGATCCTAAAATTTGTTGGGCAATTTCTCCTGAGTACACAGATACCTCATATGTGGTCATAAACCACTGTTTGGGAGCACGGCAGGGCTCAGAAGGGAAGGAGCGCCATTTGACTTTTTGAATGGAAAATATGCTGGAATATTTAGCGGTTGCCATGTCGCATTTGGAGAGTCCCTGTGTGCCTAAACATTGGAGCTACCACACAAGTGACCCCATTTTGGAAACTAGACCCCCTAAGGAACTTATCTAGATGCATAGTGAGCACTTTGAACCCCCAGGTGCTTCACAAATTGATCCGTAAAAAAAAGAAAGTACTTTTTTTTCACAAAAATTTTTTTTAGCCTCAGTTTTTTTCATTTTCACATGGGCAACAGTATAAATTGGATCCTAAAATTTGTTGGGCAATTTCTCCTGAGTACACAGATACCTCATATGTGGTCATAAACCACTGTATGGGCGCACGGCAGGGCTCAGAAGGGAAGGAGCGCCATTTGACTTTTTGAATGGAAAATATGCTGGAATATTTAGCGGTTGCTATGTCGCATTTGGAGAGTCCCTGTGTGCCTAAACATTGGAGCTCCCCCACAAGTGACCCCATTTTGGAAACTAGACCCCCTAAGGAACTTATCTAGATGCATAGTGAGCACTTTGAACCCCAGGTGCTTCACAAATTGATCCGTAAAAAAAAAGAAAGTATTTTTTTTTCACAAAAATTTTCTTTTAGCCTCAGTTTTTTTCATTTTCACATGGGCAACAGTATAAATTGGATCCTAAAATTTGTTGGGCAATTTCTCCTGAGTACATAGATACCTCATATGTGGTCATAAACCACTGTTTGGGCGCACGGCAGGGCTCAGAAGGGAAGGAGCGCCATTTGACTTTTTGAATGGAAAATATGCTGGAATATTTAGCGATTGCCATGTCGCATTTGGAGAGTCCCTGTGTGCCTAAACATTGGAGCTCCCCCACAAGTGACCCCATTTTGGAAACTAGACGCCCTAAGGAACTTATCTAGATGCATAGTGAGAACTTTGAACCCCCAGGTGCTTCACAGAAGTTTATAACGCAGAGCCGTGAAAATAAAAAATCATTTTTTTTCTCAAAAAATGATTTTTTTAGCCCACTATTTTTTATTTTCACAATGGTTACAGAAGAAATTGGACCCCAAAAGTTGTTGTCCAGTTTCTCCTGAGTACGCTAGTGCCCCATATGTGGGGGGAACCACTGTTTGGGCACACGTCAGGGCTCGGAAGGGATGTAGTGACGCTTTGAAATGCCGACTTGATGGAATGGTCTGCGGGCATCTTGTTACGTTTGCAGAGCCCCTGATGTGCCTAAACAGTAGAAACTCCCCACAAGTGACCCCATTTTGGAAACTAGACCCGCAAAGAACTTATCTAGATGTGTGGTGAGCACTTTGAACCCCCAAGGGCTACACAGAAGTTTATAACGCCCGGGCATGAAAATAAAAAAATCATATTTTTTCCACAATCAGGATCTTTTAGTCCCCAATTTTTTTATTTTCCCAAGGGTAACATGAGAAATTAGACCCCAAAAGTTGTTGTCCAATTTGTCCTGAGTATGCTGATATCCCATATGTGGGAGAAAACTACTGTATGGGCACACGTCGGGGCTCGGATGGGAAGTAGTGACGTTTTGAAATGCCCACTTGATGGAATGGTCTTCGGGCGTCATGTTACGTTTGCAGAGTCTCTGATGTGCCTAAACAGTAGAAACTCCCCACAAGTGACCCCATTTTGGAAACTAGATCCCCCAAGGAACTCCTATAGATGTGTGATAAGCACTTTGAATCTCCAAGTCCTTCACAGAAGTTTATAACGCAGAGCCGTGAAAATATAAAATCATTTTCTTTCCACAAAAATAATTTTTAGTCCCCAATTTTTTTTCCCAATGTTAACAGGAGAAATTAGAACCCCCAAAGTTGTTGTGCAATTTTTCCCGAGTACGCTGATACCTCATATGTGGGGATAAACCACTGTTTGGGCATACATCGGGGCTTGGAATAAAGGGAGCACTGTTTGACTTTTTGAACGCAAAATTTGCAGGAATCAATGGTGGCGCCATGTCGCGTATGGAGACCCCCTAATGTGCCTAAATAGTGGAAACCCCTCAATTCTAACTCCAACCCTAACCCCAACACACCCTAACCCCAACCCTAACCCCTACACACACCTAACCCTAATACAAACCCTAATCATAATCCTAACCCAACACACCCCTAACCCTAATCCCAACTCTAACCATAAACCTAACTACAACCCTAACCCTAATTCCAACCCTAACCCTAATTCCAACCCTAACCCTAATTCCAACCCTAACCCAAATTCCAACCCTAACCCAAATTCTAACCTTAACCCTAATGCTAACCCTAAGCCTAGTTCTAACCCTAAGGCTGGGTTCATATTGCGTTTTACCAGCCCGTTCAACACGTAGCGTTGACCGGCTGGTAACGGTATAGCATAACGCGATCGCGTTATGCTATACCCGCTAGCGCAGATGAATCAGCAGATAATCAGCCGCGGATCCGCAGCAAAATCAGTCGCCGATCAGCAGCAAAATCCGCCGCGGATCAGCAGCAAAATCCGCCGCGGATCAGCAGCAAAATCAGCCGCGGATCAGCAGCAAAATCCGCCGCGGATCAGCAGCAAAATCCGCCGCGGATCAGCAGCAAAATCCGCCGCGGATCAGCAGCAAAATCCGCTAGGAAAAAAAAAAAAAAATTCTTTATTTTATTATTTGTCCCTACCTATGACAGGGGGGGGGGTTTCATTTACTTTTTTTTTTATTTTGATCACTGTGACAGTTTATCACAGTGATCAAAATAAATTTTTGTACAATGGAGGGCGCACTGCGCATGCGCCGGCCGGCGGGCGCACTGCGCATGCGCCCGCCATTTTCCAAGATGGCGGCGCCCATGAAGAATCCCGGGCAGCTGACGGGATGGATCCAGGGACATCGGTGGACCGGGAGAGGTGAGTAGGGGACGTCGGAAGGTGAGGGGGGGGGGATCGGAAGGAGAGGTGGGGTGATTGCAGGAGCAGGGGAGCAGACAGTGACGGCGGTGACTGATCGCTGCCATCTTTCGATGGCGGCGGCCGATCACCGCCGTGACATGGTGTGTGTGGGGGGGGTCTGATCGCGTTCTCCAGCCATGGCAGATGCTATTGCAGCATCGGCCATGGCTGGATTGTAATATTTCACCAGTTTCATTGGTGAAATATTACAAATCGCTCTGATTGGCTGTTTCACTTTTAACAGCCAATCAGAGCGATCATGGCCACGTGGGGGTTAAGCCAACCCCCCTGTGGTGATGCAGTAAGGGTCCTGTTACTGCGGGTCGGGTGACCTTTCAGTGACCCCGGTCCCCCGACCCGCAGGAACATGATTTATAGCATGACACCTACGTTGGCGTCATGGGTCGGGATGGCACAGGTTTTCATGACGCCAACGTAGGCGTCATGGGTCGGGAAGGGGTTAAAAAGGGAACCATCAATTTAGACTTGCTGACAAAGCTCAGCCTCTGCACACTAGTGACACTGCCCACTTGTGACCTAGCTCAGCCCCTGGACACCAATGACACTGACCGCAGGTTACCTAGCTTAGCCCCTGCACACTGGTGACACCGCCCATATGTGACCTAGATCAGCCCCTGCACACTGGTGACATATTCCGCATGTGACCTAGCTCAGCCCCTGCACATTGGTTATACCGCCTGCATGTGACCTGGCTCAGACCTGCACACTGGTGACACCGCCAGCCTGTGACCTAGCATAGCCCCTGCACACTGATGACATAGCTCATCCCCTGCACACTGGTGACATAGCTCAGCCCTTGCACACTGGTGACATAGCTCAGCCCTTGCACACTGGTGACATAGCTCAGCCCCTGCTCACTGGTGACATAGCTCAGCCCCTGCTCACTGGTGACACCGCCCGCATGTGAACTAGCTCTACCTCTGAACACTGGTTATACCACCTGCATGTGACTTGGCTCAGCCCCTGCACACTGGTGTCACCGCCCGCATGTGACCTAGCTCAGCCCCTGCACACTAGAGACAATGTCTGCAGGCAACACAGCTCAGCCCCTGCACACTGATGACATAGCTCATCCCCTGCACACTGGTGACATAGCTTAGCCCCTGCTCACTGGTGACACCGCTCGTATGTGACCTAGCTCAGCCTCTGAACACTGGTTATACCGCCTGCATGTGACCTGCCTCAGCCCCTGAACACAGGTGACACTGCCCACATGTGTAAATCATAATTACCCTAAAATTTCTTTATTGATTAAAATCACCAGAAATACTGGTGTGGACCAGTATTTCTGGTGATTTTAATCAATAAAGAAATTTTAGGGTAATTATGATTTACCCTTGTTAAGACCGTAGCTTGCATTTACATAAATATTACTGCCCACATGTGACATAGCTCATCCCCTGCACACTGGTGACATACAGTTAGGTCCATATATATTTGGACAGAGACAACATTTATGTAATTTTGGTTCTAGACATTACAACAATTAATTGTAAACAAAACAATTCAGATGCAGTTGAAGTTCAGACTTTCAGCTTTCATTTGAGGGTATCCACATTAAAATTGGATGAAGGGTTTAGGAGTTTCAGCTCCTTAACATGTGCCACCCTGTTTTTAAAAGGACCAAAAGTAATTGGACAATTGACTCCAAGGCTATTTCATGGACAGGTGTGGGAAATCCCTTCGTTATGTCATTCTCAATTAAGCAGATAAAAGGGCTGGAGTTGATTTGAGGTGTGGTGTTTGCATTTGGAAGGTTTTGCTGTGAAGGAAACATGCGGTCAAAGGAGCTCTCCATGCAGGTGACACAAGCCATCCTTAAGCTGCAAAAACAGAAAAAACCCATCCGAGAAATTGCTACAACATTAGTAGTGGCAAAATCTACAGTTTGGTACATCCTGAGAAAGAAAGAAAGCACTGGTGAACTCATCAATCCAAAAAGACCTGGGAGCCCACGGAAGACAACAGTGGTGATCGCCGCATACTTTCTTTGGTGAAGAAGAACCCGTTCACAACATCAACTGAAGTCCAGAACACTCTCAGTGAAGTAGGTGTATCTGTCTCTAAGTCAACAATAAAGAGAAGACTGCATGAAAGTAAATACAGAGGGTTCACTGCACGGTGCAAGCCACTCATAAGCATCAAGAATAAAAAGGCTAGGCTGCACTTTGCTAAAAAACATCTAAAAAAGCCAGCACAGTTCTGGAAGAACATTCTTTGGACAGATGAAACCAAGATCAACCAGAATGATGGAAAGAGAAAAGTATGGCGAAGGCGTGGTACAGCTCATGATCCAAAGCATACCACATCATCTGTAAAACACTGCGGAGGCAGTGTGATGGCTTGGGCAGGCATGGCTGCCAGTGGCACTGGGTCACTAGTGTTTATTGATGATGTGACACAGGACAGAAGCAGCGAATGAATTCTGAGGTATTCAGAGCCATACTGTGTGCTCAGATCCAGCCAAATGCAGCCAAACTGATTGGTCGTCGTTTCATACTACAGATGGACAATGACACAAAACATAAAGCCAACGCAACCCAGGAGTTTATTAAAGCAAAGAAGTGGAATATTCTTGAATGGCCAAGTCAGTCACCTGATCTCAACCCAATTGAACATGCATTTCACTTGTTAAAGACTAAACTTCAGACAGAAAGGCCCACAAACAAACAACAACTGAAAACCACTGCGGTGAAGGCCTGGCAGAGCATCAAAAAGAAGGAAACACAGTGTCTGGTGATGTCCATGAGTTCAAGACTTCAGGCAGTCATTGCCAACAAAGGGTTTTCAACCAAGTACTAGAAATGATCATTTTATTTATAATTATTTAATCTGTCCAATTACTTTTGGTCCCTTTAAAAACAGGGTGGCACATGTTAAGGAGCTGAAACTCCTAAACCCTTCATCCAATTTTAATGTGGATACCCTCAAATGAAAGCTGAAAGTCTGAACTTCAACTGCATCTGATTTGTTTTGTTTACAATTCATTGTGGTAATGTCTAGAACCAAAATTACATAAATGTTGTCTCTGTCCAAATATATATGGACCTAACTGTAGCTCAGCCCATGCACACTGGTGACATAGCTCAGCCCCTGCATACTGGTGACACCGCCTGCATGTGACCTAGCTCAGCCCCTGCACACTAGAGACAATGTCTGCAGGCGACACCGCTCAGCCTCTGCACCCTGATGACATAGCTCATCCCCTGCACACTGGTGACATAGCTCAGCCCCTGCACACTGGTGAGGTGACATAGTTCAGCCCCTGCACACTGGTGAGGTGACATAGCTCAGCCCCTGCACACTGGTGAGGTGACATAGCTCTGCCCCTGCACACTGGTGAGGTGACATAGCTCTGCCCCTGCACATTGGTGACATAGCTCAGCCCCTGCACACTGTTTACATAGCTCAGCCCTCGCACACTGGTGACACAGCTCAGCCTCTGCACACTGGTGACACAGCTCAGCCCCTGCACACTGGTGACACAGCTCAGCCCCTGCACA
This sequence comes from Oophaga sylvatica, assembly GCA_033576555.1. NCBI lineage: Eukaryota > Metazoa > Chordata > Amphibia > Anura > Dendrobatidae > Oophaga > Oophaga sylvatica. The sequence continues at coordinate 221,078,082 of JARQOD010000003.1, read as the reverse complement.
CTGGTGACACAGCTCAGCCCCTGCACACTGGTGACACAGCTCAGCCCCTGCACACTGGTGACACAGCTCAGCCCCTGCACACTGGTGACACAGCTCAGCCCCTGCACACTGGTGACACAGCTCAGCCCTGCACACTGGTGACACAGCTCAGCCCCTGCACACTGGTGACACAGCTCAGCCCCTGCACACTGGTGACACAGCTCAGCCCCTGCACACTGGTGACACAGCTCAGCCCCTGCACACTGGTGAAATAGCTCAGCCCCTGCAAACTGGTAACATAGCTCAGCCCTTGTACACTGGTGGCATAGCTCAGCCCCTGCACACTGGTGACATAGCTCAGCCCCTGCACACTGGTGAGGTGACATAGCTCAGCCCCTGCACAATGGTGAGGTGACATAGCCCAGCCCCTGCACACTGGTGACATAGCTCAGACCCCGCACACTGGTGACATAGCTCAGCCCTTGCACACTGGTGACATAGCTCAGCCCCTGCACACTGGTGACATCGCCCGCATATGACCTAGCTCAGCCCTGGACACTGGTTACACCGCCCGCATGTGACCTAGCTCAGCCCCTAAACACTGGTGACACAGCTCAGCCCTTGCACACTGGTGACACAGCTCAGCCCTTGCACACTGGTGACATAGCTCAGCCCTTGCACACTGGTGACATAGCTCAGCCCTTGCACACTGGTGACATAGCTCAGCCCTTGCACACTGGTGACATAGCTCAGCCCTTGCACACTGGTGACATAGCTCAGCCCCTGCACACTGGTGACATCGCCCGCATATGACCTAGCTCAGCCCTGGACACTGGTTACACCGCCCGCATGTGACCTAGGTCAGCCCCTGCACACTAGAGACAATGGCTAGAGACAATGTCTGCAGGTGACCTAGTGTAAGGTTCTGTGTACATGTTCCTGAAACTCAGTTTGTTCGTCAGCCATTTTACTTTCTGTCTTGCTGCAGCTATCTTGCCCTCAGTCAAAATGGAGTTTCCAGCTTGCATGTTCCCGCCCTGATTCTCTCCTTTTGCTTCTTAAGCAGCCACAGCTGAGCAATCAGTGCTTCAGAATCTAGCCTGCAGTGAACCGGTGACCTGACTCCTGAAGCCTTGGACCTTGTACTCCAGCTATTCCTACTGAGGAACTCTGAAGCACTTGTGGACTCTGAACCCTGCTCTTTGAAAGACCCACGTTTGCATGGACTTACGGTAACAGAGAAGAAGATCCTGAACCTGTTGTGGAGAGTGATTGCTGAGCTTAGATTACTCTGGCCTGCTGTGTCTCCTGCTTCTGTGTCTGCAAACTGTGTGACTATTTTTGCCAACTTGTATGAAGTAATACAAGACTTTCTATATCAAACCTGTGACTCCTGTGTTTTCATCGCACCCAAGCACAAGACGCTATATGAACTGTACTACATACATTACAAGATTCTGAAGCCAAACGTTAGTGTCTGCTGGGTCTGGAAAGGCTGTGTCTGCTGTAACTGTGGATATCGGATGTCCGGTTGTACTTTCTGTGATGACAGTGGTTGTGACTTCTCACAACCATTCCAGGTGAGCAATTCCCTTAAGTGTTTTTTTTTCTGCAGTGTTACCACAGGTAAACACTATTGTTTTTTTTTCTTTTCTCTTTTTTGTCTGCTGTAACTGTGGATATCAGATGTCCGGTTGAACTTTCTGTGATGATAGTGGTTGTGACTTCTCACAACCATTCCAGGTGAGCAGTTCCCTTAATTTTTTTTTTCTCTCTGCAGTGTTACCACAGGTAAACACTATTGTTTTTTTTTTTTTTCTCTCCTCTCCTCTTCTTCCAGTACTCCTGTCTTAAAAGATCTGGAAAATGGAGGCCCGCATAAAGGAACTTTGCGGAGTGACTGATAATATCCTTGCAGATTTGCAGAATATAAAGACCCGTTTTGCAAGCCTACAGGACCTCACTAATCACAATTTGCAAGTGTTTGGACAGACTGCCCAGGATTTGCGAGCCAGGATTGAGGTTCTAGAGGAGCGAGTCCAGGCTCCTGCCGTAGCCCGAGTTCTGGGATTCCCAAGTTGCCCCCTTTTCGCTTTGGCGGTGAACGTGAGAAATTCAGGGGATTTATTAATCAATGCAATCTTTTTTTTTCTGCACATGCTTCACAATTTCCCACTGAACGATCTAAGGTGCTTACTATAATTATGTTGCTTACCAACAAGGCTTTGATGTGGGCAAACCCTCTGATTGAGACTGAGGATGATTGTTTGAATCACCTTGATGCTTTTATTTCAGCCATGGGGCAGGTGTTTGATGACCCCAATCGAGGTGCAACAGCTGAAGCAGCCATGTTAGCTTTGCGCCAAGGTAAGCACTCGGTAGCTGAATATGCCTTGGATTTCAGGAGATGGGCCCTTGATACCACCTGGGACAGTTCCGCCAAAAAATCTATTTTTCGAAAGGGGTTCTCCACTGATTAAGGATGAACTAGCTCGTGCCGACCCTCCCACTGCGTTAGGTGACTTTATTAACTACTGCATCCGTATTGATACTCGTCTGACTGAACGCAGGCAAGAGAGATGGTTCGAAAGCAATCGCACTAACCTTTTCCTACCTTCCTCTCCAGCTAAGGAACGTTTGAGTAGGATTACACGGGAACCTGAACCTGAACCCATGCAGGTAGACTCTTTACAACGACGGGTTAGTGATGCACGCAAGGAACATCGTTTTAAGGAGAATCTATGTTTCTATTGTGGTAAGTCAGGGCACTTCATTATAAACTGCCCCAGCCGTTCTCGTAAGACTACTGCAGCACTCATTCATTGTGAGTGTTGCGAGAGGGGATCTGTCAGGTCCGAGCCTCAGGCTCCAGAGAGATCTGCAGCAACAGATCTTGATTTCTCGGACTGAAACTCCGTTACCTCTGAGGACGTTGACTGTGTAAACGCTGCCATTTTTCAAGTTTCCTCAGCGGTGTCCCAGCTGAGTTGTAAGAAAAACAATTCTCATTGCTTTCTTTCCATCAAACTCTGGGTTGACTCAGCTTGGGTGTCTAGCTCTGCTATGATCGACTCAGGGGCAAGTGGAAATTTTATGGATGTCTCCTTTGCTCTGAAACAGGGGATACGTTCAGTGAAGAAGGCTACTCCAGTACAGATGGAAACTGTGGATGGCTCCCTGCTGACTTCTGGACCAGTGGATCAGGAAACAGAGCCTTTGAGGGTTCTTATGGGTAAAGATCATCAAGAGAAACTGTCCTTTATGCTTATCTCTTCTCCCCACTTTCCCATTATTCTAGGGCTACCATGGCTGCAGGCTCAGAATCCTACCATTAACTGGGAGACCAAGGAATTACACTTTCCAGAGAAACAGATGAGTCCAAAAGTTTCAGCTTGCTCTGTTCCTAAAGGAACCATGTCAGTCCCTGAACTACCAGCTGTATACCAGGACTATGTGGATTTATGTGACAAGAAGAACGCTGACCAGCTTCCTCCTCACCGTCCATATGATTGTCCAATTGAATTATTGCCTGGAGCAGAGATACCTTTTGGTAAGATCTACCCCCTGGCGGGGCCCGAGCTAAAGGCTTTAAAGGATTACATAGACGAAAATCTAGCCAAGGGCTTCATACGCCCCTCTTCATCTCCTGCAGGTGCACCCATCTTCTTTGTAAAGAAGAAAGATGGATCTCTGAGACCCTGCGTAGACTATAGGGAACTCAATAAGGTTACTATTAGAAACCGTTATCCATTGCCTTTAATCCCTGAGTTATTGGAGAGAGTGCGACATGCCAAAATTTTCTCTAAACTAGATCTTCGTGGGGCCTATAACTTAGTCCGTATTAGACCTGGGGATGAATGGAAGACTGCATTCAGGTCACGCTATGGACACTTTGAATATCTAGTTATGCCTTTTGGTCTGAGTACCGCCCCAGCCACTTTCCAACACTTGGTGAATGACATCTTCAGGGATCTCCTAGATACATTCGTGGTAATTTATTTGGATGATATTCTAATTTTTTCTAACTCCACAGAGGAACATCATGGACATCTGAGAATGGTCTTGGAACGTCTAAGACAAAATCATCTTTACATCAAACTTGAAAAGTGTGAATTCCATAGGACCGAAATTCAATTTCTGGGGTATGTACTGTCTACACAAGGAATTAGTATGGATGGAAGCAAAACCCAAGCCATCAAGGATTGGCCAAGTCCTAGAAATGTGAAGGAGGTACAGCGCTTCATCGGGTTTGCCAACTTCTATAGACGTTTCATTAGAAATTTCTCTGAGGTAGTGTCACCTATCACTCAACTTACCCGGAAAGAGTCTAGGTTTTCCTGGACTCCCCAAGCCCAGGAAGCATTTTCCCGTCTAAAAGATAAATTTACCACTGCACCTATCCTAGTACATCCCAACCCCGAGCTTGCCTTCATAATAGAGGTGGATGCTTCAGACTGTGCCGTTGGAGCTATACTCTCTCAGAGAACAGGTGAGAAGAATGTCTTGCATCCCTGTGCCTTCTTTTCCCAGCAGTTGTCTTCGGCTGAGAGGAACTACGATGTGGGCAATAGAGAGTTGTTGGCCATTATTGCCGCCTTCAAAGAATGGAGACACCTTCTTCAGGGAGCTGCACAGCAAATAGTCGTCCTGACAGACCATCGTAACCTTCAGTTTATCAGGTCGGCTAAGTGCCTGACTCCTCGTCAGGCTCGCTGGAATCTTTTCTTAAACCAATTTAATTTTATCATTTCTTATAGACCAGGATCGCGCAATGGAAAGGCTGATGCACTCTCTAGGATTTACTCAGCAGAGACACGTCCAATTACTCCTCCTAAGACTATTCTTCCTGACTCTAGATTCCTAGGAGTAATTCATAATCAAGACCTACTTAAGGACATCAAGGAAGCATACCATGCGGATTCCTTTTTGGCACAACCCCCAAGGGACGTAAGTCTTGTCTTTAAGAATGGTGTGTGGATTCAGGGACAACGCCTGTATATTCCTGAAACAGTCAGATTGAGAGTATTGCAACTCATTCAAGATTCCAAGATAGCTGGGCATAGAGGAATTCTAAAGACACAGGAATTTCTTTCTCGTTTCTTTTGGTGGCCCACTTGCAGGAAGGATGTTTTAAACTATGTCACTTCATGTGAAGTCTGTGCAAGATGCAAAACACCTCGCTCCTCACCAACTGGTCTGTTACAGCCTCTTCCCACCCCGTCCCGCCCGTGGGGATCCATTTCTATGGACTTCATTGTGGAGTTACCAACCTCTCAAGGGAAGAACACCATTCTAGTGGTGGTTGACCGTCTAACAAAGGCAGCTCATTTTATCCCTTGTGTCGGCTTACCCACTGCAAAACAGACATCAGATTTGATGATTAAAGATGTGTTTCGCTTACATGGAGTACCGGATGAGGTTATTTCGGATCGAGGGGTGCAATTCACTTCTAGGTTTTGGCAAAATTTCTGTGCAGCATTGGACATTAAAGTAAACCTTTCTTCTGCTTTTCATCCCCAGACTAATGGACAGACCGAACGAACCAATCAAACCCTGGAGCAGTATCTCCGCTGCTTTATCTGCCACCTACAGGATGATTGGGTGGATCTACTTCCATTAGCTGAGTTCTCGTATAACAACTCTCAGAGTGCCTCCACTAAGCAGTCTCCTTTTTACTCTAATCTAGGTTATCATCCTAACATTCTACCACGATTTCCCATAGAAACGCCTTTACCAGCAGTGGCTGAAAGAATCACGTCTTTACAGAAGAATATGGATCTTCTAAAGGAGAATCTGGAATCGGCTCAGGAAAGGTACAAGAAAGCAGCAGATAAATTTCGTAAACCTGCACCAGCTTTCAAGGTAGGAGACTTGGTCTGGCTGTCAACCAGAAATCTTAAGTTAAGGATTCCACCGTCTAAATTGGGACATAAGTACATTGGACCCTATAAAATCAGTAAAATTATAAGTGCCGTTGCTTGTCGTCTTCAACTGCCCAGAACTATGAGAATCCACCCTGTCTTTCATGTATCCCTACTAAAGGCTGCGACACCCAATACGTTTCCTGGACGTTCTTCTCCTTGCCCTGACCCAGTGCTAGTCGATGGTCAGGAAGAATTTGTGGTGGAAAGGATTTTAGATTCCAGGTTGTATAGAAATCAGTTACAATATCTGATTAAATGGCAGGGCTACCCAGTGGAGGACAACTCATGGGAACCAGTCAATAACGTTAATGCTCCTCGCTTGCTCCGTCAGTTTCATCAGAGGTACCCACACAAGCCTGGTCTGAGGTCATCCGGAGGTTGTCCCTAAGGGGGAGTAATGTAAGGTTCTGTGTACATGTTCCTGAAACTCAGTTTGTTCGTCAGCCATTTTACTTTCTGTCTTGCTGCAGCTATCTTGCCCTCAGTCAAAATGGAGTTTCCAGCTTGCATGTTCCCGCCCTGATTCTCTCCTTTTGCTTCTTAAGCAGCCACAGCTGAGCAATCAGTGCTTCAGAATCTAGCCTGCAGTGAACCGGTGACCTGACTCCTGAAGCCTTGGACCTTGTACTCCAGCTATTCCTACTGAGGAACTCTGAAGCACTTGTGGCCTCTGAACCCTGCTCTTTGAAAGACCCAAGTTTGCATGGACTTACGGTAACAGAGAAGAAGATCCTGAACCTGTTGTGGAGAGTGATTGCTGAGCTTAGATTACTCTGGCCTGCTGTGTCTCCTGCTTCTGTGTCTGCAAACTGTGTGACTATTTTTGCCAACTTGTATGAAGTAATACAAGACTTTCTATATCAAACCTGTGACTCCTGTGTTTTCATCGCACCCAAGCACAAGACGCTATATGAACTGTACTACATACATTACACCTAGCTTAGCCTGTGCACACTGGTTACACCGCCCGCATGTGATCTAGCTCAGCCCCTGCACACTGGTGACACTGCCTGCACTTATTTCTCCTAACTTTCATACTTCTATCACTCCATGGCTCCCCATTCTTTCCTACAAATCTATTTTCTGCATACTGTATACAATGTCTTTATGACAAGCCATGAGAGTAATCCCAAGGCTTATCTGGGAGCCGTGTATGGTGAGATGCAAGACAGGCTTTGAGGCAAAAGTGATGGAGTACAGCAGTCCTCCTACACCGACACGCTGCTTTATCTCAACATGAAGCAACATCTAACATGACAAGCTGTCTGCGCCGCCGGCCCGCACTAAGAAGGCTCTTCACATTGTTTACACCAGAAGGAATTCCGACTAAAAGAGCCAAAATACATATTTATATTATTGGCTCCGTCTCTAATGGCTGAAAACGTTTTGTTTAAACAGCAAATTATCGAGATCTTGTATCCAGCAAGTTAAAATCTTAACAATGTAATATACATATAAGTTGTATATACACAAGAGGCAGGAAGGTAATAATAATTTAGACAGGTTATTAAGGAAAAAAATGGCTTAGACACAAAAAAGATTAAAATGGAAGTAACGTAAAGATAAAAGCATACTGTACACAGTATAATACTATAACCCTACTGCCCTGCTCAGTCTTGTACTAACTAATGGTTGTTGTCAGTGAAACAAATGATTGGGTTACTAAAGCCATACAGACAAGTGATCAGAGCAGGTAATGTTTCATTAAAGGGGTTGACCAGGAAAAGATAATCAATAACCTATTCTTAGGATAAGTCATCAATAAGAGATCAGCAGAGGTCAGATATGCACCCCATCGTTTAGATGAAAACAACCTTGTCGGCTGATGGATGCAAGTACGTTGAATGAAACTACTCAGCGCAGCTCCATTCAATGTCTGCTATTCTGTAGATTAGGAGCTGCACTGCAGTACCCGGTAGTGGCAGCAACACATTAAATGGAATTGCAAAGAGAAGCTCCATTTGTGCTTAAATTAGGCAGCTGCTGAAGGGGTTGTTACCTGATCGTGGGGATGCCGGGTGTCAGGTCACATATTGATAACTTCTACAACATAAAGGTCATCAATAACTTCTGTTCGGACAAACCCTTTATATATTTTGCTTAGTATTGGGTATAAATTGTCACGGTAAGGTGATAGGCCCCACTGTAACTTTTTGAAGGGTAACTTTTCGCTTTTAACTCGAAGTTGCTGCCACTCTCAACTCCTTTAAAATCAAACCACTTCTGAGGGTCTGTGCACACGTTGTGGAATCTGCAGCGGATCCGCAGCAGAACTGCAAGTGATGTACAGCACCATTATATTAAATGGAAATCAAAAAACGCAGTGCACTTCTTTTGTGCAGTTCCACAGCGTGTTGAGACCTGCTCTTTATAGGAATCCGCAGGTCTCAAAATGTAGGGGAAATCTGCACAAAAACCGCTGAAAATCCGCAGGTAAAACGTAGGTCTTTTTACCCGCGGATTTAGCAAAATCTGCGTGGAAAATTCCACAGCAGATTCTGCAACGTGTGCACATACCCTCATGGTCATTCTTCAGAAAGTAGTCCAAGACAGGGGGGCAAACTGCAAAACTGCAATAACTATACATTTTACATGAGGCCTATGGCATCAGCGTTTCAATAACCATCACTTTCCACTGCAATTTAATGCACATGTAATGAATAAGGCTACACAGCAAAAGTGTCTATTCCTATGGCAGTACAAGCTTAAAGGGGTATTCCCATCTCCAGATCCAATCCCAATATGTAGTAGGTGTAATAATAATAATATTAGCAAATACCTCCAATTAGAAATGTAGTATAGTTCTTCTGATTCACTATGTCTCTTTCCTCAAGTGCAGGCATAGCAGGACCTTAGGTAACCATGGTTATGTCCACTAGGAACTAGCCATCACTATATCATTGGTTGTAACCATGGATACATAAGTTCAGTCAGGGACCTGCACCTACGATAAGTAGTTGCTGGAGAGGCTGCCCTGTTACGTACTTGTTATCGAGGCACTCTGCAGTGAGGGCGGTATATATATCACTAGTCCCAGGCAGGGAATATATACATAAACCTCCGGTACGTCACTACCAGGATCCCCAATAACACCAAAACGGTACGCTGCCACCATTTCCTTGTTAGATATAAGCCCGGTGTGTTAACAAGCTTATATCAGGTCAGAAACCAACCCCAGGTAGTGTATAAGTACTAGCCGGACACACAGATGTGGGAAATCAGGATTCGAGATAAAAGAGCAGCCCAAAACTAATTGATATTTTAAGTGCCAAAAGGCGCACTAGATAATGCAAATATATACAAAGTAATATACAGAGATTACAGCCAGAAGTACAGATAAAGGTAGGGTACAGGTATAGGATTGCAGTTAGCTGTATGTGTCACGTTACCATTGCTTACAACCTGTGGTCCCAGAGAAGCGCTCGAGTCCACAGGTACTTTCTTACTTTCTGGTCCGTATCTACGCGTGACGTGACGCGGCTTCCATGGCAGAACAATGACACTGGCTAAAGGTGTGTGGCTAGCTTTCAACCCCTAGCTCGCCCCCTCCCTTATTTCCCACCGCCCCTTCTGGGTTGGACTGAAATTTCCTCCCTTGACCTCCTAGATGAAATAATTCCCAATATCTAGGGTGGGTCATAACTTCCTATTGGAAGGCCCCTGCACACTGGTTACACAGCCCGCATGTGACCTAGCTCAGCCTCTGCACACTGGTTACACCGCCCGAATGTGACCTAGCTCAGCCCATGCACACTGGTGACAGTCTGCATCTGACCTAGCTCAGCCCCTGCACACTGGTGACACTGCCCGCATCTGACCTAGCTCAGCCCCTGCACACTAGAAAGTTAGAAACCATGTCTGCAGGTGACCCAGTTCAACCTGTGCACACTAGTGACATTGCCCGCAGGTGACCTAGCTCAGCCCTTGCACACTAGAGACACAACCCGCAGGTGACATAGCTCAGCCCCTGAACACTAGTGACACTGCCCGCAAGTGACCTAGCTCAGCCCTTCACACTAGTAACACTGCCAGCAGGTGACCTAGCTCAGCCCTGTACACTGGTGACACTGCCTGCAGGTGACACAGCTCAGCCCCTGCAAACTAGTGACAATGCCTGCAGGTGACACAGCTCAGCCCCTGCACACTAGTGACAATGCCTGCAGGTGACACAGCTCAGCCCCTGCACACTAGTGACACTGCCTGCAGGCGACACAGCTCAGCCCCTGCACACTAGTGACAAAATGTAGTCTCCCTCGCCCCTCACAATAACTTATCACACCCGCTACATATTGGGATAGGATCTTGGAGATGACAATAACCCTGAAAGTTGATCACACAATGTGCTGTAACCATTTTTTGTCCAGGATCACAGGTATCACAAATCTTGAGTGTAATCCTGGCTTTAAAGGGGCTGTTCAATATCAAACCCCTCTTTACATTTATAAGTGGCCAATCAGATCGGAATAGTAACTAGGGTAGGGGCCAAACTCTGAAAGCTCTGTTGCTGCAGAGTAAAAGGGTCCTTGTTGTGGGCAGTAAAGAAGGATGAGTATGTACGGTCCCTCCCAATAGACTTGAATAGGATGTAAGAAGTAGCCAAAAGTGTACACTTGTTTCCAAAGGCCCTATACTTTAAATAGCCAAAACTGATGATGAATTAAAGAGGTACAGTATATGTCACACTTATTCTATAACTACAGATTTTAGCAGCAGAAAAAATAATCATGAAAAAAACGACATTAAAATTCACAGTTTCCCAAGCGTTACTGCACACGTCAGGCTGTAACCTAGCACAATGACCTGGGAGCAGATCTGACTGTTCTTCATTTAACGCTAATGTAGAAACTAGATTGTGAGGCTTTCTTCTTCTAATTAGGGCAGAGGTGAAAATGTCCTTGTCCGGTCCAGCACCAGCATCCGCTGAAGAAACACTTGGCAGATACACTAATGTCTCTGCAGACAGAGCGGACAGCTACATATGGAGGCAACCGGGGTTAATGAGCCCGGCCTGCATGCAGAGATGTGAGGACATACCAGTAAAGGACCAGCTGAAGAGTCCCTTGGGGAGTAGCTTCCAGGATAATCATCATCCTCCTCTTGGATTTGCTGGAAACCTCGTTTCAATGACACCACCTTCTCTTCCACCACTAAAAATAAAAAAAGATAAAAAAAAAAATCAAATTTTGAAAACGTGAAAAAATGTGAAAAAGTTAATGGGGTATGAAAACTTTTCCAAGACATATTCACATAAATATACACCTCAAAATAATTGACACACATCAGTTAATGGCAATAAGCATGACGGCACTTTTTGGGTAAAGATGAAATTTCAAGGAGACAATCAGTAGTTTTGGGAGAAGATCAGATCAGGGGAACGGCTACTGAGAGAGAACCTGTCAGCAGGTCACATGTGGCCAGTTTTTGCGCTCATATTAATCTTATTTATCCTGGAGTGTTCTGTTTTGATTATCCTTTTAAAATCCCCCATACGGTTCAAGAGACACGAGCATTTTTATCTAGTGTGTAAAATTTTCCAATTTTGAGTGGTCTTTACCAAGGGGTCCGGAGTCACAGGATTCCTGGGGCATGTCTTCAGGGGACAGGGATTCTTGTAGACTGCCCCCTGGCTTTATGTTGTGGGTTAGTTCTTCAGGAACATCGAATATTTACAAGGTTGTCTGGCACCTTTCTTGGCCTTTTAATAGCCGAGTAAAAGGAAGTTGACAGAATTTATTATCAAGTGTATCTGCATCCAGTAAACCCATTCCATCTGCTTCATCTCGGTGTGAAAATTACCCCAGAGGTGCAGCAAAATAAGAATTGCTCATTATCCTCACAGTAACACAATGCTGGCATTTTCTCATGAAAATACAAATGAATAATTACCAATCATTACTTTCACACTCGTACAACACTGACATAGCCACCGAGACGGCGGAACGGTCTAGTAAGTCCTGACACAATTGGAAGCCACGCTTGGAAAGTACGCGCAAAGAGGGAGACGGAGTCTACACGCTCGGCCCAGGATGATGATTTGGGCTCATTATTGCCCATATCAAAAAACAAGAGTCTATGGGCCAATTCATCACAGTTTTCACAGCAGAATTCTGGTGGAGAGTTGAAGTCACAAAATTTAGGAACAAATTGGAGTTGCACCAAAATCTTGCTATTTTTGCCATTTCACACCAGTTTCTCCCAGCTCTGCCAAAATGGATGGAACTCAAGCAGGGGATGCCACAGCTCATCTAATTTATGACGAGAAGTAGCGTCCCCCATTGCAGAAATCTCACTCCAGTCCCTGACTGGAGTAAGATTACTGGTGTGGCACACAACACTAGACACTCCTGATTCATGGAGAGGCGTGGACCTATGCTGGTCTTGGTGAATCAGGCCCTATGCTTCCACTTTAAGGAGGATATAAATCTAATGGGTGAAGAGAAAGCCAGGCCAAAATAATTCAGGGAACGGGTGGACTGCGTATCATGACAAGTTACAAAGTTCATTTTTTATTTTTTTAATAACTGAAAAACACCATGTCAGAGCAAAGACAGGGGGGCATCCTCTACATCTAGAGAAAAGGTGTAATGGGCGATTAATTAAACCCCTTAAGGGTATGCCACACTAAACAACATCGCTAACGGGATCGCTAAAAACGTCACTATTTAGCGATCCCGTTAGCGATGTTGTTCAGTGCGGCAGCTTCCAGCGACGAGCTTCCTGCTGTGATCTCGCTCGTCGCTGGAATCGTTCCGGACCCTATTTTCTCGTCGGCGCTCCCGTGGTAAGTATCTAATCGCTGTGTGGCACCTTTTCTTAGCGATTTAGCGGTACTTTTGTACCGCTAAAGTCGTTAAGAAGATCGCTAACGGCGATAGCGTAGTTAACTATATCGCTAAATGCGGTAGCACTTAGCGATATAGAAACAATCCGCTAGCGATCGCATTAGTATGCGTCGTTATAGTGATCGCTAGCGGGATTGTTTAGTGTGGCAGTACCTTTAATGTTAAGGTCTGAAAGGGCCATAATAACCGGCATTTTTTTCTGTTTTAGCCTCTTCAGTATCCATAACTTATTTTTTGAAACTTAAAAGGCTGTATGAAGTCTTGTTTTAAGATTGAAAAAAAAATTCAAAAAAATTCTGTGGCTTTTTTTTGCAATTTTTCTTGTTTTTATTTGTATTCACTGTTTAGGGCTAATATGAAATAAGTTGTTTTTTTGTTTGTTTTTTTACTGAGGGGAAAGGGAGGGAAGAACCTTTAATTTTTCTTTCCCCATGAAGTTTCAGGAACCTCGTTCAATTTGTTGGTACGAAGAAATCCTTCAGGTTTTGTGACATAACTGAGCAGAGAAAAGTGTGCTAAAAAGAGCAATGTGTGCCTATGTTCACACGTTGCATTTTTGCTGCAAATTTTAAGCTGCGTTTTACAGTACCAGCAAAAGCTATGATATTTCAGAAATCTCATGCACACACATTGGTTTTTTTTTCCTGAAAACTGCAACATGTCACTTCCTTCACCCATAGAAAGCAATGAGTAAGTGCAAAAACACAGTAAAAAACGCAGGTCTCAGGTTTTGCCGCGTTTTTTGGTGCAAAAACCTAAGTTGCATCATGTTTTTTGGGGGGGCACTAAACTTTATCAGCATGCACAATAGACAACAAAAACGTAGCAAAAAACGCAGCAAAACCTTCCCCTTGTAAGCAGCTTCTTTACTGCCTAGAGAGCAGGTTTTGCCTGCAGAAAAAAAAAAAAAAGCAAAAATGCAACGTGTGAACATAGCGTATGGGTCAATTGTCAATCACTTAATAGCAGATTTTCATCTAACAGTGCTGGATTCTGGATTACCGGACATCTACAGAAGCGGACTTCTATTTTTTTTTATACATTTTATGTACACTTGCGCCTTTTGTAGAGACGAGCGCTGTCCTATTGCAGTGAAGTATGGAGACAATGTAATTGTGTTATTTCTATTGTATTTTTTATATTAAATTACACATTCATTTTTTATAGCTTTCATTACAACAATTTTCCGATACAAAAGTATAATTAAAAAAAATCATTCAGAAGGATGATATCATGGACAGCGGCCCGAGTTTTAGAGGAGATTAAATTCACATTAACGCGTCCCTGGAGAACTCAGTGAAATGTTTCCTAATATGAAGAGATTCCTAGAAGAAATGGATTCTCAGATGCTAATTTCCCTGTACACCTTTAAGCTCATTTACAGGAATAAAGCGAGGGAGCCCCCATTAATCTCCGCGGCAGTCATTCTGCTCTCATCATTATAGGACAGCGCAGGATCAGCGGCTAAAGGCTTCCAGAGCCGAGCGGCCTTCTCCATAACAGCAGGAGGACGCGGCGCGCGCTCCATCACAGAGGCCTACCTGAACGATGTGCCCGCTAATTATACAAGCTATAAAATAACGGCAGGGAACACGATGCGTGACTAACCCCGAGTCGCTGCCTTTATACACACTCTACCTGCCAACGCATTTTTTTTTTTGCCCTGTGGATTGGACCTGACGAAGGAATTAAACCAGTGTAAATCCTTCTTTCCTCAAAGTGCAGCTAGAATCTGAATAGGGATATTCGAAGACGTCAGCGGCCTGCCCATTTTCCAAAAAAACACAAGTGAATGATTAAAGTGGACGCCTCGGCGAGAATTACCATTTTCAATATTGGTGAAGTTATAGAAAATTACCCGTGTGATATTCAGGCGCCTTCATTCAAAAAAGCTTTTTAATTAGCTTTCTTTTCAAGTCAGTGGGAAATACATACAGAATGCTCGGGGCAATGACGTAACGGGGGAGGCGGGTGGGAGATCCGAGAAAGTATAATGCGCACTTCCTCAGAGACCTCGAATTCAACATGTAGTGAAAAAGGAAAACTAAAGTCTTTATAATGACGACTGATTGTTAAGCAGACCTACCAGAAGAAACGTACACGGCTCTTAGAACAGACCTGTCACTTGCCACAAATATGCAGCATTTGTTTTACCTATTATACATGCCGTTATTCTCTGAATCTGGCATAGTATTTCTTCATTTCTGGGCCTCTCCATTCCTAAAATATGACCCTCTTTTCCCTGTATCTAAATCTAGTTTATATTAAGTAGCCGTGGTCTTCAACATTTGTGTATAGGGGGAAAAGTCAGACGGCTGTATAACTCGGACGAGGAGCGCAAAGCACGGACTGGCCGGAAGATGTCCCTACCGGAGTGGGACCGCTGCATAGAAATAAATGAAGCTGTCACGCTCAGGTCGGGGGAGCCGCCAGCAAGTCTAAGCATTGCGTTGTGCTCCGCATCTGACTTATACAGCCGTCTGATTCTTCCCTAACAAAAGCATACTTACACACAAGGAAGAGTAGGCCATATATGAGGAACTAAAAAAAAACAAGCAACCCAGAGTTAGGAGAAAAGCGACATTTACACCAAGCAGAATTACATATTTCTGAAAAGTGACAGGTTTTCTGAGATGTAAAAAAAAAAAAAAAAAAGGAAACTTCTCCTGACCTCTAAGATATGGTTGACTGAAGTCACAGGCCCAAAGACCGAGGTCGCACTCTTAATTGACTGATGTAATTGTAATCACTGACTATAAAGAGAAAAAAAAAACACACAACCTTAAGAGCACCACTCCAGCTGGGTTTTTTTCCAGTGCTGAAGTGGTGCCACTTATACTTACCAGTCACAGTCTTCAGCTCTTCCTGGCGCAGCTTCACCTAGCGCCGTCATCTTGTGACCGCACCTTCTGACTGACTGAAAGTCAGAGTAAATGGTCACAAGCTCAAAATGTAAGTCTGTGACAGCCTCGTTCTCTACATTGAGTAGTGACGTCTACATTGCCCAGCAAACACGGGAGTGATCCGGCAGGTCACAAACTACTGGAGACTCAGTGCTCATTAAAGATGAAGGCAGTGGCTGGTAAATATAGTACAAAAGGCAGGGAACTTAGTTTTGGGACACCATTCCAGCGATAAAATAAAAACAAACGCTGAAGTGGTGTTTTAAACAACTTTCCCTTCACAGGCGCAACACCATTATCCACAGGAGTGACTAGTACAGCAGCTTGTCCCGTGCTCTTCAGTGCCAATGTAAAAAATGAAGGCAGAGTGCTGGGATCTGAGGCTGGGTGAGGGCTTATTTTTTGCGCCCTGAGCTGACGTTTTTAATGATACCATTTTGGGGTAGATACAATATTTTGATTGCCCGTTACTGCATTTTATTGCACTGTTATGGCTGCCAAAAAAAAAAAAAACATTATCTGAAATCCCCTCACATATTACCGAGCCCTATGTATGAAAGCTGTGTCACGGTTGCCCACAGAATCACCATATCAGCTCCTGTGTTATGAACCATGACTGGAAAAATGAAAATATGGACTTCTCATAGTCTGGTACGGGTATCACAAGGCCGCGGCTGCCATGGAACATGTAAAAAAGTCATGGAGTAAGGGGTCTGTCCGCCAGGAACTGCCCACATATATTGTTCCTCAGCCAGAACGACTCTGCTGTGGTCCATTCTGCTCTCAGTACATGACCGGAGACCATGGAGGTTAAAGGACTTTGCTCAAGTCAGACCAGTTGTCGAAACAGCTGTTACTCGGAGCCGGGGTGCAGGGCTGTGAGCGGGGGCAGTGACTAGCTGCTAAATTTAGTCATAGTGCATTCCAGGCTAGGACATTCAGATACTGGAGGCATATACTGTGATACAATTAATCCCAATTTCATTGTCAAGGAATAAGAATGTGGCATGTCGTCATGTCAAACACATTCAAATTATATACACTAGCTCAAGCAAACGAGAATAGCAAAGAGAAAAATAGAGCCAAATACTGTTCAATCATTATATGAAAAGATTCAAAATTTTATTAATGCCAAGTTAAAATATAAAAAAAAAAAGCGGTACCAATGATACAGTACATACAGCAAAAATGTACCCCCACCCCCTACAGTTCCAGAATGTAAATCCCAAATCAGGGGAAGGAAAAGTTGATGCTAAACAAGATAATAATACATATAACACGTCATATAGTATGGATTATAACCAATTTTCATAATAGTATGTTTCAATCAAAAATGGTAATATTGCACAATTCCCAAAGATGTATATACAGGTCCTTCTCAAAAAATTAGCATATAGTGCTAAATTTCATTATTTTCCATAATGTAATGATTACAATTAAACTTTCATATATTTTAGATTCATTACACACCAACTGAAATTTGTCAGGTCTTTTATTGTTTTAATACTGATGATTTTGGCATACATCTCCTGATAACCCAAAAAACCTGTCTCAAAAAATTAGCATATCAAGAAAAGGTTCTCTAAACGACCTATCACCCTAATGTTCTGAATCAACTAATTAACTCTAAACACATGCAAAAGATTCCTGAGGCTTTTAAAAACTCCCTGCCTGGTTCATTACTCAAAACCCCCATCATGGGTAAGACTAGCGACCTGACTGATGTCAAGAAGGCCATCATTGACACCCTCAAGCAAGAGGGTAAGACCCAGAAAGAAATTTCTCAACAAATAGGCTGTTCCCAGAGTGCTGTATCAAGGCACCTCAATAGGAAGTCTGTTGGAAGGAAACAATGTGGCAGAAAACGCTGTACAACGAGAAGAGGTGACCGGACCCTGAGGAAGATTGTGGAGAAGGACCGATTCCGACCTTGGGGGACCTGAGGAAGCAGTGGACTGAGTCTGGTGTAGAAACACCAGAGCCACCGTGCACAGGCG
This sequence comes from Oophaga sylvatica, assembly GCA_033576555.1. Classification (NCBI taxonomy): domain Eukaryota; kingdom Metazoa; phylum Chordata; class Amphibia; order Anura; family Dendrobatidae; genus Oophaga; species Oophaga sylvatica. The sequence goes on along the minus strand of JARQOD010000003.1, from coordinate 221,060,437 downwards.
TGTGCAGGAAATGGGCTACAGGTGCCGCATTCCCCAGGTAAAGCCACTTTTGAACCATAAACAGCGGCAGAAGCGCCTGACCTGGGCTACAGAGAAGCAGCACTGGACTGTTGCTAAGTGGTCCCAAGTACTTTTTTCTGATGAAAGCAAATTTTGCATGTCATTCGGAAATCAAGGTGCCAGAGTCTGGAGGAAGACTGGGGAGAAGGAAATGCCAAAATGCCTGAAGTCCAGTGTCAAGTACCCACAGTCAGTGATGGTGTGGGGTGCCATGTCAGCTGCTGGTGTTGGTCCACTGTGTTTCATCAAGGGCAGGGTCAATGCAGCTAGCTATCAGGAGATTTTGGAGCACTTCATGCTTCCATGGCTGAAATGCTTTATGGAGATGAAGATTTCATTTTTCAGCACGACCTGGCACCTGCTCACAGTGCCAAAACCACTGGTAAATGGTTTACTGACCATGGTAGTACTGTGCTCAATTGGCCTGCCAACTCTCCTGACCTGAACCCCATAGAGAATCTGTGGGATATTGTGAAGAGAAAGTTGAGAGACGCAAGACCCAACACTCTGGATGAGCTTAACACTAGGACTACTGGACTCGTGACCCCGCCTAGAACTACTGAAAGGAGTCATTTTGACTCCTTGCTTGTTTTCGTTTATTTTTAGAGTTTCATTTGTGGTTATTTATTAATAATTATATTTTTTGTAATGTATTATTATTGTGAGATCCAACAGTAATGCTTTTGATTGTTTTTTTTCTGCTTTTCTTATTTTTCTACAGAAAATAACAATAATTATAATAGTGGCGCTATAGAGTACAAGTCCTCTTTGTTTGAAGAGGCAATTTGCATATTAAAATTTCCCAGAGGAGCATTGCACGGCGAATAAGCCTCCTTACCTCGACACGCCAGAGCTGGTATGTCACTCTCCACAAGGAGAAACCTTACCCCCCAGACCCCAGTCCAGAGCCTCTCATCTAGCCAAATCAGATCTCTCCTACTTTGCACTGACGAGGACCAACAGTCCGAAACACCGTGTCTGCAAATGGAGATTCTGATTTGGCTTTTATCCTAAGTCATATTACAAGACTCGTTAAAGGGTTGATTGTGACTTGTAGGATCGCTACTTCCAATAGGTGGCGCTATAGAGTACAAGTCCTCTTTGTTTGAAGAGGCAATTTGCATATTAATAATTATAATAGACGTTTTTCAAACATTTTTTTTTATTCAAGTGCACACATATAAACAACAACTGAAGAACAAAAAGCAGAGAAAATGTAGGTGGAGGAGCATAAAAATGAAAATATGGCGCAGAATTTACCTTCTAAACATTTGGTGTTTCGCATTTTAGGCATTGCCTTTGATTTATGGCAATACATTGCCCACACAAAGACTTACCACAAGTCTTACAATTGCCGACAGATCTATTTTTCTTGCACTTTTCTTTGATCTGGCAAAATTTTGTTTGAACCATCACTTCTGAGCATGTAGAAACTTGGGGACGTGGAACCCTTTTCCCTATCTGTGACATAAGGACCACTCAACTCTCTCACAAGCGTTTGCAAAAATGCCTTGCGTGACATTTTTTGGTGGGTTATCTCATTGAATATTATCCATGCATTTATACCCGCAAAGTCTAAGGCATTTTCAAATGCATGAACAGGCCATCTCCTTGTGCATGTTCGTGTGGTATATTTTCGTGCCATCTGATCCACTACATCTACTCCATATTTTGTTTCATTGTAAAACTTTACCGTTTCTGGAGTTTTTTTAGCGGAATCAGACGCAACAACAACATCTGGATGGACGGAACTCAAAATGACAACATTTTTGTTGGGCTTTCCTTGATATACTGTAAGTGTAAAATTGTCTTAATTTCTAAACACTTTAGTGTTGTACAATTCCTCTTTCATGGATTTTATTTCTTTAGGCACTTCTCGCCTTATCTTGTTCAGTGTTCCCACGATGGTTGTTCCTTTGCTTTTTAGCTGTTTAGCTAATTTTACTGAAGTAAAATAATTATCGGTTGTAACATTGCGACCTTTTTTCAAAAACAAACATTGCGACCTTTTTTGCCTAGATAAGGGAAGCCATTTGCCAGATATTTGCTCTCCTTATCAACAGCTAGCCAATATTTGTGGCCATATTTATCTGGTTTGGAAGGCATGTACTGCGTGAATGGACACCTAGTTTTGCTTGGGAAAAGTTGCTCATCCACCGTTATGTATGGGCCAGGTTTGTAACACGCAATACAATTTTCAATAAACCTGTCCCACACAGTAGAAAATAGAGCAAACTTGTCCGTTTGCAGTCTCTCCGATCGAGTAGATTTCTCATCAAATCTGAGAAACCTCATAATTTCAACAAAGCGGTCCCTAGACATTGTCGCTTTGCAAAACGGTATTCCCCAGTCATTACACCAAATACTGCTAATCGAGTGACGGTTCATGGCAGATATTCCACGAGCATAGAATATCGCAATGAATGCATCTAGCTCCTCATCAGATAGAGTAAACTGTAAATTATTGTTCCTGCATGCTTCTGCAAGCGTACAGTTCTTTATATGTGTCAATATATATGAATCAAAAAATAAACGCCAGTAAACAAGCTATTTTGTTCAGCATTACACAGTAATACAAGCAGGTAAAACACAAGGAAAATGTGAAAAGTTGACATGTAAATTGAACTACATCTATATGAACATCAGGGTAAATAAGACAGAGTGAAAAAATTATGCACAAAACTTTATAGCAACATTTAGTGACAAAATGACCTCAAAATATAGTAGTGAGTCAAAATGACTCCCTTCAGTAGTTCTTGGTAAATTTTGAAAAAAACGTGCAAATTTTTCACCAAAATTATTTATTCTCACAAAATCTTTTTTCACATCATATTTGAGGAAAAGTCACCGAGTTTCAAGCCGGAATTTTGAAAAATGTAGTCACAGAAGAGAAATAAAAAACGAAAGGAGTCAAATGACTCCATCAGTAGTTCTAGTGTTAAGGCCGCTATCAAAGCATCCTGGGCCTCCATAACACCTCAGCAGTGTCACAGGCTGATTGCCTCCATGCCACGCCGCATTGAAGCAGTCATTTCTGCCAAAGGATTCCCGACCAAGTATTGAGTGCATAACTGAACTTTATTATTTGATGGTTTTTTTGTTTGTTTTGAAAAAACACTTTTATTTTATTGGACGGTTGAAATATGTTAATTTTTTGAGACAGGTTTTTTGGGTTATCAGGAGTTGTATGCCAAAATCATCAGTATTAAAACAATAAAATACCTGACAAATTTCAGTTGGTGTGTAATGAATCTAAAATATATGAAAGTTTAATTGTAATCATTACATTATGGAAAATAATGAAATTTAGCACTATATGCTAATTTTTTGAGAAGGACCTGTAAAGAAACCCCTAAATGAGTGATATCAATGGGAGACATATACTGGTCAGACAGCTCTCCCACAAAGACCAGCAATGAGTCCATGGAAGAAAGGGTCATAAATTGGCAGAACAATGCAATATTACACTCTGCAGTGCAAATGCAGGTCTTAAAGGAGCACTCCATATGCCTTTCCTTTTTATTTCCAATTATTACAACCTTAGGTCTTGATAACTCAGCCAGTGCAGAAGTCATTGTCTAAAGGCTGGGCGTAACTTATTAAAAGTGTCATAAAGAAAAGCACTTTTCATAGATCGGTTTCAGACCCCTCATTGACCACCAGTATGCTTTCCTACAGCAGTCATTGATGGGCTGTATTGTACAGCGTCATGTTTTTACACCAGCTCTACAAAATGAGATTGTGCTGCAAGTAGCATTGAAAACAAAGTGCCCAAGTTGTTAACTAACAACACAGGCATTGAGGAAGGTTGCGATAGGCCCGGTTATCAGGAAGACGGGGGCTTGTGCTCTCCTGCAGCGCCCTACCTACCCTATCGATTTTGTGAGAGGAGAGACAGGGACCTGCTGGGAGAGCTGTCACCAGCATATCTCGTAGCTCCAGCACAAAAAAATAAGAAATATTGCTCCACCCCTGACCACAGCCAGAGGATACTGACCAGGACCATGGTCCAGGGTTGTGTGAAGCAATTCGCTCATACTGGCAACTATAGAACAGTAATTTTTATCTCAATTGTGGGTAAAATCCTTTCTGAGAGAATAGATTCTGGGATTTCTATAAAAAAAAAAATATATAAACAAAAAAACAACTTCATAAACTCAAGTTAATGTTCTGTTACAAGGAATTGGTCCTGTAATACAGATCTGATCAGTTTCTATGAGAAGTTAAGTTCCAGACTGGACCAGGGTAAGGTCGTTGAAATGTTGTGTATTTGGACTCTTCAAAGGCATTTCATGTGATGCCACACAAAAGTTTAGTAAATAAAATTAGAACAATGGAATAAGGGAAAAATATGTGTAATTGGGTTAACAACTGGCTCAGTAATAGTAAACAGTAATCATTATCCCTCTGATTGTGGCACAGTTAACAGTGGAATGCCATAAGTGTCAGTACTGGGCCTCTTCTTTTTAGTATATTTAGTAATGACCTTGTAGAAGACATACGGAGTAGAATTTCAATACCTGAAGAGGATACTAAACTCTGTAAGCAAATCAACAGAGGAGGACGATTTAATATTATTGATGGATTTGGGGAGGCTCGTTTCTTGGGCCAATAAAAGGCAACTGAAGTTTAATGTAGATTAATGTAAGATCATGCATTTGAGTTGAGGAAACAAAATGTAAAATTATGTACTATACTGTAAAACACTGAACAAAACCATCACTGAAAAACATCTGGATATATGGGTGATAAGTGACTAGTGCCAAGCAGCTGCCACCAAAGCAAATAAGATAATAGGATGCATTAAAAGAGGCATAGATGCTCATGACAAAAAAATAGTTCTTCCTCAATAAAAGTCATTAGTGGGGCCACACTTAGGATATTGTGTACAATTAAGGGGAAGCATGATGGCTCAGTGGTCAGCACTGCAGCCTTGCAGCTCTAGGATCCTGGGTTCAAATCCAACCAAGGACAACATCTGCAAAGAGTTTGTATGTTCTCCTCGTGTTTGCGTCGGGTACTCAAAGGAATTTATAGAATGGTTTATAACGTCAGCCTCGATGTGCAGAGGAACAATGCCAATAAATGGGTCGCTTTCTGGAGGAGGTTGCTGACTTCTGAGAGATGATCAGGAAGTTGGAAAGCGAGAAGGCACACAATGGACTGTAATTAATGGATATATTTAACCTAACATGGGACAATTGCATGTGAGTTTTTGCTTTCCTCTCCATTGAGTTCAATCTATACCCTGACATATTAATCCAGAGGAAAGCAAAAACCCAGATGCAATTGTCTCATGTTACATGAAATATATCCATCCATTAATTACAAAATGAATGATGTGTCCTTCCCATATGAAACTGGGAATCCTAGTTAGTCTTCTTTCAACCTTACAACTAGGATTCAGAGTTTCATATGGGAAGGACACATCATTCATCTTTTTTTAAGAATTAGTAGGAATGTGTGTTTTCAACAACCACAGAGATTTCCTATTTTATTACTGTGGCTACAGCTACTGAACAAAATGCAAAAAGATTTCTAGTTTTGTTGCTCCCTCTCATGGCACCCATATGTTTTAGGCTATGCATGCCTCAAAATTCTTCATTATGTATCAAAAAGCACAATAACAGGATCACATTTGTAATACTTCCCTACTTACTCCCTGGAGGCGACCATAACTCAGCCGCGGTGGGACCTCTTATTCCTTCAGCGATTTTATTCATGTGCCTGAAATCGGCATGTCATGGACGGAGGGAAGACACAATGCCAGGATTACAAATAGTCTATGCATACAGAGGAATTTATAGAACGGTTTATAATGTCAGCCTCGATATGCAGAGGAACAATGCCAATAAATGGGTCGCCTTCTGGAGGAGGTGGCTGACTTCTGAGAGATGATCAGGAAGTTGGAAAGTGAGAAGGCACACAATGGACTGTAATTAATTGAGGTGAGCAACCTTCTTCAGTAATCTCTGACAAATGGTATTAGACAGTTTTTCTGCTGCTACAATATGGAAATCCTCAGCGCCTTGGACAGAGGCATGTGCTTGTTAACCCATTACACATCGATGTACAACACATGGTGTAAAGACACAGCATTGTATCTTAATTAACCAGATGTCTATTTTTAGCAAACAAGAAAAATAGATTGTTATCTGTATGTTGGCTTTTGAATTTAAGCATGTCTTTCTGGCTGGTCAAGAAAACAGACTTTTGTTTGAGTAAGCCTGTAATATTGACTTGTAAGCTGATATTTGATGTAACAGTGTGCTCTTATCCTTGATGACTAGTGATATGCTAAATATGCATTGGGTAACCCAGATAGTTTGTTGATTTTTAAAGCCTCCGTCACACACAGCGATCTCGCTAGCGAGATTGCTGCTGAGTCACTAGTTTTGTGACGCAACAGCGATCTCCCCAGCGATATCGCTGTGTGTGACATTCAGCGACGATCAGCCCCCTGCTGGGTATCGATGATCGTCGCTGAATGTCCTGGACATTTTTTGATCGTTGGTCTCCCGCTGGCCAGCACGTATCGCTGTGTGTGGCAGGCAGGAGACCAGCGATCAGCTGGTAACCAAGGTACACATCGGGTTTCCAGGCGCTGGGCGGGTTAACCCGATGTGTACCTTGGTTACCAGCTCCCTGCACCAGCGGGCTGGTATCCAACATACACTGCGACGTTACCCGCGACGTTACCCGCAGTGTCACTGTCCTGATCGCTGCCTGAGCTGCGTGTTTGGCAGCTCAGCAGCGATCATGTAGCGACACACCAGCGATCCTGACAAGTGCAAATCGTTGTCGGGATCTCTGGTGTGTCGCTATGTGTGACGGGTCCCTAAAACAGGAGGAAAATCTATGCAAGTAGATTACATAATCAAAACAAGGCAACTTGGTTGTCACCATTCTTCCTCTTATCAGTGATGCCTGACTGAAGGACACTGGTTAAACATAAGAGGTGGTATGCCTTGGAGAGAGACAGAGAGGGAGCCAGAAATTCTGCCAAGACATCCAAACATCCAGGACTGCTGACAATATATCATGGCCCCATCACGAGGGACACAGCTCTATCATTCTACAGGAGACAACCTAAGGTACCTCAGTCCCTTTTGGAAGAATGCTCCATTGACCATGGCTGAACCATGGATATGTTTAGAGAAAGCCAGGATTGGGATCCGCCGGTTGCCTGGCTCCATGGAAATGTTCGGAGAAGCCAGGTTGTGACTCTCAGGTCAACTGGCCTTGTACCTCAATGGACTGTTATCCTCCTAAGCTTGTCGTTACCTCCTCTCTATGTGTGTAAAAACAGGTGGAGTAGGGAGGAGAGCAGGCATTCGGCAGGACAATCCCTGGTCCAAGCTGTTTCGGCTAGCAGACCTGGGTGCCCGCCACACATGGGTACTCCACTTTCTATTTTATTCTTCCTAGTCCTATCCATGTTTTATTTTATTCTTCCTAGTCCTATGCACAGATGATATGAAATACAACATGTTATTAAGAATCTTTGGGTATAAGAGTAAACATTTCTCCTTGTGGAGAATGCCAAGCTGGCGTAAAGAGACTTACAGGCCATGCAATGCTCCTCTGGGAAATTAAAAATGCAAATCTCTTCAGAGAGGAAGAAGACAAACTCTAGTGCCACCTAATGGATGTCGCAATTGTAAAATCCAATATTGGCCCTTTAATCAGCATTGGCACATGACTTAGCATAAAAAGCCAAACCAGACACATGTACTGGGGTGTTTGCACCTCATCAGTGCAACGCAGGAGGTCTGATTTGGATAACTTATACTTTTCAGTGAAGAAGAGAACTAGATTTGTATATTTCTCAATGGAGCATTGCGTGGCCTATAAGTCTCTTTAGACTACCTTGAAACTCTATACATGAAGAAAATGTTAGGCCGGAGTCACACTAAAGGTATGAAAAATCTGTCCGAGTCTCCCCGTACAATCCGATTTTTCACACCAAGCATCTGATTTACATCCAAATGCAATGCGATTTTAACATGAGCTTTTACATAGAGCAATTCTCCATGTAATTTAAACATCGTTTTCAAAGGAAATATTCGTAAAACCAGGGCTGTGGAGTCGAAGTTGTGGAGTCGGAGCCCATTTTGGTGGAGGTTTGGCTTACCGACTCCACAGCCCTGGTCAAAACACACCCACAATGCTCAGTGTCTCTGCTGGATAACAGGCAGTACGGTTGCATCATGCAACCTGCCATTCATCCATCTATCTCAGACCCGGGCAAGGGGCGGCCCGCCGGCTGTCAGTGACCGGCCCGCGGAGGCGCTCCGGCAGTCTCAGGGCCCCGGCATCAGCTGGCACAATACTTACCTCTCCCGTGCCTCCGCTGCTGCAGCTCCGGGCTCCACCGGCGCTTCCTCTCACAGCCGGCCGCTGAATGACGTCATCATTCAGCGGCCGGCTGTGTCAGAGAGCGGGGACGCTGGACAGGTAAGACGTGTCTCTGTGTGTGTCTGTGTCTATGTAGTGCGGTGCTTTGTGTGTGTGTGTGTGTGTGTGTGTGTATGTATGTGAGAGAGTGCTTATGTGCTGTCTGTGTGTGATGATGGCAGCATTGCTGAAATGGCAGGCATTGATGATGATGGGAGAATGATGATAATGGGCAAGCATGATGATAATGGGCAGGCATTGATGATAATGTGGGCAGGCATTGATATGGGAGATGAGAGGGAGAGATGATGATGGGCAGGCATTGCTGATAATGGGGAGGCATTGATGATGATGGGGAGAAGATGATGATAATGGGCAGGCATTGATGATGGGGAGAAGATGATGATGATGATGATGGGCAGGCATTGATGATGATGGGGAGATGATGATAATGGGCAGGTATTGATGATAATGGGGAGAAGATGATGATAATGGGCAGGCATTGATGATGGGGAGAAGATGATGATGATGATGGGCAGGCATTGATGATGATGGGGAGAAGATGATGATAATGGGCAGGTATTGATGATAATGGGCAGGCATTGATGATGGGGAGAAGATGATGATGGGCAGGCATTGCTGATAATGGGGAGGCATTGATGATGATGGGGAGAAGATGATGATAATGGGCAGGTATGTATATATACAGTATAATGTATTATAATATAATATAATATATATATATATATATATATACAGTATTGGGTAGAACGGAGTTAATTATATTAGTCCGGCCCTCTAAAACCATCCCAATTTCTCATGCGGCCCCCTGGCAAAATTAATTGCCCACCCCTGATCTATCTGTGTCACTGATATCTATATATCTATGTGTATATATATCTATTCTGTTTATTCTAACCTGTCACTCTGTGATTTTACTGTATGCGGCTTTTTAAAGTACACCGGTGAGAAAAAAAAAAAAAAAAAAAAATCGGACAGCATTTGCATGGTCTGAGTGCTGTGCGATTTTATTCTCACACCCATAGGTTTGCGTTGGCGAGTCTCGGTGACAATCGCAGCATGCTGTGATTTTACACACACGCCGAATACGGCTGAGAAAATAAACGGTGATGTGAGCTGCCCCACATATTAACACTGGGCCGAGTGCTTTGCGATGTTTTCTCGCATAGCACTCAGCCGTATTCTACAGTAGTGTGACTCCGGCATTAGTCTTAAGATCCCCCTCAGAGGAACCTTACTTTGTCCCTCATCAGTGCAAAGAATGAGGTCTGATTTGGCAACATTCCAAAACATGTATCTGTAAATGGAGTGTCTGGCTCGCTAAAAGGTCGATATTGACTTTTAGGATTTCTACACCCAATAAGTGGTACTAGACTTCTCATCCATTTCCTCTCTGAAGAGGACATTTCCAAATCAAGGATTTTTGTCATGGAAAGACCCTTGCATGCCACTTCTTAACCACCTCAATAAAAAAAATTAAATAGAAAAATAAATTGGCACTTTGCTTGTGGCTGTCATTGTTCAGATGCCCAACACCTGAGCTAATAACAATTCATTCAAATTCCAAAAAACGGTTTTAAATAGGGAGAGATATCTAACTGCAGTGAGGCTTATGCAAACAAAGGAGTGGGCATGCTGAACGCCAATATGCCCAATCCTTTTTACAATGTGCTGCCATCAGGGAAATGTTGTGACTGCCCAATACACAGGTGATCGCTGGGCGCAGCAGCTATCCACTGATATGAATGCCAGTTCTGAAAATGCAGATACACACAATCAACACTTGGTAAAAGACCACTTTTAAAGGTACTGATAATGGCAGAAATAACGTTAGTAGGAATCAGGGTTTTGGAGTCTGAGTCGGGAGTCAGAGTTGGAGTCGGTGTCATGGAAATTGAGGAGTTGGAGTCGGAGGTTTGGCTTACCGACTCCACAGCCCTGGTATGAGGAGTCTGAGTCAGAGTCGTGGAGTCTGAGTCATGGAAATTGAGGAGTCTGAGGTTTGGCTTACCGACTCCCACCATAGAGCCCTGGTTAATGAAGTTTGGTAGTCCGAAGGAGTCAGTCAGAGTCGTGGAGTCGGAGTCATGGAAATTGAGGAGTCTGAGGTTTGGCTTACCGACTCCACAGCCCTGGTAGGAATGCCTATTCCCAATTGTTGACCTTTGTAAAAATATTTGCAATTAACTGAGAAAAAAAGCAAAGGCTGGTATACAGGGATGTGCTACCAATAGTAATGCGAATATAAAGAACGACCGGTAGTTTTACGGATCGTTCCTTCACATAGGAGCTCATTAAGATTGCATGTGAGACAAGCGCTGTTCCTGTATGGAGGATCTGATTAAGCGTTAATATAGGAGTCCCTCTATTATGGGAGACTGCTCACAATTATATCTAGACATTGAAGCAAACAATACAACTGAATGGGCCATGTTACAAGGACAAACGCATCAACATTAGGGCATCTAAAGGATATGAATTCACTGTAAAATGAGCACCGTCACCCAACAAGCAACCCTCCAAAGTGCATGCAACAGCGAAGAAACACAACGACAAAACAGAATGGGGCATAAACCAATGAGTTCAATGAAAGCCACCTCTCTAAACCCTCTTCTATCAGCGCTGAAAGGCTGGCATGCCATGATTTGCAGGAATGCCTCATGCCGACAAGTAGACTCAGGGTAACCATATCTCACTCTACTCTTGGCTGATCATCGCTTCAGTTGGAGACTTTTTACAATAACCTCAAAAAGCCCAAATTATTTTTGGCAGTTTCACAAGGGGTACAGATGCCAGGTGGATGACCTACTTTAACAAGACAACAAACTGTAGGGTGCTTCAAACAAGTCAACCATCTGTGTAAGCTACATGGTCACATATAGTCTGAGATATTTATATAGACTTACACAGAAAAAGGATGCCGGGCAAATGGCCATATATCACGACATGTGCCATCTGAAAAGAGCCAGTACATCTGCTAAAAACGGCAATTATGGGAATCAATAGCCATTGAAAACCATTTAACTGCTGGACAACATGATGCCAGAACGGCTGCCAACCCGAGAGCCAAAAAGCTTTCATCACAACTGGCTGTATGTGACCATAATAGTCACATCCCAAAGATTGGTGTTCAGGTAAAGTGGCAGAAGTGGACCGTGCACGGTATATCTCGCCTATTCTAAAATAGTAAGAAAACAAATTGGCATGTACAATCTGAATCAGTTTCCCATTGCAGATCTCGAGTTTGCACAACTCATGACTTAGAGGGAACATTGGTGATATAAGCAAGTATTCCTGTAAGGCACATGGACTTACAAGAATGGGATTACTTCATACGTCGCAGAACTTCTCACTGGTCACAAGGTTCCCGTCTGGGAGTATCCCTATTCCCATAAATGCTAACATACATTAAGTGCAGGAATTCGGTCAGCGAGGACAATATAGTGTGAGGGACGCCAACAGAAGGATATTCTTCTCATTATCATTTATGGGTAGGCACGTCTAACAATAGACGTCTGCCAAGATATTTCCTCCCAAGTACAAAACACCAAAGATAAGGTAAAGTTGTGGGACTCGCTGCAAGAACGCCTGATGTAACAAAGCTGTTTGATCTTTAGGTTACTACCAAATCCACAATAAAATGGCATCTCACAAGGGTTTAAGTTCAGTCTCCTGTTAAAAACATCATGAAAAACAATCTGGCAGAACAATCCAACCTTCTTGTCTATACGGTCATGTTGCTCTCTGAAAGATGCCATCCCCACCTTTACTGGTGTAACTGAAAAAGATTGCCGTTTTAATTTATATGCAAATTTATATGCAAATGAGGCTTTAAGGGGTGGTCCACTACGGGACAACCCCTGCTTAATAAACTTACTGCCCCACAGAAAATAAAAACAATGTATACTCGCCTCCCGCAGAGGCGCTATTACAGTGATGGCCTTGCTGCTGTTCCCAATTGTTGACGTGACATTGTTGTGTCACATGAGTGCGGTGGCTAACGAGCGGAGGCATGGCCAATGGACCAGAGGCCTGCAAATCAAGTTGCTCATTTGTAATTAGTTACAAATAGCTTTTTTTTCAATACCAGATTTGGGTAAAGGGGCATATAGAATGGGGGAAGCAGCAACATAAGTTTTATCCTTCAGGGTGAGAGTGCCTGTATGACAGGCTAGTACTCCCAATCAATTCCAGAGCATAGCCAAGTGCAAAGTGGCCTAAACTGCCCGTAAGTACAAAACGAGGTGGTAGCATTACCCTATGACTTAACAGGCCAATTGAATATACCCACTACATGGGTAGCCTGACAGAGGCATAGCCTTGGGAAACCAAGCATACCCTCCAGTAGTACCTACAACTAGAGACAAGGCTGACAAACTACAGAAGAAGTCGCTAGAGATCACTTCTGCCCATCATAGATCATCATCGGGACATATGCAAGATGAACTTGATAATGTCAGGTCACAATCCAGTAGATGCCTTCATAAAGTTGCCAAAAATAAATAATGTAGAACTTACATTGAGGAGACGCATTGGAAGTGGTGTAAATCAAAAGGGGGAAAGCCTCCCCAAGCCAACCGATAAGGTAGCTGCTTTAATTTCCAAAAACACCTTTGAAAATAAGTAGTACAATCTGATTTGTTGCTATCTGCAGCTATACCACTTTTCTTTCACACCAATTTTGATAAATCTTCCCCATTGTGTGTACAAATACACATTTATATAGGACAGCATGGACACAATCACTTCAATGACTATGTGATATCAATATGAATGTGATGCGGGCACCTGTATATGAGGAGGGTTAATAAGATGTGCTCCTTAGAAAGCAGTGCCGCTCACATCCATGCCTCAAGAAAAGCAGGGAGGACCAATGTCACATGGGGTCCCTCAGAGGCGGTGTACCTGGAGGTTCCCGGGGGCTCTCATCGCCGCCATCCATTGCATGTCTGAGCTGCTGGACGAATTCAGAAGTGTAGACGCTACGCTCCTGCCAGATGTGTAGCAGCCTCTCCAAGGGCTTCCGGCAGCCATCGTCGGCTTCACTGGAAGGACAGAAGACTAAGCATTAAATCCAGTGTCCAAAATGAGCAAGAAAAATATAACAAATATAAAGAACAGCAAATAGCAGGAGATAAATTGCATGTGTAACCAAACAACTATCAAAATATGCAAGTGTAAGGGGTTATACTACCCCCCCAAAAAACAAACAAGTTATCCCCAAAGCTTGGCTCAGCTCTATTAAAATCAGCACCATTCTTACGGTTCTAAAGTACCAGTCACTAGATCATTGGGGGGGCTAACTAACTAACTTTCAGATCACTGGGGGTTCGACCGCTGGAGAACACAAGGTGTTTAAGTGCTGCAAATAATGACTTTTTTCTTTTTTACACATAGGACCTATAGGTTTTCTTCTTTTGTTTATTGTAGGATAAAGTTGTATTTTCCATAAAATAACCATTCTGGAGCATTATTTCTTAAAATTGTGAGTTGTTCTGTTCCTCAGTTACTCCTTCTAAAAATGTATGAATAAATTGACAACCGAGATGTTACCATTCACCTTGCCAAAAGAGTGAATCCCTACACTGTCAGCTTTGACTGGATAGTGTCAAGCTAAGTAGGGACACCCTAAAACGTTAACACCCATTTGTTAATAAATTCATAAATTTCTTTAATGCTTTGTTCCTTTATTATCAACTTATACTTGTTGTAGTTTAGAGATACAAAGCCTCAGGTCAAAGATCACTGACAGGACCATCTGTCACCAGCTCAAAAGTAATAAAGTTTTTGCATTCATATTATTTGAGGAGCTCTCCTGGGTATTCTATGCTTAACAAAAAAAATTTTAAAAAATCACCATACTATTTGAGATATATGGGCCTAGGGACACGCTGCAGGCATTTGGCGCTATAACCCTGGAAACCTTACCAATGTCAGATTGGCCACAAACTCTCACATAAGGTTGACACCCCTCATTCTGTAGAGGTCATCTCATCACATTGTTGGATTATAGTAAAAGATAACACCTCTTAGGCGTAACACGGGTCAAATGTCTAAAGACCACTGTATTTTTTTTTTCTACTGAAACTTATGCTCATGTGGCTGCCATAAAGCAAATCTTTGAACTGCCATCCACAGCTCTATGCAGCAACACAGGCAAGATGGCAGCCCCTGAAGAAGTGGGGCGAAAAGTGGGTCATCCCAGGACAGGACCTATCAGTAGGTAATAATATAAATTCTACTGATAACGTGTGTAAATATACCATCAGAATAAATAGCACACCATTGGTTTAATAGTAGTAAGAACTTTATATGGCTATTAGCATATCAGTTGCCAGCATATTATTGTAACCTGGACATTACATATACATTACAAACGGTCTATTTTTGTGAGTCCCTCAAATTGTGAGGTACTTTCGGCATTTAAAATGTATGCATGTATGTACCGTATGTATTGTGAGTATTTTACTTTAAATTTTTCACGTTTTGTTTCATTGCAGCCATTTGGTAAATTCAAAAAAAGTTCTTTTTTTCTCATTAATGTACACTCTGCACCCCATCTTGACTGAAAAAACAGAAATGTAGAAATTTCTGCAAATTTATTAAAAAAGAAAAACTGAAATATCACATGGTCATAAGTATTCAGACCCTTTGCTCAGTATTGCTCAGCACCCTTTTGAGCTAGTACAGCCATGAGTCTTCACACCTGGATTTGGGGATCCTCTGCCATTCTTCCTTGCAGATCCTCTCCAGTTCCGTCAGGTTGAATGGTGAACGTTGGTGGACAGCCATTTTCAGGTGTCTCTAGAGATGCTCAATTGGGTTTAGGTCAGGGCTCTAGCTGGGCATACCCATCATACATCCTCCATCCCATAGTACCGTGACCATATACCCATCATACATCCTCCATCCCGTGACCATATACCCATCACACATCCTTCATCCCACAGTCCAGTGCCCATATACCCATCATATATATCCTCCATCCCATAGTCTAGTGCCCATATACCCATCATACATATCCTCCATCCCATAGTCCCGTGCCCATACACCCATCACACATCATCCATTACATAGTCCCGTGCCCATATAGCCATCACACATCCTCCATTCCATAGTCCCGTGCCCATATAGCCATCATACATATCCTCCATCCCATAGTCCCGTGCCCATATACCCATCACACATCCTCTATCCCATAGTTCAGTGCCCATATACCCATCCACATCCTCCATCCCATGCCCATATTCCCATCACACATCCTCCATCCCATAGTGCCGTGCCCATATTCCCATCACATAGTCCCGTGCCCATATACCCATCACACATCCTCCATCCCATAGAACCGTGCCGGGTGGCGCTGAGCTGGTAGTTCCTGGAGATGTGCTGTTATGTAACCTGGCAGTGTGGCTCTGTGTGCGGCCGCTGATGAAGGGAATTTCTACGCCGGTAACAATAGATCCTGGCAGTAATAGAGGAGGGGGTGATTCATTTCTGTCATGTGCTCTCTGCTCAATTCTGGGGGGCAGACAATGGCTGGGAGCTTACGTTCCCGGGATGGTAGATTTCTCCCACCAGGTCAGGTGTCTGCTGAGGTGTTGTGGAGTGGGAAAACTGTTGCTCATAGCAATCAATCATAGCTCAGCTATCATCTTTTAGGGTATGTGCACACGTTGCAGATTGGTCTGCAGAATTTTCTGCACAGAATCTGCATCTCTTGGCAGAAACTGCAGGTCAAAATCCGCGCAGTTTTTATCCTTTTTTTGTCCTTTAAACAACTCTGGTGAAATGAAAGATGCTTAGTGATTGGTTGCTATGGGCAACACAGGCAAGAGTAACCTGTTGTGGTCAAGAAGATGTGCCAAAGAAATATATATATTAGCTATTTATTATACGGGGCTTTGCGTGTGGAGTGAGTGTGGCTATGCAGAGTGGGCGGGGCTATGTAGAATGGGCGTGGCTTGATACATACACACACTCAACATATATATAATTTATATATATATATATATATATATATAATATATATATATATATATATATATATAATATAAGAGTTCAAAGTGATATCTATTATAGAAGAGATTACCATTTTGGACCCCTTATATTGATTTCATCCAAATTATATACGGAAAATAAATCTTCAATCGCAAAATAAACGTAAAAAAGTCTGCAGTTTTAATTAGAAATGTAGATCAGTGATGCACTCTCTTTAAGACGGGCTGTGAGGTGTGAAGGAGGCATGCATGTACTCGGTACATAGAAAGACTGGAACAGATTTAGTAAAATATGAGATGTATGAAGGCCACAAAGCAGGTGAATATCCAGATAGAATTTAAGTGTTAACGCTTTTTCGCCTTTTTTATGTAATCAGCTTTTAGATGAAAGCTCCCGCTGAGCTGATATATGGCCTTGAATATGAGCGTTGCTTGCTGAAACCTGGAACTAGTGATTTATGAGAAAGTTGTTTGCTGCCAAATGCTGTTGGCAATCTATTATCTCACACTTCCTCCTCAATACCGAGTGTGTGATCGCTGCATCATAATCCAGCATAAAAGCCTCATTTAATATCACGGAGCCAATAGCTTCCACCCCACCGTATGGATATACGTCTAGCGCAGTCTTTGTGACCATGGAGTAGTGGCCACAGAACCAGTCCGTCAGGCGCAAAATATACTGCAGAGACAATTTAGTGGGAAACCTATGCATATATGTTGTATGTTTCGAAATTCTCAAACATGTCAAAAGGAAATGCATTGCATTTTGATAATGGAAAAATATGCTAAAATATTTTATATTTTATGAAATTATATACGGTACATTTTATTTTCTTTAAATGACCATGAACACAGCTTCTTTATTAAGCCCCAGAAAGCTGCCTTACACCAGTGACACAACTTCTATAGGAGTGATATGGGCATGCTCTGCGAGCTGTGCAGAAATGTCTGTGCAGAGAAGAGGCGGAGGTGAGCTGTTGTGATATGTGATATGTCATTGTAACCTTGTCTGTGAAGAGGTGACAGGTGAACAGTGATCTGCACAAAATAGCAAATGTCATCATATTGTGAGCACACAAAAATTAAAGAAAATTAGTAAATAGGTGTATTCATCATGAAATAATAATTCTTTCCCTATATACACTGCTCAAAAAGGGAACACGAACAACACAATGTAACTCCAAGTCAATCACACTTCTGTGAAATCAACCTGTCCAGTTATGAAGCAACACCGATTGAGAGTAAATCCATTTTCCTGCTCTTGTCCAAATGGAACAGACAAAAATGATATGCAATTAGTAACACAACCCCTATAAAGGAGTGGTTTTGCAGAGAGTGACTACAGAGTATTTTGCTGTTCTCACCCTTTTTGGATGTTTTGGGCACTTTTGCATTTTGTCATTGCTCTCACACCTAGAGGCACTGTACAGTAGCATGAGACAGTGTCTACAACTCACAGAAGTTGCTCAGGTAGTGCAGCTCATCCAGGATGGTACATCAATGCAAGCTGTGGCAAGAAGGGTAGCTGTGTCTGTCCGCATGGAGTCCAGAGCATGGAGCAAATACGGTACCAGGAGACAGGCCAGTACACCAGGAGACGTAGAGGGGGCCGTAGGAGAGCAACAACCCAGCTGCAGGAACGCTACCTCCTCCTTTGTGCAAAGAAGAACAGCAGTGCCAGAGCCCCGTAAAATGACCTACATTAAGTCACTAAAATCCACGTGTCTGCTCAAACTGTCAGAAACAGACTCCATGAAAAGTGGTATGAAGGATCAACGTCCACAAGTGGATGTGCTTACAGCCCAACACCGTGCAGGGAAATTGGTATTTTGACATTGGCGCCCTGTGCACTTCACGGATGAGAGCAGGTTCACACAGAGCACATGTGACAGAAGTAATAGAGTGTGGAGAACGTTCTACTACCTGTAACATCCTCCAGCATGACCGGTTTGGTAGTGGGTCAGTAAAGGTGTGGGGAAGCATTTCTTTGGAGGGGCGCACAGTTCTCCATGTGCTAGCCACAGGCACCCTGACTGCCATTAGGTACTGGGATGAGATCCTCAGACCCATTTTGAGACCATATGTACAGTGCCTACAAGTAGTATTCAACCCCCTGCAGATTTAGCTGGTTGACACATGCGGAATTAACTTGGCATTGTGACATTTGTACTGTAGATCAGCCTGGAAGTGGGAAATGCACTGCAGCAAAAAAAAATTTTATAATTTTTTTTTTTTTTTTTAAAAAACGTTAAAAGTTAATTCAGAGTGTCATTTATTATTCAACCCCTCAAACCACAAGAATTCTGTTTGGTCCCCCTAAAGTATTAAGAAGTAGTTCAGGCACCATTATATAATGAGCTTCACATGTGTGGATTAATGATCTCTTTTGCCAGCCTTTTCTGACTATTTAAAACCCTACCCAAACTTGTGAACAGCACTCATACATGGTCAACATGGGAAAGACAAAGGAGCATTCCAAGGCCATCAGAGACAAGATCGTGGAGGGTCACAAGGCTGGCAAGGGGTACAAAACCCTTTCCAAGGAGTTGGGCCTACCTGTCTCCACTGTTGGGAGCATCATCCGTAAGTGGAAGGCTTATGGAACTACTGTTAGCCTTCCACGGCCTGGACAGCCTTTGAAAGTTTCCTCCCGTGCCGAGGCCAGGCTTGTCCGAAGAGTCAAGGCTAACCCAAGGACAACAAGGAAGGAGCTCCGGGAAGATCTCATGGCAGTGGGGACATTGGTTTCAGTCAATACCATAAGTAACGTACTCCACCGCAATGGTCTCCGTTCCAGACGAGCCAGTAAGGTATCTTTACTTTCAAAGCGTCATGTCAAGGCTCGTCTACAGTTTGCTCATGATCACTTGGAGGACTCTGAGACAGACTGGTTCAAGGTTCTATGGTCTGATGAGACCAAGATCGAGATCTTTGGTGCCAACCACACATGTGACGTTTGGAGACTGGATGGCACTGCATACGACCCCAAGAATACCATCCCTACAGTCAAGCATGGTGGTGGCAGCATCATGCTGTGGGGCTGTTTCTCAGCCAAGGGGCCTGGCCATCTGGTCCGCATCCATGGGAGGATGGATAGCACGGCCTACCTGGAGATTTTGGCCAAGAACCTCCGCTCCTCCATCAAGGATCTTAAGATGGGTCGTAATTTCATCTTCCAACAAGACAACGACCCAAGCACACAGCCAAGAAAACCAAGGCCTGGTTCAAGAGGGAAAAAGTCAAGGTGTTGGAGTGGCCTAGTCAGTCTCCTGACCTTAACCCAATTGAAAACTTGTGGAAGGAGCTCAAGATTAAAGTCCACATGAGACACCCAAAGAACCTAGATAACTTGGAGAAGATCTGCATGGAGGAGTGGGCCAAGATAACTCCACAGACCTGTGCCAGCCTGATCAGGTCTTATAAAAGACGATTATTAGCTGTAATTGCAAACAAGGGTTATTCCACGAAATATTAAACATAGGGGTTGTATAATAATTGACCCACACTTTTATGTTTAAAATTTATTAAAATTCAACTGAGCAACATAACTTTTTGGTTTGTAAGATTTATGCTTCTGTTAATAAATCCTACTCTCGTTTGCAGTTTGAAGGCTCTAACTTATTTGCATCTTATGAAACCAGCTAAATCTGCAGGGGGTTGAATACTACTTGTAGGCACTGTAGGTGCACTGGACCCTGTGTTCCTTTTGATGCAGGACAATGCCAGACCTCATGTGGCTGGAGTGTGTCAGCAGTTCCTGCAAGATGAAGGCATTGATGCTATGGACTGGCCTGCCCGTTCTCCAGACCTGAATCCAATCAAGCACATCTGGGACATCATGTCTATTCTATCCACCGGTTGGTTGGTTGGTTGGTGCATACATTGCACCACAGACTAATAATCCAGGTCTGGGAGGAGATCCCTCAGTAGAACATCAGCCGTCTCATGAGAAGCATGTCCAGGCATCGTAGAGAGTCCATATAGGCTACTGTAGGCCACACACACTACGGAGCATCATTTCCTTGCCTTGAGGCATTTCCACTGAAGTTGGATCAGCCCGTAATTTGATTTTCCACTTTGATTTTTAGTATCATTTCAAATCCAGATCTCCATGGAATATTAATTTTGATTTACATTGATCATTTTTATGTTTTATTGCTCTCAATGCATTCCACGATGTAATGAATAAAGATTTAACAACTGGAATATTTAATCCAGTGATATCTAGGATGTGGGATTTTAGTGTTCCCTTTATTTTTTTGAGCAGTGTGTATTCAGCATAGTGCCGTTCCTCTCCTAGAAATATATGAATAAATTGATAAGTGTGTGGTAACAGTTGAAGGAGGGTCCCTGCTCAGACTGACACTGACCAATCAATGCCAACACTGTATAGGGACACACCCCTATAAAGAGAACAGAACACTCCGTTGTCAATTTATTAAAAAATACTCGGGAGAAATAAGAGAACAAAAGTTATAATTAAAGACAATGCAGAATTTTTATTTCATGGTGAACCGAAAGGGCCCAACTGTAATAGCTCGGTTTGGGGATTTGATTCGGTGACCTACTGCTGCTCGGTCAGTTTCTCTGTCTGCTGAGCTGTTGCCATTTCTTCACTGTGCAAATACTGATGGTTTCTATTGTTTTGTTTTCCTTGCTTGGTTTGCCCCTCTCCAGGTGTTTCTCATTTTCCGGTTTTGGTTTGCCCCATCACATTCTGGGTGGGGTATTATATGTTCACCCTTCAATGCATTTCCTTGCTGGTTATACCTCTTGGTGGATGTGTATACAGGGGTTGCAGCCCTTCAGCTAAAAGAGTTTACCTTGCTTGGTAAACTCCAGTTGTATTCTTGCAATGAGTCAGTTTGCTTTCACTCCCAGAACATTTTCCTTTTACCACTGTTTGGTTTTTGGAAAGTTATTCTTGTTCCTTTTATTTTTGGTTCTCCTTAGCTTTCCCTCACTACCCTATATGAATGTATTTTAGTTTCTCACCCTGAAATGTCATATCTTACTTCACACTTTCCTTTCCCCTTGTTGGTGGTGTGTTGTGGCCTCCCCTCTAGTTCCTCAGGAGGTACGAGAAACCCCTAGATGGCCTTTTAGGGAATTAGGTCTGAGGTGGTGTTTTTAGTTGTGCGGCTAGGGCCTTTCTAGTCTGTACAGGGGGCACGTGGGTGTAGGTGCGGCGTTTCCCATTTGTATATACAGGGTTTATAACATCAATTCATCATTTGCAATTTTTTAACTCACTTTTCTTTTTTTTTTTTAATCTTGAGGATGCTTTTTACGCAAAATTCAGAAAAATAGTGCATGTAGCTCAAGAATTTTGCACAAAACGTAAAAACGGACATATCTTTAACCGGTTTCGCGACTTTTTAAGGCAAAAAGTCATATGTTGCGCTAAAATGAGGCAAAAAACTAGCCAAAATTCCAGACGGGACTGTAGTACATCTGCGACAAATGTGACTTTTCGAAAAGTGACAAATGTTGAATCAGGTGAAAACATCTGGAAACCCTAATCTATGCCAATAATGGTGAACTAAAAAATAAATAAAAATGTAAAAAAAAAACTATAAAAAGTACAAATGGAAAGATTTCTATAACAGTAACAAAGAGAGGGAACAAAGCATTAAAAACTTGACAAAAGTAGGAATGCCACAACGAACTGGGCTCCAAGTATTTACAGAAAAAAAATAAAAATAAGGAATTCTAAGAGGCCCTCTTTAAAGGGAATCTTTTCACCAGGTTCTTGCTATGCAATCTGAGAGCAGCATGATAAAGAGACAGAAACCCTGATTGCAGCAATTTATCACTTACTGTGCTGCTTGCTGTCATTTGATAAAAATCACCGTTTTATATGCCGCAGATCTACCAGTTCCCGAAATGCTAAGCCCTGTAGAACTCCATCCACAGCACAGATTGACAGCTTTCTCGGTACACTCTGCATAAGCAAAAACCCCTCCCCCAGTGGTGGGGAGGGGTTATACAACGGTAGGAGTCCATAGCATGAGAAACCTGGTGTTAATCTGCTGCTGGTAAAACACTTATTGTAGTGAAACTGAAACAAGGAGTCCAGTAGGTGACATCACTGGAATCAGGGTATCTACCCCTACATCATGCAGTTGTCAAATTAAATAGAAAGAATTAAAATAAAGGAGCTATTTAGACAGTCCCAAAAGGCAATTTGCATTTTTAAGGCTATAGCAATAATGCCTTTCATGGACTTAAAGACAGAAACTTCCAATACCCCACATTGCCAGCTAAAATACCCTTACCCTTTCATTGTAGTAACCAAAACACCGCCATCCAACATTATGTGGTTTTGTCTGGTATTGCAGCCCAAACCCCATCCAAGTGAATAGATGGGAATACAGTGAAGTGCTGATTTGATACTGTGAGATCGGTGCTCAATTGGTCTTGATCAGGTAAGGTAATTAGACAACTAGCCATACAGAAATTGCTATTCCCCCATCTAACCCCTCTGTACCTGGACACATGAGAGAAGGCATCCAGCAGAACATTCTCAAATTCGCGCGTGAACTCCGGTCCCTTGCGCTTACTGTTCTGTATGACATCATTGGCCAAATACAGGAACGTCAGCTTTCGACTTGGCTTTGCTGGAAAATAAAGGGTTAATCGGCTAAGTGACTGAACAAGCGCAAGCTTATAACATAGTCAAACACCCTCCATAGACCTGTACTCTATAAAATCCTCAAACTACCACTTAGCATTTTATCCTACAGTTCCAGCTCCCCCTACATGAGATTTTTGGAAACGCTTGCATTATTGGAAGGCGGCATTTTTCCCTTTAGTGCAGAGCAATAATAGTCCTTCTCTGGAAAACTCATTATTGTAGTCTATGTGCTGTAGTGGGAAATCTATATGGATGCCAAACGGCACACAAACAGATGTTTCCACTGAATAATGGGCGATCTAAGCCAGTTATAAGAGTCTGCACAGATCTCGGTGATATTGGTGGTACAGACTAGGAGAAAGTGTATTTTTCTATGTCTACACAGCCACACATGTGCCCACTTCCCTCGACACAACTACGGTAAAAAGGAAAACCTCCATTGTTGCCATCGCTTACTCCACGCACTAAACTGGAAAACGACGCACAATAGAACCAAGGCTGTTATAGCAAAGTGACTTCTTTTCTTGCTTTATGACTAACCAGCTTCATCTATGAAAAAGATTTAGTGTCCCTTTAACACGCATGTCTTTCATACTTTAGAGCTAAAATTGCAATTCAGTTCTCAAAGGCATCGGAGCTCTTTGACTGCGATTAGCTCTCCATTTGTATTGTGATTATGCCGGATATAGCCATTTACAGAGATAGAGTCCAAGTGTCACGAATAGTACTTGATTCATCAAACATTACAGAATGATTGGAGCGATTGCATTACCAAGGCAACCTCCAGCAAATTACCCAACTGAGTGATATTAAGGGCCATTAGAATGAAAAATTATGTGTATTGAAGATCATACATATAATACGCACTGTTTGGCGCATTGCTCGCCTGAGCGGTCACTGAATACGTAAGTGTATTGAGGATTATTGTGCATTCATCAAGAAAGGTCAGGATGTCGGATACAGAAAAAGTATTTCCGAAGAGTTCTGATTTATACACCCATTCTCACAAAAAGATAGGAGGAGTGCAATGAATAGGAAATGCTTTATTCCCAATCCTGACCCTGAGGAGACCATTATGATGCGCTCTGCATTGTATTAAAAAGCTGCCAAAAAAGAAATGTAAGCAACTGGGACACAGTTAAACTTTATTATGCATCAATTCCAATATCGCTACCCCGCAATGATTATTGGACTTGTATGGGGGGAGGAGGGTAGTGGTGCACAAGTAGAAAATACTGTTATACACAACAGTAGTATATGGTCAGCAGATGTTGGGGCTGCGCGGCACAGCCGACATCCACATGCCAAAGATCACATGCAGTAACGCGATGACTTGTAGTTGAGTCCCATGGTTGCTAGATGGACAGCAGCAACTGTGGTACAATCGCAACATACGAGGTTGAAAAGGACTTTTGTAAAGACATGTACTGATCTAACCAGGTCTGTGGAGTCAGAGTCAATTTTGATAGAGTCTGAGTCCTCATAAAATGGACCAACTCTGAAAATATATAATAAATTGGGAAAAGAAGTTCAGTGCAGGATGTGCTGTAAATGTTTTTGTAAGAATTTGGGAAAGTTATGTCAGTTCTGCTCCTGATCTAAGGATCCCGGCTTTTAGTGGAGATGAATCTGTGCTGCACTTTATGTACATGCTCAGTAGTGACCAGTGCTGTGGGGTCAGGGAATGTACATGCTCAGTAGTGACCAGTGCTGTGGGGTCAGGGTATGTACATGCTCAGTAGTGACCAGTGCTGTGGGGTCAGGGAATGTACATGCTCAGTAGTGACCAGTGCTGTGGGGTCAGGGTATGTACATGCTCAATAGTGACCAGTGCTGTGGGGTCAGGGTATGTACATGCTCAGTAGTGACCAGTGCTGTGGGGTTGGGGTATGTACATGCTCAGTAGTGACCAGTGCTGTGGGGTCAGGGTATGTACATGCTCAGTAGTGACCAGTGCTGTGGGGTCGGGGTATGTACATGCTCAGTACTGACCAGTGCTGTGGGGTCAGGGTATGTACATGCTCAGTAGTGACCAGTGCTGTGGGGTCAGGGAATGTACATGCTGAGTAGTGAGGCAGTGCTGTGGGGTCAGGGTATGTACATGCTCAGTAGTGACCAGTGCTGTGGGGTTGGGTATGTACATGCTCAGTAGTGACCAGTGCTGTGGGGTCAGGGTATGTACATGCTCAGTAGTGACCAGTGCTGTGGGGTTGGGTATGTACATGCTCAGTATGACCAGTGCTGTGGGGTCAGGGTATGTACATGCTCAGTAGTGACCAGTGCTGTGGGGTCAGGGAATGTACATGCTCAGTAGTGACAGTGCTGTGGGGTCAGGGTATGTACATGCTCATAGTGAGCAGTGCTGTGGGGTCAGGGTATGTACATGCTCAGTAGTGAGCAGTGCTGTGGGGTCGGGTATGTACATGCTCAGTAGTGACCAGTGTTGTGGGGTCAGGGTATGTACATGCTCAGTAGTGACCAGTGCTGTGGGTCGGGGTATGTACATGCTCAGTACTGACCAGTGCTGTGGGGTCAGGGTATGTACATGCTCAGTAGTGACCAGTGCTGTGGGGTTGGGGTAATGTACATGATCAGTAGTGAGGCAGCACTGTGGGGTCAGGGTATGTACATGCTCAGTAGTGACCAGTGCTGTGGAGTCGGGGTATGTACATGCTCAGTAGTGACCAGTGCTGTGGGGTGGGTATGTACATGATCAGTAGTGAGCAGCCTGTGGGGTCAGGGTATGTACATGCTCAGTAGTGACCAGTGCTGTGGGTCGGGAGTACATGGTCAGCAGTGACCAGTTCTGTGGGTCGGAGTACGTACATGCTCAGCAGTGACCAGTCTGTGGGGTCAGTACGTACATGCTCAGCAGTGACCAGTTCTGTGGGGTCGGAGTACGTACATGCTCAGCAGTGACCAGTTCTGTGGGGTCAGAGTACGTACATGCTCAGCAGTGACCAGTTCTGTGGGGTCGGGTATGTACATGCTCAGTAGTGACCAGTTGCTGTGGGGTCAGAGGTACGTACATGCTCAGCATGACCAGTTCTGTGGGTCGGGTAGTACATGCTCAGCAGTGACCATTTCTGTGGGTCGGAGTACGTACATGCTCAGCAGTGACCAGTTCTGTGGGGTCGGGTACGTACATGCTCAGAGTGACCAGTCTGTGGTGGGTATGTACAGCTCAGCAGTGACAGTTCTGTGGATCGGTATGTAATGCTCAGCAGTGACCAGTTCTGTGGGTCGGAGTAGTACATGCTCAGTAGTGACCAGTTCTGTGGGGTCGAGAGTACGTACATGCTCAGCAGTGACCAGTTCTGTGGAGTCGGAGTACGTACATGCTCAGCAGTGACCAGTTCTGTGGGGTCGGAGTACGTACATGCTCAGCAGTGACCAGTTCTGTGGGGTCGGAGTACGTACATGCTCAGCAGTGACCAGTTCTGTGGAGTCAGAGTACGTACATGCTCAGCAGTGACCAGTTCTGTGGGGTCGGAGTACGTACATGCTCAGCAGTGACCAGTTCTGTGGAGTTGGGGTATGTACATGCTCAGCAGTGACCAGTTCTGTGGAGTCGGAATCAGGAGTCAATGAAATTGAGATGCCGGAGTCAGAGGTTTGGCTTACAGAGTCCATAGTCCTGGATGTAACACTGAGTTTAGGCTCCAAGCACTGTGTTATGGTACTGTACAAGCCCTGACTTGAGAACCCATAGAAGTATATGCAGCACAATCTATCAGCAAAAAGTTTGACATTTAGGCTAAGTGCACACGTTCAGGAATGTTTGCAGAATATTCCTGAGCAAAACCGGACTTTTTTCGCGGCAAAAACGCGCGTTTTTTTGCGCGGATTTGACGCGTTTTTACCGCGATTTTTTCCTGAACTTTCTAGGTCAATAATATAGCGGGAAAAACCTAGAAATCCGCAAAATTAATGGACATGTTGCTAGATTTTCCGCGATGCGTTTTTTTCGGGAAAAAAACGCACCATGTGCATAAAAATTGCGGAATTCATTCTAAATGATAGGATGCTTAATTCATGCGTTTTTTACGCGTTTTTTCCCGCGAAAAAAACGCAAATAATCCTGAACGTGTGCACTTAGCCTTAAAGGGAATTGATCACCAGGTATTTCATCCACTATTCAGAGCTGAATAATGTGAAGACAGACTCTGATTCCAGTAATGTGTCACTTATTGGGCTGCTTGCTGTAGTTTTAATAAAATCCCTGTTTTATCATTAGGATGACTAGTAAACATCCCGCCATATAGTCCTCCATATTCATAAGCTCTGTATAACCACACTCATACTACTGATTGGTAGCTTTCTGTGTACATTACACATGGGCAGAAAGCAGCCAATCAGATGTGTGGGGTTACACAGAGCTCAGTTTTCGGAGAACTCCAAGATCTGCAGCAAATAAAACAGGGATTATCAAAATGACAGCAAGTAGACCAGTGAGTAACACATCACTGGAATCAGGGTCTCGGCCCCATTAAGCTGCTCTCAGTTGGAGGAGGCAAAAACTTGCTGACAGATTCTCTTAAAGTAGACTAAACACATAAATGTCTGCCAGTCACTTCTATAGGCAGCCATTGAGCATCTACTGTTCTTCTCTAGGCCTCCTATTCCATACTAACATACTTTAATTTTGTAATGCCATACAAACTTGTTATTCTCCATCACACGATATATGTATGTATGACAAGCAGATAGGGCCATGCTGGGTCCTCACTGTAAAATATGTTTGTGATTAGTTATTTATTATCCATGGGACACAGCATTATACATAGCATGTGATGGAGCATGACACAAATTTGCCAGAATGATAACTGTATAAACCTTTGAAAATTGGGACATACCGAGAAGTAAAGGCTCTGTACAGTAATGTAAAGAGTACAGTTGTAAGAAAAACTAAGTAACACCCTCTGAATTCTACGGTAAGATACATATTGGGAAATAAAAAAATAGTATTTGATCTTCAGGTGGTCTTAAAATTAGGTAAATATAACCTTAGATGCGCAAAAACACATGGAAAATACATCATATCAGTAACAAAAACTAGGCCAAAATGGAGAAGCAGCATGTGGAAAATTAAGGACACCCTTACTGCCTCCATAGGAATTAAAACGGTAAATAGCAGCCCGATGCCACTGATCAAATATCTTAGATTAATTATCAGAAAGTGTGACCAGCCCTATAAAAGCAGACGTTTTAGCAGTTTGTCGGTGTGGAGTATTCAGTAGTGTGTCTACACAATGCCCTAGAATAAAGACATCAGCAGTGATTTTCGAGAAGCAAGTATTGCTGCCCATGTATCTAAAAAGGGTAATAAGGTATTTTTCAAAAAAAATTTAGAGTCCAAATGGCTAGTGCCCCATCCCCAAAAGGGACACCAACTTTTACATGCCAGAAACTGCGCTGATAATGCTAGTCCTGCATTATCAGTGAAGTTTCCAAGGTTGGAATCATAGAAGGACGAGTACTTCATCTGCCATGAGGAGCGGCCTGCAGCTTCTCCGAGAAGGCTGCAATCCCAATGCAGGGGAGAGTATTCCCCCTGCCTCAAGTATGGCAAGTGAGGAATCAGCTGTTCCTCTCAGCAGCAGAACGAGAAGAAGGCAGGATACGAGGAGAAAGGCAGAGAACCGAGAGGTGGAAAGGCAGGAGAACCGAGGTGAAAAGGCAGTAGAACCGAGAGGTGGAAAGGCAGGAGAGCCGAGAGGTGGAAAGGCAGGAGAGCCGAGAGGTGGAAAGGCAGGAGAGCCGAGAGGTGGAAAGGCAGGAGAGCCGAGAGGTGGAAAGGCAGGAGAGCCGAGAGGTGGAAAGGCAGGAGAGCCGAGAGGTGGAAAGGCAGGAGAGCCGAGAGGTGGAAAGGCAGGAGAGCCGAGAGGGGAAAGGCAGGAGAGCCGAGAGGGGGAAAGGCAGGAGAGCCGAGAGGGGGAAAGGCAGGAGAGCCGAGAGGTGGAAAGGCAGGAGAGCCGAGAGGTGGAAAGGCAGGAGAGCCGAGAGGTGGAAAGGCAGGAGAGCCGAGAGGGGGAAAGGCAGGAGCCAGAGGGGGAAAGGCAGAGAGCGAGAATGGAAAGGCAGGAGAACCGAGAGGTGGAAAGGCAGGAGAACCGAGAGGAGGAAAGGCAGGAGACCGAGAGGAGGAAAGGCAGGAGAACCAGAGTGGAAAGGCGGAGAACCGAGAGGTGGAAAGGCAGGAGGACCGAGAGGTGGAAAGGCAGGAGGACCGAGAGGTGGAAAGGCAGGAGGACCGAGAGGTGGAAAGGCAGGAGGACCGAGAGGTGGAAAGGCAGGAGGACCGAGAGGTGGAAAGGCAGGAGGACCGAGAGGTGGAAAGGCAGGAGGACCGAGAGGTGGAAAGGCAGGAGAACCGAGAGGTGGAAAGGCAGGAGAACCGAGAGGTGGAAAGGCAGGAGAACAGAGAGGAGGAAAGGCAGGAGAACCGAGAGGAGGAAAGGCAGGAGAACCGAGAGGAGGAAAAGCAGGAGAACCGAGAGGTGGAAAGGCAGGAGAACCGAGAGGTGGAAAGGCATGAGAACCGAGAGGTGGAAAG
Source organism: Oophaga sylvatica (assembly GCA_033576555.1). NCBI lineage: Eukaryota > Metazoa > Chordata > Amphibia > Anura > Dendrobatidae > Oophaga > Oophaga sylvatica. Next base: position 221,030,769 of record JARQOD010000003.1, on the reverse strand, counting down.
GCAGGTGGAAATCCATCTACTGTAGCTACATCCACCATGTTTTCAAGTGAGGAGGATCCAATTAACTTCCTTCCAGGAGCTAAAGGAGTGAAGGAGAAGATGGTGGGACAGTCAAAAGGGAAGGAGTCAAAGAGAACTACAAAGAGAAAGCAATCAGGAAGTAAGGAAATAGAGAGATGGATATAGAGGGAGAAAAAGATGAGGGAAAAGGATCAGAAAGGAGGAACAGAAGCCATAGCGGCCCATAGGAGGAGCTGAGGGAACAGAATCATTACACTACTGCATGAGCTGTAGTATACCGACTGGTAAAATGTTGTCCTCTAACTGGACAACCCCTTTTTGAAATTATGTATTCCCCATTATAAAATAAAAACACCAATAAAAACGGCTCCAGTTACCGACACCTGGGCTCCCGTCACATTGATATGCCACATGAGCCCTGCAGTCAATCAGCAGCCGCTGTTGAGCGGTAGCGCTGTTCACGTCTTCCACGTGTCCGATATTCATTCAAAGGAAGTGAGAGTGCAGCAGCCCAATAGCAGCCGCTGGTTGGCTGCAGCAATCACGTGGCATAACAATGTCACATGACACCTGGGAGACCCAGCGACGACAAAGCTGGAATAGCGCCAGTGCAGAAGGGGAGTATCTGTTATTTTTATTTTGCAATTCCTACTACATTTAAAAAACGGTTTTCCATTTAATGGACAACAGGTAGTGGAATATTTCTGGTATTCTTATACTGCCCAAGACTAGCCACAACAGTAACCACTTATCCATTAAAGGGTCTTTCTCCTACTTTTAAAGCTATCAATTGGCTCTGGGAGGATTAATAAAAATAATTACAGCTTTTGGCTGACTATATCCAATAGCTGTTGGAGACAAGTTATCCTTGGAATACTCATTTCCTCAAAATCATCTAATGTAAACAGCTCACCCAAAGAACGAGCAAATTGCTAATTTATTAGGTTAAAACTCCCAAGCAGAACGTCTCGCTGTCTTGGGGTAATATTTGACACAGAACTTTCCTTTATTCCCAATATCCAATCGCTCATGTTACCTCCATCTTAAAATCATCATAATCCAAACTTTTCTCACCTGTGAAACTTTTAATTCTCATCTGGACTTTTTCAACTCTCTGACCACAAATTCTCCTCTCTAATCTGTCCTGAATGTGCCAGCCAGGGTCATATTTCTTTCAAGCTGCTACACTGATGCCTCCACTCTGTGCCAGTTCCTGCACTGGTTACCCAGCTGCTGCAAAGTGCAATATAAACGCATCGCTCTTACCCAAAAATCTCTCCACAGTTCTGCACAACCACACATTTCCTCCCACATCTCTGTCCATCACCCTGCCCATTCTCTTCATTCTGCAACTGATCTAAGACTAAGATCCTCCATAATCCAAACCTAACTCCGTCACCAAGACTTCTCTCGTACTGAGCAAGTGTTCTGGAATGCACTACCCCAGATGAGCAGATTAATATCTAGCTCCAAAACATAATTAAAACTTTCTGATTTTTCATTTTTAGCAGACACTTAAAATTATCAGCAAATCAGAAGGAGTTCGGATACGGAGGACCCCCTAACGATCACACAATAGAATCCATAAGAGTGCGAGGCTCAGCTGACAGGAGCGCACAGCTATAAAGCCTATGAACTCTATCGAATTTGTACTCTGGTCAGGTGTCTATTACGTGATCGGTGTGGTTCTCAGAACGTGGACCCGGCACTAATCCGAAGGCAATTGAGTGGTCTGCTACATATTAAAAAATCAGGAAGCAGCTTGTAAACTCTGTCTCATCAATCTCGGCAGCACTTTGTAATCAGCAATGTGCTGTCAATAACAATGTGTTATGTGCACAGTATGATGAACTGCAGATCATTCTGAGCACATGAGAATTGTGGTCTGGTTGTGGTTATCAAAGGAACGTCGATCGGCTTCTAGGCTTTATGCCCGCCATCTTCCAGCAAAAACGCACTGTTACTTTTTGTCCAAATGGGGGAAACTGTTTGGATGGTATGTAACTGATCAGCAACCACAGTGACTGTGGCAGCCAAAGGCCAATCTGGTTTGTGAGTATAAGATTTTTCTCTTTAACCCACCTTGGGCTCATTGACAATAACTTTAAAAATAGGGCCAGAGTCAGCATCTAACTTTCCAGGGTAACCGTGGCTTTAATTTTTTGTCATAAATCAACAGTACACGTGAATGTAAGCAACTATGTAATGTATCTTATTAGAGAAATTTGCTTCTTTCTCTCCTGAATTGACCAATTATTCTCAAAATACTCGATTCACTGGTAAAAATTAGTCTTCAGTGAATGCAGATTGTCCCATCACTGAGATAGGAGATGTCAGCTGGTGCTCATAAAGTTCTATGGAAAACTAACTATCATTTCAGGAGTGTCCTCCTCTAACTCCTCCCGATTTTATCCATAGAATTTTGAAACCAGCAACTCTCATCTCCTATCTCAGTAATGGAAATATATTTGTTCATTGAACACAGACGGTACAGATTTAACCATGAATTGAGACTTTTGAGAACGACTGATCAGTCCAGAAGAAAGAAGCGGTATAGTGTGAAAATGTGAAAGGAGGCTGTGATCACTCTCCGCTCTGCAGCGTGTGTGTGCAAAGAAGGCTGTCAAAGTGTCAGGAAGTGATTACACCGCGCTCACTGTGTTGTGAACAGTGACTATAACCGCCCCCAGCACCGTCCCAATGACTGGAAATCGCAGCTGCAGGAGAGAGATTCCATTTTCGCCCTGTAGCCGCTGCTTACAAATTCACCGTATGCCCTTAGTCTTATAATAAAATCATCAACTTTATTAAATCAAAAATAACACACAAAAACAAAAAATTACAAAAAGAACTGCATCATACCCAACAATACAAGAGATGATCACCATGGGGCGGTGCCTGTCCCTGCACTGGCCTAAGTGTCCCAACCTGACAGCGGAGGTTGGAGCCCTAGGACCTGCGCAGTGGCCCCCCGCTCCTCGACGGCTCTCCCTGCTAGCCCTATAAGACCCTGTATGGCAGAGGAGTGATAAGGTGTTAAAAAAAGTAGGTGTGAAAGAAGCAAATATCTAAGATCTTGAGTAAAACTGTCGAGGCTCTACTAGTTCTTCTCTTGTGTAATAGAGAGTATAAATAGAAATGTTCTTCTCTTTAACTAAATTATCTTGCTCTATCTATCATATAATACCTTGGGTGCATCCTTTCTTTAAAGTTTCTTTGAAATCTGTACCCCCTGGGACCGAAACGAGGGGTTGGGTTTTTATTTGATTATAGCTAGATATCAGAGCAAATTGTAAGTGGTAGAATATTAGAGAGAACTAAATAATTGGTGGTGATCAGGAATAAACTATCAAATCTTGGCTAATGCTGTAACACAGATAATGGCTTACAGAAATAATGTATGTGCAAACATGTGACATATTAGTCCACTATTCTGTATATAAACAATTATCATCACTATTAGAACTCCATACACAATATATAGGGTAAGTCCGATAGAAGATTGCTGAACCAAAAAACATTACAGTAACAATGAAATAATAACCAATCGGAGCAGATATACTCTTATTCTCATAGATTGAGTTATTCAATGGGAATAGTGTCAAATAAGCGCAAATATAATCTTATTGCCGTAGATTGAACGGACTTTGGCCAGCAAATAGTATGCACACATTGAAGCCCATCAAGCCAAGAAGAAAATCCAAAACACAATTAAAGCACGTCACTCCAAGTAATGTAACGACTCAATGCGTTTCCCCTCTTCCGAGGTTCATCAGGAGTAAAGATAGCAACAAGGAGTACTTAGCTCATTGTAATCCTAAATGATATGACGGGATAGTGATAAAAACCGTCCCGGGTCAATCCCCAGCCTGGTATGATGCACTGGTAGCCGCTGCTCTAGTAAGGCCAGGTAAACGTGATTTTAATGCCATTTACCTGCAGGTTTACTCTACATCTGCAGGTAAATAGACTTTCACCACATGACAGGTTCCTTTTAATCTAAATTTACACTAACAATTTTAGGAAAAGAATTTCCTAGAAACATTTGTTTCCCAATAGTCCTGCACCGTAAGCATGTCGTCAACCACCAATGTATGAGAGTTTTACTTAAAAATCATCATTCTCGGCAGCACATTCTTCTGTGTAAACACGTGCTGTCGAGAACAATAATAGTCTATATGCACAGAACAACCTATTACCGATTACTCCGTACAAATCGGAAGCACACTCTGGCCATATAATCAATCTATGAAAGTGGCTCTGTCAGCACAGAATGACTGTTCAAACCAAGCACAGGAGCTCGGTGCATCATGGCAGGGCCAATCATTTATCTACACCTTCACACCTGCTTGGCTTCCATCTATCTCTGCCCTTCTCTGGCCCTATGAAGCCAGAGCTGTCAGTCTTAGGAGATGAGTTGGAGACTGAGGTAAACATACAGGTGGGAAGGTGTATATAAATGATTGGCCCCGCCATGATGCACCGAGCGGTGGGACTTGGTTTGAACAGTCATGCTGTGCTGACAGAGTCCCTTTAACCCCTTCACGACATGCATCGTACAAGTACAGTGCAAGGTGGAAGTGGGTGTACGGAGCGGGCTCATGGGGTTAGCCCAAACATTGTTACAGCCGGGACCTGCCTTTAACAATTGCGGATGGAGCGTAGCTCTGCCGGTGATTGTTAATTTGTTAAATGCCGCTGTCAAACTCTGACAGTGGCATTTAACATGCGCACGGGGACGCGTCATTCTAAGCGCCCAATGCCGTGCTAGTGACATGATCAAGGTTTGCCGATGAGTTGCTACGAAAGTTGGGGCGGGCTCTGCTGAAGACCCCCTGCTGTGGTCAGACTTCAAAGGAGACCGTGATTTTCGCTCTATACGGAAATCCTGCGACATTGCTGTACATAGCATAAAGCAATCAGACGATCACAGCGTCAAGCCCCCTGATAATACATATTTTACACACAGCCAAGAGGAATATTTTATGTAAAGTGAATCTGGTAGCCTTGAAATCCATATCTCAGTGATCACAGTCCTTGGAGTGGATCTCAAGCATGCATTTAGCTTACAACTACACTGGATACTCAGATAAAACAGTGATTTTATCAAAATGAAATGACAGCAAGCAGCCCAGAAAGTGATACATCTCTGTAATCGGGTTCTCTGCCTCCATGCTGCTCTCAGATGGGAAGAAAAAAAAAAAACCTAGTGAGAAATTCCCTTTAATGATGAAAACCGGAGAGCGATACATATTCCTGTTTTCTACTCTGACTATAGATTTCTCTGACTATTTTCTTTATAGTATGATGGTGGCTGCAATAATGTCTGAATTTCTGTTAACGTCATTTAGCAATATGCTGATTACAGCAGATACCTGGACCTGTACAGTCATGGCCAAAAGTTTTGAGAATGACACAAATATTATATTTTCACATGATCTGCTGCCCTCTGGTTTTTATGTGTGTTTGACAGATGTTTTTATCACAGACAGAAATGTAATTGCAAACATATGAGTAACAAAAGCTTATATTGACAGTTAGAATGAGTTAATGCAGCAAGTCAATATTTGCAGTGTTGACCCTTCTTCAGGATCTCTGCAATTCTCCCTGGCATGCTCTCAATCAACTTCTGGACCAAATCCTGACTGATAGCAGTCCATTCTTGCACAATCAATGCTTTCATTTTGTCAGAATTTTTAGGTTTTTGTTTGTCCACCCGTCTCTTGATGATTGACCACAAGTTCTCAATGGGATTAAGATCTGGGGAGTTTCCAGGCCATGGACCCAAAATCTCTATGTTTTGTTCCCTGAGCCATTTAGTTATCACCTTTGCTTTATGGCAAGGTGCTCCATCATGCTGGAAAAGGCATTGTTGATCGCCAAACTGCTCTTGGAGGGTTGGGAGAAGTTGCTCTTGGAGGACATTCTGGTACCATTCTTTATTCATGGCTGTGTTTTTAGGCAAGACTGGGAGAGCCGATTCCTTTGGCTGAGAAGCAACCCCACACATGATTTGTTTCAGGATGCTTAACAGTTGGCATGAGACAAGACTGGTGGTAGCGCTCACCTTGTCTTCTCCGAATGAGGCGTTTTCCTGATGTCCAAAACAATCGAAAAGGGGATTCATCAGAGAAAATAACTTTACCCAGTCCTCAGCAGTCCACTGCCTGTACCTTTTGCAGAATATCAGTCTGTCCATGATGTTTTTTCTGGAGAGAAGTGGCTTCTTTGCTGCCCTCCTTGAGACCAGGCCTTGCTCCAAGAGTCTCCGCCTCACAGTGCGTGCAGATGCACTCACATCTGCCTGCTGCCATTCCTGAGCAAGCTCTGCACTGCTGGTAGACCAATCCCCAGCTGAAACACTTTTAAGAGACGGTCCTGGCTTGCTGGTCTTTCTTGGGCGCCCTGGAGCCTTTTTGGCAACAATGTTACCTCTCTCCTTGAAGTTCTTGATGATGCGATAGATTGTTGACTGAGGTGCAATCTTTCTAGCTGCGATACTCTTCCCTGTTAGGCCATTTTTGTGCATTGCAATGATGACTGCAAGTGTTTCTTTAGAGATAACCATGGTTAACAGAAGAGAAACAATGATGCCAAGCACCAGCCTCCTTTTAAAGTGTCCAGTGGTGTCATTCTTACTTAATCATGACAGATTGATCTCCAGCCATGTCCTCATCAACACCCACACCTGTGTTAATGGAGCAATCACTGAAAAGAGGTTAGCTGGTCCTTTTAAGGCAGGGCTGCAATGATGTTGAAATGTGTTTTGGGGGATAAAGTTCATTTTCTAGCCAAATATTGACTTTGCAAGTAATTGCTGTTAAGCTGATCACTCTTTATAACATTCTGGAGTATATGCAAATTGCCATTAGAAAAAGTGAAGGAGTAGACTTTGTAAAAATTAATATTTGTGTCATTCTCAAAACTTTTGGCCATGACTGTAGACTTCAGATGTTAATGGACTTCTACATGACAGTTTTGTAGACCTGCTCTGTGACCAGTGCAGAGGACACTGTGCAGGGAGAGGAGGAGGTGAGCTATGATATTTATTGTGAATGGCTTTATATACATCTATGGTCATAATGAGATGACTGTGGAGATGTGATCTCTAAAGAACAGAAAAGGTCAATCTATTATGAAGAGCAGAGTAATAGCCCCATATAAATTAGATTAACGTCAGCAGAACCCACTGATATCGGCAGGCTCGGACAAAAATCTAATATGGAGAGAGACAAGGATCACAGGAACACGAACACAGGAGCGCTCAGCAAAGCGCACACTGCTGTGTATGGGAGAATCGAGAGAAACAGCTGCTGGCTGAACCGTTGTTTAGTCGACAGCTAGCGAACGTGTATGGGGCTCAAAGCAAGTCTGTCAAAAGGTTTTTGCTACCTAATCTGAGAGCAGCATGATGTAGGCAAAGAGAAAGTGAATCCAACGATATATCACTTAGTTTACTGAGTGCAGCAGTCATGACACAATCAGGGTATGAGCACACATTGCGATTTAGATGTGTTTCTGCAGCGGAAACGCATCAGATCCGCAGTGTAGTGCACAGCCAATGTAAATCTATGGGAAACGCAGGTTTGTTGTGCACATGCTGCGGAACAAAACGCGCGGATTCGCAGCGTTTTATTTTCCGCAGCATGTCAATTCTTTGTGCGGATCTGTAGAGTTTCTGCACCCATTGACTTGCATTGAGTCGGGCACATCAGCAGCAAAACCGCAGGTCTAAAAAAGATCTGCGGTTTTGCTGTGGATGAAACGCTGCAGATCGGGAGGAGGGAAGTGTGTGGGCGGTGACTGTGTGCGTGTATAGTGTGTGCCGAGCTATGTGTGTGTGCGTGTATAGTGTGTGCCGGGCTATGTGTGTGTGTGCGTGTGTGTGTGGGAGGGTTGCCGAGGCTTTCTAGGGGTCTGCGGGGGTTGCCGGGGCTGTGTGTTTGTATGCAGGCATCGTACAATGGGACTACAAGTCCCATCTGGCTATGCCTGCTACAGAGACAGTGAGTGACACATTAGCCAATGATGGGACAGTAGTAGTCCCATCATCCGGCTAATGTGTTGAATGTAAAAAAAAAACAAAAAACCATACAGAACATACATTACATATAACATACAGTACATATACATAACATACAACACATAACAGATACATACTTACCAAGCACCTAGTCCTCGTGTCCTTTAACAAAAATAAAATAAAAAACAAACCTATACATTACCTTTGAGCCGTAGTCGAGTTATTAACGAGTGTCCCACGACGATCTCTAGTATAGAACACTGACATCGGGTGATGTCAGTGCTCTACACGGCCTCCACGATGCACTGACAGCGGAGGTAATCCTCCGAGATGTATATCCCTCCGCCACTGCCGGGAGAGAGGTCACTTAAGTTCATTCTCTCACCGGCAATGCTGGATGAGAATTTCCACGTAGCATTGCCGTAAAGTGAGAGAATGAACTCAGGTAACCTCAGTGATGCACTGCAGGAGCCATTGTCTCCTGTCAGTGCATCACTGGGAGGCCCTATAGAGTAGTGACGTCACCTGATGTCACTGTTCTATTGGGGAATTCGTCATGGGACACTCGTTATTAATTGGACTGCGTCGGACAGGGAGTACAGTCATGGCCAAAAGTTTTGAGAATGACACAAATATTATATTTTCACATGATCTGCTGCCCTCTGGTTTTTATGTGTGTTTGACAGATGTTTTTATCACAGACAGAAATATAATAATTGCAAACATATGAGTAACAAAAGCTTATATTGACAGTTAGAATGAGTTAATGCAGCAAGTCAATATTTGCAGTGTTGACCCTTCTTCTTCAGGACCTCTGCAATTCTCCCTGGCATGCTCTCAATCAACTTCTGGACCAAATCCTGACTGATAGCAGTCCATTCTTGCACAATCAATGCTTTCATTTTGTCAGAATTTTTAGGTTTTTGTTTGTCCACCCGTCTCTTGATGATTGACCACAAGTTCTTAGTGAGATTAAGATCTGGGGAGTTTCCAGGCCATGGACCCAAAATCTCTATGTTTTGTTCCCTGAGCCATTTAGTTATCACCTTTGCTTTATGGCAAGGTGCTCCATCATGCTGGAAAAGGCATTGTTGATCACCAAACTGCTCTTGGAGGGTTGGGAGAAGTTGCTCTTGGAGGACATTCTGGTACCATTCTTTATTCATGGCTGTGTTTTTAGGCAAGACTGTGAGAGAGCCGATTCCCTTGGCTGAGAAGCAACCCCACACATGAATGGTTCAGGATGCTTAACAGTTGGCATGAGACAAGGCTGGTGGTAGCCTCACCTTGTCTTCTCCGAATAGGCGTTTTCCTGATGTCCCAAACAATTGAAAAGGGGATTCATCAGAGAAAATAACTTTACCTCAGTCCTCAGCAGTCCACTGCCTGTACCTTTTGCAGAATATCAGTCTGTCCATGATGTTTTTTTGGAGAGAAGTGGCTTCTTTGCTGCCCTCCTTGAGACCAGGCCTTGCTCCAAGAGTCTCCGCCTCACAGTGCGTGCAGATGCACTCACATCTGCCTGCTGCCATTCCTGAGCAAGCTCTGCACTGCTGGTAGACCAATCCCGCAGCTGAAACACTTTTAAGAGACGGTCCTGGCGCTTGCTGGTCTTTCTTGTGCGCCCTGGAGCCTTTTTGGCAACAATGGAACCTCTCTCCTTGAAGTTCTTGATAATGCGATAGATTGTTGACTGAGGTGCAATCTTTCTAGCTGCGATATTCTTCCCTGTTAGGCCATTTTTGTGCATTGCAATGATGACTGCACGTGTTTCTTTAGAGATAACCATGGTTAACCGAAGAGAAACAATGATGCCAAGCACCAGCCTCCTTTTAAAGTGTCCAGTGGTGTCATTCTTAATCATGACAGATTGATCTCCAGCCACGTCCTCATCAACACCCACACCTGTGTTAATGGAGCAATCACTGAAAAGAGGTTAGCTGGTCCTTTTAAGGCAGGGCTGCAATGATGTTGAAATGTGTTTTGGAGGATAAAGTTCATTTTCTAGCCAAATATTGACTTTGCAAGTAATTGCTGTTAAGCTGATCACTCTTTAAACATTCTGGAGTATATGCAAATTGCCATTAGAAAAAGTGAAGCAGTAGACTTTGTAAAAATTAATATTTGTGTCATTCTCAAAACTTTTGGCCATGACTGTATACGGTTGGTTTATTTTTTTACTTTTATTACAGGAGAACGATGGCGTCGCATGGATTGGGCGTGCAATAAAGATGGCAAACCGTGTTGTGTTTTATTTCATTAAAATACTTTATTATTATGTGTTTTTTTTTAACTCTTTGATACTATAAGATTAATAATGGATAAGCGTCTTATTGATGCCTCTCCATTATTAACAGGGCTTAATGTCACTCTACAATAGCAAGGTGACATTAACCCCTTATTTCCCCATATGCCACCGCTACACGGCAGTGGGAAGAGAGGGGCTAAGTGCCGGAATTGGTGCATCATACAGATGCACCAATTCTGGGGCGGCTGGGTGCTGGTATTTTAGCCGGGGGGGGGGGGGGGGGGCAATATCCATGGCCCCTTTCTAGGCTATGAATATCAGCCCGCAGCTGTCTGCATAGCCTTTCTGGCTATAAATTATAGGGGGACCCCACGTCATTTTTTTTTTCTGTGGTCCCCTATTTTAATAGCCAGTAAAGGCTGATATTCATAGCCTGGGAAGCTCCATGGGTATTAACCCCTTCCCAGGCTAGAAATATTGGCCACGGCCGTTGGCTTTCCCCCTCTGGCGCAGAAAATGGCGCGGGAGCCAACGCCTTTTTTTTCCCCATTCTTTTTTAAATTAAAGATATTGCGTGAAGATTTTGTGTGTGTGTCTTTAACTATTTATGTACAATTTTTATCTATCTATCCCATATCTATCAATCCCATATCTATCTATCCCATATCTATCTATCTATCTATCCCATATCTATCTATCTATCTATCTATCCCATATCTATCTATCCCATATCTATCTATCCCATATCTATCTATCTATCCCATATCTATCTATTATCATCTATCTATTATCAGCTATCTATCATCAGCTATCTATCATCATCCATCTATTATCATCCATCTATTATCATCCATCTATCATCTATCTATTATCATCCATCTATTATCATCCATCTATTATCATCCATCTATTATCATCCATCTATTATCATCCATCTATTATCATCTATCTATTATCATCTATCTATTATCATCCATCTATTATCATCTATCTATTATCACATATCTATTATTATCTATCTGTGTGTAATGGAGTATGGGTTGAACAAATGTAAAAGAGGAGGTTGGACAAGAAATGACATCACAAATCTTTTTTTTTTGTTAAATAGCATCTTCATTTAGCTTAAAAAAAAGCATACAAATCCGAATGAAAAAACAAACAAACATGACAAACGCATCAAATCCGCATAAAACGCATCAAAAACGCACCTGCGTTTTCGGCCAAGAGGTGCGGATTCTGTGCAGAAAATTCCGCAGACAAATCAGCAACGTGTGCACATACCCTAGAGTTCTTAGGCTATGTTCACAAGTTGCTTTTTTTATGCATACTTTCAGTTGCGTTTCACAGTACCAGCAAAGTCTGTGAGATGTCAGGAATCTCATACACACAGCTTGGGTTTTATTTCCTGACTGTTTTGTGAAAGAGCGGCGTTTTTGCAAAAAATGCTGCAGAAGTGCAGCTATTAGGTTTTGTTACGTTCTTGGTGCCAAACCCTGATGAAGTTGAATCATTATTTTTTTTATGCACTAAACTTTATCAGTATGCACAAGAGACAAATGTACCCTGACAAAACTGCATTAAAAAATGCACAAAAACGCAAACATTCAGCAAAACCTGCTTTTTTTTACACAACTGCTTTACTGCCAAGAGAGCAGGTTTTGCCTGCGAGGAAAAAAAACATTAAAAAAAAACGCAACATGTGAACATAGCCTAGAATGTAGGATGCAGCAGAACTAAGAAAGCCAACCCTGCCCACACCAGGCTCTGTATGTCCATCGTCTATAGAAAGGAATATCCACCGCACTCTCAGAGTGGATATATTCAAGATACTTTATTGATTGGTGCACATCCCAGAAGCATGAACCAGTTGAAAACTGATTAGCGACAAAATAAAGACGACATTTCGACCAGTCCCAGGTCTTTATCACAAGGCCGCATTATGTCTAACATAAAATGTGTAATAGAAGTAAACAGCCCCTTACTGCAATCTGAAGCGGCGGCTGGCGTCCTCCTGTCCACGCACCCCGCAGCCCATCGGACCCGGCGGTGGCGGCTTCGGGAACCGCGCCCGCCGTGACAGGGGCCTCCCTGCTGCCAGAAGCCGGACGGACCGGCCCCGGATCTTCATTAAAAAAAGGTACCGCGTCTGCAGGATCCCCGACAGGGACAGGAACCCAACTGGGGCGAGAGGTACGCCCTTTTACCTGTAGGGTCCTGTCCCTGATGGGCAGATCCCCCTCTCTCCGTGGTGCTGTCATGGGTGAGAGAGAAATATATATTTTTTAAAGGCTCAGAGTGGTATAAAATAAGTAAGGAATAGCAAATCTCAACAATTCCCCGTTGTTGCTGCTCTACAGCTTTCCCAGAGTTGCATGGGAAGTGGTGAGATAAAGTATTGTCTCTTATTTTATAAAAGTCTAAGAACTTTAAGGCCATGTTCAATATTTGGTCAGTTTTTTACCTCAGTATTTATAAGCCAAAACCAGGAGTGGAACAATCAGAGGAAAAGTATAATAGAAACACGTCACCACTTCTGGATTTATCACCCACTCCTGGTTTTGGCTTATAAAGACTGAGGTAAAATACCAAATACTCAACGTGTGAAGGTGGCCTTAAAAAGTTTTTCTTCGGCTGGACAACTCCTTTAAATCTTAACCAAAATAAAAGGTGAAAGTGTTTTCACATTATGTGCAGCAAAAGAAATGCCTTCTTCAAAAATTCCAGTTATAAAACCGAGCAGATTTACATCCCAATGTTTCAGGCCAGAACAGTCTGTTACACCTGCAGGCCCTTCCTGAGCGTGTTTATTGTAAGAGCAGATCTGATCCATAGGGATTGATATTGGCCAGATTTGGTCTCTGGCTTCAGCTTCTGTTGTGCAGAGGTCTAGAGAACGTTAGTCTAGTCTACAGGAAGCTCTGGGACAAAACGCCTTTAGGAATGGTAATGGGATTCATCCATTCAAGTGTTTGCCTGGAAATGGTTAGGACTTAAATAAACAGAAGTGACTTTTTTATTTTATATTAGTATTGCAGTGTATAGTATATATAGTAAGGATCTTACTCACTCATGTGCGTCAGGAAGATAACAGGAGGCACGTTCCATTCAAAAGTTCATGTGGGTTTATTAGCTCCATAAACCCAGAAGCACCAACAAAACTAAAACAGCCTTTAGAGCAGGGAAACAACACAAAGCGTCAGTGTCCATAGCACAGTCCTTTAGCTCCTCCGAGAGCTATGAGGGAATTCCTGCTCTCCCAAGACACCAGCCACTGCTAACTCACATGGTCAGGTATTTTCCACTCATGTGATGATCATATGACCCTGACCTCACACAGGTCCTGGCAGGATTCTGCTCCCTCAGGTCTGTGGGCACACAGGCTGGGGTAATGTCCAGCACTCAGGCTCAGTCTGGGGCCACATACACAAGAGGCCTACTCCCTCCCAAGTCACAGACCATGTGCCAAACAACAGCCTCCATTATGTAGGCTGTAACCACACCCACATGTGAGGTATGTGGGTAGCCAGACCGGCCTATCTCTCATAGCTACCCGCAACCCCATCCCAGGAGCAACAAACAAACCTCTTAGTGCTTACGTGCACTGAAGACAAATACTCCGGGTTACATCACAGGGAGCAGCCATCCCTGTGACACATACCTCCCATTGACTACACGGTCATTAGCTTCCTTACAATATATAAATATATATATAAAAAATGTATATTATCCCCTTTCAGGTCTATAAAAAAAAAAAATCTGCTGGACTTGATTATTATTAGTGATGAGCGAATGTTCTCAGATAAGGCTGGGTTCACATTGTGTTATGGCAGTCTGTTTAACGGAAAAGCGGCATTAACGCGATGTAACACATCCGTTAACGCACCCATATACTGCCATAACCTAGCGCATCGCTAACGCATGTCAAAATCGGCATGCGTTAGCGATGTCCTGTTATGCTGTGACGGACCCAAGGACACGGTCTACAGCGTTCGAGGGTCCGTCACGGCTAGCGCAGAATGAGCAGATGCGCTAACGTGATCGCACAAACGCGATAAAAAAAACTAGCGTTAGCGCAGTCCGTTTAACGCATCCATTAAACGGACTGCCATAACGCGATGTGAACATGGCCTAAGGTGTTATCTGAGAATGCTCGGGTGCTAACTGAGCGTCTTTGGCATGGTCGAGTTAGGCAATCCTGCATGTGTTGCGTCTGTCGAACAGCCGTGAGACATGCAGACATGGGGGCTCGAACACATGTTTCGAGCACGCCGAAGACACTCGGGTAGCACCCGAGCATGCTCAGACAGCATCATATCTGAGCACGTTTGCTCATCACTAATAATTATCTTATGTCTATGGGGACTCCCGACTTTGCCCGGACAGACAATACCAGCGGAAGAAAGTAGTATAGGGCATTCTAAATTTCAACTCCTGATCCTTTTCTTCAATGTGAAATGGATCCAGAATACGGTGCGGTTATGAATGACAGCATAAAGACACCCCCTGTTTATGATTATGGTATCCTTAGATCTGATCGCAGTCTATATAAAAAGTATCACAAAATCTGAAACCACAGTCCCCAAGAACATGAAAACCCCTTTAAAAGTCCTTTTAACACCAGGTGATGATCGTGAGAACGAAGTTTATGGGCATTTTTTAAGCAAGCGTAAGTCACCGATTGTCGGTAGCACATCTGCTCATATAGACAGGGATGTGCTGTCAGAAATAAACGCAAAAGCAAAATATCGAAGTCAATCTGTCCCCATTCAGATGGAGCATTCGCAAAGCCTGCATGGAAAATGAGCGCAGATCAACTAAATCGTCCATCAGCCATAGTCTTCTGTGTGCGCTAACTCAGAACAGTAACCCATGGTACTTCTATAATAGTGGGGTCCACACTATTCCCCTGGGGTACAAGTAACACAAATATACTGTACTCTGCAGCACGTGCTGCCGGCAGTGAAGAGCCCAAGGCCTAGACCTGAATGTCTCACTGAAGCCTACACTATTCTTATTCTACCAGACATGGCCTATTTATTAAAAGAAATCAAATGAGCAGATATTTCCTCAGTGGAAGACATTAATTACCTCCCCGGCATGTAAACAGCAGCACTTCTGTGTAATTAGGGATTATGATCTGACGAGAAGATTCCACAAAGCTGACAGTGCGGTGTAGACATTAACGTCCCGGGGGCTCGTCAGCAACTTTCTCTCATGTTACACTATTCACAGTGGTCAAATTACGCCAACATAACCATAATATTAATGATTTATTAGAGGCGCTAAATAGTGTTGAGCGATACGATAATGCAAATATCGGCTATCGGCCGATATTAGCTCTATCGGCCTTTCGATAATTCGTTTCGATATTTCGTCTTATCGAATACCGGAATCGGATTTGTTACTGTCACTGTGAGTGTCCGTCGGTCGGGTCTGTCAGGAGTCAGCGGCACTTACCTGGCAGAAGATCTCCGGCGGTCACGTCCTGGACTGCTTGATGGCCGCCATTATCTTCTCCCTGGCGGTCACATGCAGTTTCTCGCGATAACTGCAGTGACTGCTGGGTAATCCCGGCCGTAAAGCAGTCAGTCCGATGACGTCACCGCCGGGGAAGCAGGTAATCAGCTGTGCTGCGCCGGGATGACAGGCTCTGCCTGTCATTCTGATGTAGCAGAGCTGGATCGTCGTGGGACACTCGTTACTATGGACTGCGTCGGTCAGGTGGTATACTTTTTTTTTTCTTTTCATTTTTTTACAGGAGATCGATGGCGTCGCAGCAGGATGAGACAGTAATAAAAGAAATGAAAACTGTGTTTTTTTATTTTTTATTAAATTAAAAAATTTTTTTTGGAACATTCACCCGTCCGGGTACATAAACAATTTAACTATTTATTTACATACAGGGACCCTGTCCGGGTTATTTAGACTTCTTTGGCAGGGGTGTTACAGGTACCACCTGGTACTCTTCTGGTGCTTGCCAAACATCCGAGACACCAAGGACCACCAGGACCTGATGACGTCGTGTGGCCTGTACAGTCAAGTCGTGACCCGCTATCTGGGTCTGTGTGGCCACCTCTTTCATCTCTCTCCGGGTCTGGAGCCCTATGTCACGGACTGTACGAACCCCAGGGGGCCTAACAGGCGCCGGGTACGGGCCAGCTATACTTATCATGTCCATAGCTGGGGCTGCTGAGGAGACCACTGAGGGAGGCTGGGGAGATTTACGGCGTGGGGTGGGCACTTTTGCAGAGGCCTGGATGTGGGAGGCTGAAGGCTTCGAGGGTCTCACAGGTTCCTGACACACTGGGGAGTAGGGGTCGCACCTGGTAACATTTAGGGCGTACCACCCATTGTAACCCCAGTGTCGGGTGTAAGTCACCAAGTCTCCTGGCAACAGGTCCCTCCCCGGGTGTCCTTCTGGGAGGTGAGCCTCCACGTCCCGCCGGGTCACAAAGACTTCTAAATAAAGTCCAGGCTCCTTGATGAAGCCCACCCACCTTTCAATTTAAAGCTCCGTACTGCACCTTACGCCGCGGCTCACTCAGGGTTCCTTTATCCTTTCTCATCCGGTCCTTATCTGCCCGGTCTTTCTCCAGGTGACGTTGGCGAAGTTTTAGGGTTTCTCGCTGTTCCCTTTGTCGCTCTGCTTCCCGCTCCCAACGTCTCCACTCTTCCTCCTGACGCCGATTGTAATTCTCCTCCACCAGTTGCTCCATGTCTCCACCACTCCACTGCAGCTTACAGTGTCCGGTTTGCGGCAGCTCTCCTGTCGCCCCCCAGTCCTGGCGGCGCTCCCCTGCGGAGGAAGCAGACGGCTCTAAATCAGATGACAGTCGGGGCTCCGGTACAGGCAGGTAGTGCTCTGGTGCCTGCGCGGCCTCCTCCATGAGGACGGGTGTCGCTTCTTCTGTCTCAGCGACCGGGGCAGACAGCGGGATCTGGGGTGCTGCTGACGGTGCTGCGGTTTTTGCAGGAACGGGTGCCTCCACTGCGACAACGTCAACCGGATCACATTGCAAGGGCTCCTCTACTATAACGGGTGCCTCACCTTCCGGTACAGACACTTCAGGTAAGAGGGATTGGCGCCGCTCCAAGTTTATTTTTAGGGCACGCCAGCTGGCTTCCATCCTGGCGACCTCCTCCCGGTGCCGGGCCAGGCCTCTCAGGGTATCCTCCGCTTCTTGCAGCGTAGGAGGGTTTACAGGCCGGGTGCCCAACGGTGATTCCGTGGCGATCGGGTCGCTTCCGTGGGGGGAGAGCTCTGACTGCTCCATCCCTTCCCACTTCTGTTCGTCGTGTCCATTAGCCATCTCTGCCAAGTCACATGTGTCATATCTGGAGAGGGCCCCTCTTTTGTAGGGAGGCGGGACCTCCTCACACTGAGGAGGATGAGGAGGCGGAACTCCAGAGCTGTGGGGCACGATGTTACATTGCAGTACCATTTACAGTGGGCGGCCATCGTTTTCACGCCACTGAGTGAGTGACACCCACGAAGAGCACGCCCTTCTTCTTCACCAGTGCCTCGTCGTGACGCAGATATGGCGGAAAAATGGCAAATACATTCTCTGATGATTTTAGCAATTCTCAAGCACAAAACCAGTGCAATTCAGGCACACAGGACTCGCTTATAGCGAGCTACAGAATCCTGTTCGTGACGCCCAAGTTGAGTCGCACAGAGCCAGAGGTTTTCGGGGTACTCGGCACCGAGCCCGTCGACTTCTATGGGGTATGTCACGTCTTTACCCGGCAATTGAATTAGAGTCGATTTTACTATGTAGAAGTGTATAAACTATAAATATATGTATATATATGTCACAATGACATGTATATATATATATATTATATATATATATATATATATA
This sequence comes from Oophaga sylvatica, assembly GCA_033576555.1. Lineage (NCBI taxonomy): Eukaryota > Metazoa > Chordata > Amphibia > Anura > Dendrobatidae > Oophaga > Oophaga sylvatica. The sequence continues at coordinate 221,012,615 of JARQOD010000003.1, read as the reverse complement.
TATATATATATGTATTCTATGTGTGTATATTTTGTGTTTACAACGAAAGAAAGGGTTTTTTTTGTTGCAATATTTTGTTCCCATAGACTTACATGGGACTTCCGGTATCGAAATCGGATATCGACGATATTTAGTGCTATCGGCGATACAATTTCGATACGATATTTTTAGATATCGAGCAATATCGCTCAACACTAGCGCTAAACTAATTTACAGCACATATATGCCCGTGTAATAGAAGAAATAAAAGGACATCGGCTTCTCTCATGTAGGATGCATTTCTAAGTAAAAGTGGTTATTTCGTGAAGAAAACCTCTATACTCATGCCATGTTAGGACACAGGTGCCCCCCAAATACAGCATCATCTATAAAGAGTGGCTCTAACTCTACTAAACCCAGTCCATCTATGCAGTGGCGATCAGTAGTGATTAATGAGGGTACCCTTTTAAAAGGATACCCTTGTGGATTTTTTTTTTCTTAAATACAATATATGGAGCTAAAAAAGAGAAAAGAGCTCAGGAAAAGAAATAAAAGTTACAAACCGTCTCCTCAGACTGTCAGAAGAAGTTTGCTTTACCTCAGCCAACAATAGACCGTGCACCACAGAAGCTATAGAAGGCAAACAGTGCGACATTTGTAATGAAACCCAATAGCAAAAATGTCCTCACCTCAAAAAAAACAAAAAAAATGTGCCCAAAACTGGACAACCCCTTTCAATGTTCTCATAGAAGTCACGTCCCCTTAGGCCCCCTTTCACTCATCCTGGCGATTTTGGTACTGGAAAAAACAGAATTAGACTTACCGGTAATTCGGTTTCTAGGAACCTTCCACGACAGCATAGGGAGGTTGCCTCTTAGCCCTGATGGGGAACAAGAAACACAGAGAGGTTAAAAAGGCCTCTGACCTCCCAGTGACTTATAACTGAGAACCATAACATTGGTTACCTTCTGAATCACAGAACTTTTATCCAGGACAATAGGGAGGGAATTAGCGTTGTCGTGGAAGGTTCCTAGAAACCGAATTACTGGTAAGTCTAATTCTATTTTCTCTAGTTACCTTCCACGACAACATAGGGAGGAATACCAGCTAATTCTACGCTAGGGTGGGACAACTGCCTGGAGTATTTTTCGGCCGAAGGCTAAATCCCTATTGGACAATATGTCCAATATGAAATGCTTGGAAAAGGTATGTAGGGAAGACCAAGTAGCGGCCCTGCAGATCTGCTCTACTGATGCGCCTGCTCTTTCTGCCCAGGAGACTGATGTAGATCTTGTTGAGTGGGCTTTAACCCCTATCGGGGGTAATTTATCTTGAGCTTGATATGCCTCTGATATAGCTCTTTTAATCCAGCTAGCGATAGTACTCTTAGCCACTTTTCTCCCCTTATTTTGACCAGAGTGATGTACAAATAGGTTTTCGTCAATTCTGCAAGCGCTGGATCGCTCTAGGTAATGTAGGACAATGCGACGGACGTCCAGAGTGTGGAACTTCCCCTCTTTTGAATTTGCTGGGTTCTGGCAAAAGGATGGTAAAACAATCTCCTGGGAGCGGTGGAAATCGGAGACTACTTTTGGAAGGAACGAAGGGTCCAGACGAAGCACTATGGAGTCCTCCTTAACTAGTAAATAGGGTTCCCTTACTGATAGGGCTTGTAGTTCTCCTACTCTTCTGGCTGTGGTTATGACGACTAAGAAGGCTGTTTTGTAAGCAAGCATTTGCGGAGAACAGGAAGTTAATGGTTCAAATGGTGGACCTGTGAGCCCCTGGAGCACCAGATTAAGGTCCCATGAGGGAACTATCAATTGTTTGTTAGGGTTAATTCTGAGGGCCGAGGCCATGAATCTCCTGATCCAGCGCGATGGCCCGCTAGGTCCTAATCAAAGACCGAGCTCAGGGCAGAGACTTGAACCTTCAATGTGCTGGGTCTAAGACCTATCTCTAGACCCCTTTGTAGAAAGTCCAGTATCTGCGCAATGTTTGGGTTAAGTGGATCCGGCAGGTTAGGAAGACAAAATGATGAAAACCTCTTCCAGATTTTATTGTATATAGCATTGGTTACCAACTTCCTAGATCTCTGCAGCGTAGTAATTACCGGTTCTGATAGTCCTTTAGCCCTCAGCACCTGTGCTTCAGCAACCAAGCAGCTAGCTTCCACTTCTGAGGATCGTAATAGCATATGGGCCCCTGAGAAAGAAGGTCGTGTTAAACAGGACCGTCTATCTGCAGCTCTAGGATCAGGCTGAACCAACTTCTCCTTGGCCAAAACGGAGCAACAAGGATGGTAGGGGTCGGACTTTCCCGGATTTTCTTTAGTACCTGCGCCAATATGGGGACTGGCGGAAACGCATAGGCTAAGCGAAAGTCCCACTCCTGGGCCAATGCATCCACCCCCAAGGGATTGTCTCTGGGGTTCAGGGAGAACAATTGTTTTACTTGTGCGTTTTGTCGTGCCGCAAAGAGATCTACATCTGGTAGGCCCCACCTGTCCACCAGCATGTTGAAGCTTCGCTTGTTCAGACACCACTCCCCCGGCTGGATGTCCTGGCGACTCAGGAAGTCTGCCTGGATATTGGAAGTGCCTTTGAGATGAACTGCTGTTAGGGATAGCAGATGTTTTTCTGCCCAACAAAAGATTTGACTGGAGATACTCTTCAGACTGTTGAATCTTGCACTCCCCTGATGCTTTATATGAGCCACTGTCGTCATGTTGTCT